>SJYO01026388.1:4374788-4697592 GCA_006410555.1 Capra ibex | reverse complement strand
CTAGGTTTTTAGACGTTCGTTATTTACGACCTCTCCCACACCTCTTTTCCCTTGGGAGGATGTGACAACCACCCTTACGTTTGATCATGTCGGTGATACCTCTTGTCACACCTCTAAGGAATTTTATAACGTTTGTCTTGCTGGAATACTGGGTCGTTAGAGTGACGACCCGTATGTGTGGCTCCTTTGCTCTTAGCTTTCTCTGTGTACATGGGGTTACAAGTAGCGTCGTGACAAATATTATCGGTCCTGTACCTTTGTTGGATCTACAGGTAGTCGTCTACTTACCTATTCTTTCGACACCATGTATATGTGTTACCTCATAATGAGTCAGCACTTTTTCTTAAGTAGACTTAGTCAAGACTACTCTACCTACTTTGACCTCGGCTAATATGTCTCACTTCATTCGGTCTTTCTTTTTGTGGTTATGTCATATGATTGTGTATATATACCTTAAATCTTTCTACCGTTACTCTTGGGACATACGTTCTGTCGTTTTCTCTGTGTCTCCACATATTGCCTGAAAACCAGAGTCTCCCTCTCCCTCTCCCACCCTACTAAACCCTTTTACCGTAACATTGTGCATATGATAGTACATTCTTAACTTAGCGGTCAGATACAGGCTGTGTCCTATGTCGTACGAACCCCGACCACGTGCCCCTACTGGGTCTCTCTACAATACCCCTCCCTCCACCCTCCCCCCAAGTACAAACCCTTGCGTACATGTGGGCACCATCTAAGTACAGTTACATACCGTTTTGGTTATGTCATAACGTTTCATTTTATTTCATTTTTATTTTTAATTTTATTTTTTTTTTTTTGGGACCGTTTACTACGACACATCTTGAAAGACTAACCACCTGTGTGACCATGTGGGACTCCTGCGACGTAGGACTAGGGACCTCTCCATCAGCATATTCAACATACGAATCCTGAGGGAACTTCGAGGGTCACATAGAGAGAGGTAGACCGACTGGGAGTAACGATACAATATTATTGTATTTATATTATGAAAGGACTTGACACTGAGTAAGATCATTTAATACTTCGGGTTCCCTCAATCGTCTTTACAGGGGAAGGGGGTGTAAACATCGATCAATCAACCTCCGTGTCTGGGGGTGGGGGCATCAGTGACCGTACCCTTCACTCCCGTCAAAATGACCTCTGGTGCGGAGCTGAGACATCCCAGACGTGATTCAGGTCCATTGACCGTAGTCTTGAATTGACTTGAGTCATCAGACAGAACTTCGTCTCCGCTCAATGTGTTTTCATAAGTTTTCTAGACTCCTCAGTGTTTTTACATTCTATTTAAAGTTTTCTACAGGGGGAGTCGAAAGTGTGAACAAAAATGACTCTATGTTATTGTGTGTTGCAAGATAATCAAAATCAACATGTTGTATTACTAAGTTATAGACATTCATAACCTTGGCCAGGGGTATTCTTCAGATTAATTGTAAGTAGTGGTGGTATCTCAATGTTTATAAAAAAGAACACCACTCCTGAAAATCGTGAATAGCAGAATCGTTGAAATTTTGTATGTCACGTCGATAATAATTGATCAATGGTACGACATGTAACCTCTTCCTTTACCATTGGGTGAGGTCATGAGTATGGACCTTTTAAGGTACCTGACTCCTCGGCCCATCCAGGTACCCCAGTGTTTCTCAGCCTGTACTGACTCGCTGAAGTGAGTGAGTGAGTACGATATTTAATGTTGGAGTACTAAATCCACAAAACATTGACCTTCAGACCTGGACAATTGGCAGAATTAGTCGTAGTGGGTGTGGTCCGGGGACTGGACGGTGAAGATACTCGAACACAAAGGACAAGCGAAGTAGAACCAGTGGTAGGTAGTGGTGTCTCAACTAGGGAAAATGTGTAAAAAACGGTGAAGAACGGAGTAAGGGGGGACTATTGGTGATTAGACTAGACGAAAACACCAAATAAAAACTAAGGTTTGTGTTACTATGTCATAAACAGAAAGAGGTACACTGTATAACGTAAATTATATTAGGGAAATTGAATGTATACGTCTCATGTAGTACACTTTACAGTCCCACCTACTACGTGTTCGACCTCAGTTCTAACGACTCTCTTTATATTTATTGGAGTCTATGCGTCTACTGTGATCAAATTACCGTCCTCCACTTCTCCTTGATTTGTCGGAGCACTACTCCCACTTTCTCCGCTCACTTTTTCGACTGAATTTTGAGTTTTAACCTTTTTCGAATTCTAGTGCCGTAGACCAGAGTAGTGAAACTCCTTTTATGTACCCCTTTTCACCTTCGTCACTGTCTAAAATAAAAGAACCCGAGGTTCTAGTGGCACCTACAACTGACGTCGGTACTTTAATTTTATGTGAACGAGGAACCTTCCTTTCGATACTGTTTGGATCCGTCGCATAATTTTTCGTCTCTGTAGTGAAACAGTTACTGTCAGACACGGCGTGAGTTATCCGGTCGTTTAAACCTTTTGAGCCGTCACCGGTGTCCTGACCTTTTCCAGTCACAAGTAAGGTTAGGGTTTCTTTCCGTTACGGTTTCTTACGAGTTTGATGACGTGTTAACATGAGTAGAGTGTGTGATCATTTCATTACGAGTTTTAAGATGTTCGGTCCAAAATCGTGATGCACTTGGCCCTTGAAGGTCTACAAGTTCGACCAAAATCTTTTCCGTCTCCTTGGTCTCTAGTTTAACGGTTGTAGGTGACCAAGTAGTTTTTTAGTTCTCTCAAGGTCTTTTTGTAGATAAAGACGAAATAACTGATACGGTTTCGGAAACTGACACACCTAGTGTTGTTTGACCTTTTAAGACTTCCTCTACCCTTATGGTCTGGTGGACTGGACGGAGAACTCTTTGGATATACGTCCAATCCTTCGTTGTCAATTTTTACCTATACCTGAAAACCTGAGACTCCCTCTCCCTCTCCCTCTCCCTCTCCCACCCTACTAAACCCTCTTACCGTAACTTTGTACATATGATAGTAAATTCTTTGCTTAGTGGTCAGATACAGGCTACGTCCTATGTCCTATGAACCCCGACCACGTACCCCTACTGGGTCTCTCTACGATATCCCTCCCTCCATCCTCCCCCCAAGTCCAAACCCTTGCGTATATGAGGACACCACCTAAGTACAGTTACATACCGTTTTGGTTATGTCATGACATTTCATTTTATTTCATTTTTATTTTTAATTTTTTTTTACCTATACCTTGTTGTCTGACCAAGGTTTATCCTTTTCCTCATGCAGTTCCGCCATATAACAGTAGGACGAATAAATGGAATATACGTCTCATGTAGTACTCTTTGCGACCCGACCTTCTTCGTGTTCGACCTTAGTTGTAACCGCCCTCTTTATAGATATTGGAGTCTATACGTCTACTGTGGTGGGAATACCGTCTTTCACTTCTCCTTGATTTTTCGGAGAGATACTTTCATTTTCTCCTCTCACTTTTTCAACCGATTTCGAGTTGTAAGTCTTTTGCTTCTAGTACCGTAGACCGGGGTAGTGAAGTACCGTTTATCTACCCCTTTGTCACCTTTGTCTCAGTCTGATAAAAAAACCCGAGGTTTTAGTGACGTCTACCACTGACGTCGGTACTTTAATTTTCTACGAATGAGGAACCTTCCTTTCAATACTGGTTGGATCTATCGTATAACTTTTCGTCTCTGTAATGAAACGGTTGTTTCCAGGTAGATCAGTTCCGATGTCAAAAAGGTCATCAGTACATACCTAGAATCTAAACCTGATACTTCTTTCGACTCGCGGCTTCTTAACTACGAAAACTTGACACCAAAACCTCTTCTGAGGACTCTCAGGGAACCTGACGTTCCTCTAGGTTGGTCAGGTAAGACTTCCTCTAGTCAGGACCCATAAGACCCATAAGAGACCTTCCTTACTACGACTTCGACTTTGAGGTCATGAAACCGGTGGAGTACACTTCTCAACTGAGTAATCTTTTCTGAGACTACGACCCTCCGTAACTCTCGTCCTCTTCTTCCCCTACTGTCTCCTACTCTACCGACTTACCGTAATGGCTGAACTGCCTACACTCAGACTCACTTGAGGCCCTCAACCACTACCTGTCCCTCCGGACCGCACGATGCTAAGTACCCCAGTGTTTCACAACCTGTACTGACTCGTTGGTTTGACTTGACTTGACTATCAGTTTCGATACCAAAAAGGCTACCAGTACTTGATTACAATCTTTATCTCCTTTTGTTGTCTTACCCTTCTTACCCCGAGAGAAGTTCTTTTAATCTCTGTTGTTCCCTTGTAAAGTACGTTACTACCCGTGTTATTTCCAGTCTTTACCATACCTGGATTGTCTTCGTCTTCTATAATTCTTTTCCACCGTTCTAATATGTCTTGATATGTTTTTTCTAGAAGTACTGGGACTATTGGTACTACCACACTAGTGAGTGGATGTCGGTCTGTAGGACCTCATACTTCAGTTCACCCAGAATCCTTCGTAGTGATGTTTGTTTCAATTACCTCCACTATCCTAAGGTCGTCTCGATAAAGTTTAGGATTTACTACGACGACGATTTCACAACGTGAGTTATACGGTCGTGTAAACCTTTTGAGTCGTCACCGGTCTCCTGACTTTTTCCAGTCAAAAGTAAGGTTAAGGTTTCTTCCCGTTACGGTTTCTTACAAGTTTGATAGCGAGTTAACATGAGTAGAGTGTACGATCGTGCCTCTTCCTTTACCGTTGAGTGAGGTCATAAGGACGGACCTCTTAGGGTACCTGTTTCCTAGGACCACCCGATGTTCGGTACCCCAGTGTTTCTCAACCTGTACTGACTCACTGATTGTGTGTGTGTGCACGATCGTTTCATTACGAGTTTTAAGAGATTCGGTCCGAAGTTGTCATACATTTGACTTGAAGATCTACAAGTTCGACCGAAACCTTTTCCGTCTCCTTACTCNAGAGATACTTTCATTTTCTCCTCTCACTTTTTCAACCGATTTCGAGTTGTAAGTCTTTTGCTTCTAGTACCGTAGACCGGGGTAGTGAAGTACCCTTTATCTACCCCTTTGTCACCTTTGTCTCAGTCTGATAAAAAAACCCGAGGTTTTAGTGACGTCTACCACTGACGTCGGTACTTTAATTTTCTACGAATGAGGAACCTTCCTTTCAATACTGGTTGGATCTATCGTATAACTTTTCGTCTCTGTAATGAAACGGTTGTTTCCAGGTAGATCAGTTCCGATGTCAAAAAGGTCATCAGTACATACCTAGAATCTAAACCTGATACTTCTTTCGACTCGCGGCTTCTTAACTACGAAAACTTTACACCAAAACCTCTTCTGAGGACTCTCAGGGAACCTGACGTTCCTCTAGGTTGGTCAGGTAAGACTAGAGACCCATAAGAGACCTTCCTTACTACGACTTCGACTTTGAGGTCATGAAACCGGTGGAGTACACTTCTCAACTGAGTAATCTTTTCTGAGACTACGACCCTCCGTAACTCTCGTCCTCTTCTTCCCCTACTGTCTCCTACTCTACCGACTTACCGTAATGGCTGAACTGCCTACACTCAGACTCACTTGAGGCCCTCAACCACTACCTGTCCCTCCGGACCGCACGATGCTAAGTACCCCAGTGTTTCACAACCTGTACTGACTCGTTGGTTTGACTTGACTTGACTATCAGTTTCGATACCAAAAAGGCTACCAGTACTTGATTACAATCTTTATCTCCTTTTGTTGTCTTACCCTTCTTACCCCGAGAGAAGTTCTTTTAATCTCTGTTGTTCCCTTGTAAAGTACGTTACTACCCGTGTTATTTCCAGTCTTTACCATACCTGGATTGTCTTCGTCTTCTATAATTCTTTTCCACCGTTCTAATATGTCTTGATATGTTTTTTCTAGAAGTACTGGGACTATTGGTACTACCACACTAGTGAGTGGATGTCGGTCTGTAGGACCTCATACTTCAGTTCACCCAGAATCCTTCGTAGTGATGTTTGTTTCAATTACCTCCACTATCCTAAGGTCGTCTCGATAAAGTTTAGGATTTACTACGACGACGATTTCACAACGTGAGTTATACGGTCGTGTAAACCTTTTGAGTCGTCACCGGTCTCCTGACTTTTTCCAGTCAAAAGTAAGGTTAAGGTTTCTTCCCGTTACGGTTTCTTACAAGTTTGATAGCGAGTTAACATGAGTAGAGTGTACGATCGTGCCTCTTCCTTTACCGTTGAGTGAGGTCATAAGGACGGACCTCTTAGGGTACCTGTTTCCTAGGACCACCCGATGTTCGGTACCCCAGTGTTTCTCAACCTGTACTGACTCACTGATTGTGTGTGTGTGCACGATCGTTTCATTACGAGTTTTAAGAGATTCGGTCCGAAGTTGTCATACATTTGACTTGAAGATCTACAAGTTCGACCGAAACCTTTTCCGTCTCCTTACTCTAGTTGAACTGTTGTAGGAGACCTAGTAGCTTTTTCGTTCTCTTATGGTCTTTTTGTAGATGAAAACGAAATAACTGATGCGGTTTCGGAAACTGACACATCTAGTTTTGTTTGACACCTTTTATCTCTACCATTATAATCTGGTGTACTGGAGGGAGGACTCTTTAGACATACGTCTAGTTGTTCGTTGTCAATCTTGACCTGTGCCTTGTTGTCTGACCAAGGTTTAACCCTTTCTTCATGTAGTTCCGACATATAGCAGTGGGACGAATAAATTGAATATACGTCTGATGTAGTACTCTTTGCGACCCGACCTTCTTCGTGTTCGACCTTAGTTCTAACGGTCCTCTTTATAGTTATTGGAGTCTATACGTTTACTGTGGTAAAAATACCGTCTTTCACTTCTCGTTGATTTTTCGGAGGACTACTTTCACTTTCTCCTCTCACTTTTTCAACCGAATTTCGAGTTGTAAGTCTTTTGTTTCTAGTACCGTAGACCAGGGTAGTGAAGTACCCTTTATCTACCCCTTTGTCACCTTTGTCACCGACTGAAATAAAAAGACCCGAGGTTTTAGTGACGTCTACCACTGACGTCTGTAATTTAATTTTCTGTGAATGAGGAACCTTCCTTTCAATACTGGTTGGATCTATCGTATAAGTTTTCGTCTCTGTAATGAGACAGTTGTTTCCAGGTAGATCGGTTCCGAAACCAAAAAGGTCACCAGTACATACCTGCACTCTCAACCTGACCCTTCTTTCAACTTGCGACTTCTTAACTACGAAAACTTGACACCACAACATCTTCTGAGAACTCTCAGGGAACCTGACGTTCCTCTAGGTTGGTCAGGTAAGACTTCCTCTAGTCAGGACCCACAAGTGACCTTCCTGACTACGACTTCGACTTTGAGGTTATGAAACCGGTGGACTACACTTCTTAACTGAGTGACCGTTTCTGGGACTACGACCTTTTATGGCTTACACTCTCTTCCCCTACTGTCTTGTACTCTACGAACCTACCGTAGTGACTGAGTTACCTGTACTCAAACTCGTTCGAGACCCCGAACCACTACCTGTCCCTCCGGACCATACGACGTTAGGTGTCCCACAGTTTTTCAACCTGTGCTGACTCGATGATTTGACTTGGCTACTTGACTACACTCTGGACCTGGTATTTCTTACGATTCACGGTGCCTTGACTACGAAAGTTTGACACCACGACCTCTTCTGAGAACGCTTAGGGAGCCTATCGTTCCTCTAGTTTGGTCAGTTAGGATTTCCTTTATTCGCAACTTATAAGCAACCTTCCTGTATACGACGTCAACTTCGAGACTATGAAACTGGTGGACTATACTTCTCGACTGAGTGAACTTTTATGATACTGCGACCCTTTCTGACTTCCATTCTCCTCTTCTCCTACTGTCTCCTATTCTACCAACTTACCGTAGTGACAGAGTTGACTGTCTTCATCTCATTGATCTAGTAATAATTAAAAAACTCCTTAGCGGTATGAGAAGGTATAAACGACATAGTTAAATGTCAGGAAGGTTTTACGTGTTCCTAAGGTGAAAGAAGTGGGGGAGTAGTTGTAAAGATTAAAGAAGAAAAACTACTGTCAGTAAGATCGTTTATACTTGACTAGAGTGACATCAAAACTAAACGTAAAAGGGTTATTAACCACTACAACCTGTAGAAAAGTACATGGACGACCGGTACACACATGGTAAAAACTTTTTTTTTTCAAGATAAGACTAAGAGAGGGGAAAATTTAACAAAAAATGACACAACATATTTAAGATCTATAAAACCTATGATTAGGGAATTACTTATATATTAAGTATTTATAAAGAGACTAAGTCAACCAACAAAAATTAAAATTAATACCAAAGAAAGTGACACGTCTTAGGATAATCAAACCACCTTTGGGTAAACAAACAAAGACGAAAACAAAGGGAATCCAAACCTCGATCTAGGTGTCTTTGAAACGGTTCTGTTATATTTACCCAATGACGGATATAAAAGGAGATCTTTAAGATAGCAAAGAGTAGAATGTGAATTCAAAAATTAAGTAAAACTAAATTAAAAATACCTATCACATTCTATCACCAGATCAAAGTAAGAACGTTCATACAGACAGTTAAAAGGGTTGTAAATGACTACTCTAAGAGGAAAGAAGTAACATACGAGAAACAAGAAAACAGTATTTTATTAACAAGTATGTGCACAGCCAAATAAAGACCCGAGAGACAAGACAGAGTAATTAGACACAAACACACACACAAACGTGCTCATGTTACGATAAAAATAATGACATAGAAACATAATGAAACTTTTAGTACGTCAATATGGAGGTTAAAACAAATAAAAAATTAAAATTATATTTAAATAAAATGAAATAAAATAAAAAAAAATTAAAAATAAAAATGAAATAAAATGAAATGTTATGACATAACCAAAACGGTATGTAACTGTACTTAGACGGTGCCCATACGTACACAAGAGGTAGAACTTGGGGAAAGGGTGGAGGGAGGGGTAGGGTAGAGAGATCCAGTAGGGTCACGTGGTCGGGACTCGTAGGACATAGTACGTAACTTGGTCCTGACCGCTAAACAAAGTGTATACTATTATATGAACAAAGTTACGGTAAAAGGGTTCAGTAGGGTGGGAGTGGGACAGGGTGTCTCAGGTTTTCTGACAAGATCTGTAGACACAGAGAAAAAGACAGAGTGTATGTCCCAATAGTAATGGTAGAAAGATTTAAGGTACATATACGTAATCGTATGACATAACCACAAAAAGAAAGACCGAATGAAGTGAGACATATTATCCGAGGTCAAAGTAGGTGGAGAAATCTTGACTAAGATTAAAACAAGAAAAAAAAGAGTTCTTACAAAACCGATACGTCCCAGAAAACACCAAGGTGTGTTTAAAATCCTAATAAACAAGATCAAGACACTTTATGTGGTAATCTTAATACTGTCCATAAGTTGACTTAGACATCTAACGAAACCCATCATGCCCGTTGTAAAATTGTCCTAATTAAGTAGATTAGCTTCTTATACCTCATAGAAAGGTAGATGAACATAGAAGAAGTGAAAGAAAGTAATCACAGTATAAAAGTTATATATCAAGAAAGTAGAGGAACCAATTTAAATAAAGATCCATAACATGAGAAACTACGGTAATATTTACTGTAAAGGAATTCAAAAGTAGGACTATCAAGTGATAAGCACATGTCTTTGTGTTACTAAATATATACGTCTAAAGTATAGGACACTGAAAGGACTTAAGTAAATAATCAAGATTGTCTAAAACCCACCACAGGATTCCCAAAAGATATACATCATAGTACAGTGGTAGTTTATCACTCTCAAAATGAAGAAGAAAAGACCAAACCTACGTCGAATTAGGAAAGAGAATGTATTAATGCTATCGATTCTGAAGGTTTTGATATGACTTATTTTAACTACCTTCACCCGTAGGAAAAGAACAAAGACTAGAGTCTCCTTTACGAAAGTCGAAAAGTGGTAACTCATACAATCGATAACCAAAAAGTATATACCAAAAATAAAACAACTCTATGTAAAGGAGATACGGGTCAAACAATTACGAATGATACTGTTTACCTACGACTTAAAAGAGTATAGGAAAAAAAAACGTCAATAACTCTACTAAAAATAAGAAATAAAACAATTAAACTATCTAATACTTCTGACCAAATATCCGTGACTTGGTAGGGACATAGGGACCTCATTTAAGGTGAACTAGTACAACAAACTCGGAAAATTGCATGATAACCTAACAAACGATTATAAAATAACTCTTAAAAACGCAGTCACAAGTAGTCCTTATAATACGACCAAAAACAATTTCCAGTATTCTTATGTATATTTAAAACGTTTTTGAAAGGGAGTATAGAGTATGAAATCACTGGACTGTGTTATGTTAAATTAATCTACGGGGAACGAAATATTTTAGGAAAGGATAGACAATCTACAAAGAAGGAAGACGAGTTTTTAAGGAATTTAAACTTGTTTGATACCGTATACGTCATGTTTTCCATTTATATTGATTGTTTCCTCAATCCTTACCTCTCTATTTTGATTGTCTAGTTCTGATGGGAGTTTGTCTAGATGAGCGACAAGGATAATTTTGGTTCCACATTCTCGTCGTCGTATTTCGAGGGTTACAACTCTTTAATTCGATCGTCGCACAAAGATGTTTAAACTAGACACGATAGTGAGTTTCATAAGTTACTCAATCTTCAGTAATCTTTTTTAAACTAAAGGTAAACGGTACTAAAATCTATTATTTTAAAATTTTTAATCAAATACAGAGTTCCCAGAAAACGATTTGTGATCTGGGTCTTTCAGCGAGTCAGCACAGACTGAGAAACGCTGGGGTACCTGACATCGGATGGTCCGAGAAGGTAGGTACCCTAAAAGGTCCGTTCTTATGACCTCACCCAACGGTAAAGGAAGAGGTCCCCTAGAAGGGCTGGGTCTATTTCACACACGGATGTTACGTCTTCTGGGCTCAAATTGGGGACCCAACCCTTCTAAGGGGACCTCTTCCTTTACCGTTAGGTGAGGTCATGATAACGAACCTTTTAGGGTGTCTGTCTCCTCACACCATCCGATGTCAGACACACCCCAGCGTTTCTTAGCCTGTGCTGACTCGTTGATGTGAATGTGAAATCTAGGTCTTTCTTAAGATACTAACCTTTTAAACCTTTTATCATGTATGATGTTAAAAGGAGAGGATTAACTATAACTGTGAAAGTCTTTCAAAGTCGTTTAATTAGTCAAATTACATCGTAAAACTCGTATCTTGTAAAAAAAATTATATAAGTACCTCTTATTCGTAAGACGTCTTTTATGACAACTATAACGATTTGTTGTTATTTACAGGTTTGTCAGAAATAAAAAAAAAAGTTTGTCAGAAATTTTATGTCATTACATTAGTGTCCTTTTTTTTAAAGTTTACGACTTTTATACCCTAGTATGACTGCTAGTAGATTATTATAGTATTTATATAAATAAGGTTTTGACTCTTTGGTAAAGGTGTCCGACGTATAAATTAAAATTACTTTTTGAATTGGATGTTAGTTACGCTAAAAGATTCTCATCTTAGATCGATAAAGGAAGGGGTTCATAAAAGATCGCGTCTCGATTTTCCGGTGAAGTGATTCCACTTGTTGAGTCTTTCCTTTTAAAGATAGGTAAAAGGGTCTTAACAAAAAAAAAAAAAAATTCTCTTTATGTAAACAATCAAAGGTTCGTAAAAGAAATACGAAGTCTTTCTGTAAATGGAAGGGGGTCGTGGTCGGACCAAGACTTCACATACTTCGCCCCTACCCACCACAGAAGAAGCATTCATCGTAGTCAGTCTTCCAGTTCTCGTGAGACGATTCAAGAAACGCCTAAGAAAGTTTCATTCGTTTGTCTCTTCACCGTACGAAAAGAAAAACAAGTATGAAAAATACAAATTATACAGAAGACCTTCACACCTTTAAAAGAGGATAATTAAGAGGGGGTGTTTCAATATTAATAATTTTGTGTAAAAAGTACATTTTTACCGTCTTTATGTTTCAACATATTTATTAAAATTTTACTTGTAGGTGTTATTACAGGTGTTCTCTTTGTGTGTGTCGAGGATGGTACTATCAGTAACATGAGATCGTTTCATCTGTGTCTATAAATTACTCCCTTAATGGAGTTCTTAAATAGTAAGGTCAACACAAGTCACAACGTTACCTTTTTACATCAAGAGACTTTCATCTTTCTCGAGGTGAATAAAGATGTCATAAATACAGACAAACAACAAGACGAAGAGTCATCAAACAAAGAGTAGTTATTATTTTAGATACAGTAAGATTTCGTGTCGACGGGGAGGTCTTTTCTGAAGACTCTCTCGACTTCATGTAGCTTATCACAGACAAGAGGAACGAGACCCAAACGAGATCTGTGAAGTCCTTTGTTTAGACCTAAACCTCGTTGTCTTACACTGCAGAGTTGATCACTCCCTTCACACGCACACACGATTCGGTGAAGTCAGCACAGACTGAGACACGCTGGGACAGGCGGTCCTATGAGACAAGTACCCTAAGAGGTCCGGTCTTCTTCCCTCACCGACCGGTTCCGGAAGAGGTCCTCTAGAAAGGCTGAGTCCCTAGCTTGGACACAGAGAGTTCAGACGACGTGACCATCCGTCCGAGAGATGGTGATCTGTTGGACCTCCGAACAAACAATTTTGTCTGACACCGGGAGTGAGAGTACGTGAAGGGGTCTAGTAAGGATAGTACCGCGTAGGAGTGACATGTCTACCTTGACTTGACGCGAAGACTTCGTCGCCGTGTTCAGATGTGACGTCTACTGAAGTTTCCAGTGTCCATCGTCCCCTAAGAAGGGGTCGGGTCCGTACCCCGTCGACGTCTTGCCTCTGCTCCTGAAGGGTCAGAGATATACTCTGTTCCCACGACAAACGACATACTGCCGACACTTTAGTTTCTACATTCAAACACACGAGATACACCAGATTTAAGTCGGAAAACATGTCGAAGTCTCTTCTGGATTTTAAGTTAGATTTCTCCCTTATTTTGTGTATTAATTAAGGATCAAACCAACTTAGATTCGGAACACTGAACCACAAAACGGAACAACTACACGGACCATAAAAGATGTATTTTACGTTCATTTAGGGTTACAGAGGATTAAGGTAAATGGAAAGTACAGAAGATTACGAGTAGAAGATTAAGATTATTGACGAAGTGAGTCAAAATCTCTGTGTTCTCACCTGTCGAACATGACTGTAAGACTCTTGAAAATATCGGGATTTATGTTTTGTTGTAATGTAAAACACATTTTATAAATGTACTCCTTTACGGCATATGTGTAAAAATAGAATTTAATTTTTTTTTATAAAACACACACAAAGGAATAAGTAAAACCAAGTAAACAAAATGGTCCACAATGGATCCAAATCTCTCTGTAGTATCGAAACGGTATGGCTTCCTTATAGGTCAGAGGACTTGTTAAGATGAGAGTCATAGTGACTTATTTAAACCCAAGACTAACAAAAATTCACAACTGTTGACATCTTGTCTATGAACCCAGTCACTGATATTCTACGAGTACTCCGAAGTTTACAAAAGGTGGAATTCACAGATATATAATAGTATAGTATGTGCAAAAATGTGTTTTTGGACCTCATATTGGATTCAAAATCCTTCAGGTATGGATCTGGATCTGGGGACAACATAATCCAATTTGGTGTAGTTTAAAAGACATAAACTGACAACACAAGGTATTTGGTCGTTGAAATATACCAAGGTACATTATGATATACATAGAAATATAGTCTTTTATTTTAAATGAAATTACCAAGTAAACTAATTTTTGTTATACTTTGTCTTGTTTTGTTTTTTGGAGACTTGTTTATAGACATCCAGTAAACTTTAGTTTAGTAGGTAATATTTCACCCATAAATACTGAACCGATCGATTACCAGTTGGTAGTCAACGTTGTAAAAGATTCAAAGAAATTTAACATCTGATAAAAATTTCAAAAAATCTTAAATAATGTTATAACAAAAACAAAATATAAAACAAAAAATTGACGTTCCAAATACACTAGAATCGAGAGACTGGTCCCTAACTTGAGTGTACGGGACGGATCAGAATTGATGACGTGTCGATCTTTTCAGGGTGTTGAAAATTTTTCTAACGATAGATTTCTAAAGCCCGAAGGGACCACCGAGTCTACCATTTCTTAGGCGGACGTTACGTCCTCTGGACCCAAGCTAGGGACACAACCCTTCTAGGGAACCTCCTCCCGTACCGTTGGGTGAGGTGACAAGAACAGACATCTTAGGGGCACCTGTCTCCTCAGACCGTCCTATGTCAGGTACCCCAACGTTTCTCAGACTGTACTGATTCACTGATTCGTATAGATTTCTAAAGTGGTACAGAGAATTTTTACGTAATATTACGAATAGAAAAGACTTCTGAATATATGAGCTGAAGCTGGATAATTAACACTTCAAATCGGTTTTTGGATAAAGTATAGTAAATGTTATAAGTAATCCTTTTCAGGACTCACCTAATAAATGACAACTTGTGAAGTTTAATCCTTCTGACTGTTAGTTACCATGAATTAAACCCATGAATTATTAATTAAGAAGAAATAAACAGTCGATGTCCATCAGTCCGAAAGTGTGGTACCCCGATAAATAAATAAGGTCTTCATACATACACACAACCCCCCGACCCCTCTCTCTCTTGATATTTACTGTTTTGTGTCCGTCTTCGGGTAACCTAGTGGAGAAAGAGTGACTCACTATGTTTGTGATGACGGGGTCACTGGAAGTCCGGAACCACGTTTCTTCAGAAAGTTTTCACCAGTGTCGTTTTTTTAACGAACGAACGACGTAAAATAACGATTAAACGATATAATTTAAAATTAATAATTTCTACCTTGTAGTAATTTATAAGAGAAGGGTGAATGAAAGTAGTCCCAGTTGTATTAGACTAAAGTGGTGGAGGCAAAGTGACACCTTTTATAGTTGTCGTTTCGTCAAAAGTTTTTTGAGTATAGTACGTAATAGAAAAAGGCTAAGAGTGAATTTAGAGACAAAAGTCAACACAAGGTTATCCTTATTCTCTGGAGACTCTTTTCCCTCTTGGTGTGAAAGGTCACGGAGAAGGTCACGAGGAATGGGTCGCTCGAAAGGTCTTTTCCCTTGACTGATGAGTCAAAGACTTCGTAGTGAAAAAACAGAGGTTTAGTTTTGGTCGGTCCCCTGTCTAACTCAGTTAGGCGGGGAGTCAGTGTCTTTGACCATAAAGTTTTGTGAGTGAAAAGTTCACCGATCTAAACTGTAAAGACTATTAGTTATAAATTCTACCAATAAGTTCAGGCTGGATACTCGGTAGATGAACTCATACATACACTTAATTTTTCCGACTGTATAGAGTCACACACTCCCTTAGAAGAGAGCAGTCGGTAGTTAACCTACTGTGAATCCCTTTTACCGTATTAAGGAGAAGGAAAACTTACGACCGTAAAGTCGGCAGTTTTCTAATAGAAGACTTTATAAACCGGTACCTTTAGACTTGTCACGGTGACCACTTGACCTAGAATAGTTGTGTTGAACCTTCTTATCCCTTAATAGAAGATAACTTCGATCATTGTAATTCTCAATATATACATATATATATTAATGAACAATTCGTCAATTTAAGTTTCACCCATAAAGATCCTAAAGGTAGTCTTACATGAAATTTTGAGGTAAAAAAGAATTACAAATTATTTACAAGGTGTAAGATGGGATTCGGAATTTAGACACCGACGAAGCATTCGCCATAAGTGAGATGTTTTCTACTTGTCCTGAGAACATGATTACCTCGGCTTGTACTCGGACTGTAAACTTTTAAAGAGACACGGAAAGGAATTTAGAAAGAGGAGAAAGAGAAGAGAAGGAGAGAGATCCAGTTAAAAAAAGGATGATAAAGAGAAAGATTAAAATCTTCGTGACAGACCCTGTCAAACAGTCACTTTAACAATACCAGACAACGGAGCATAAAACGATTGAGTTCTACTAAATATAAAAATAAACGAAATTGACTAGTTATTTGTCTAACAGAACCGTCGTTGTTATACCCCAACGATGATGACCTGTATAATACTCCTCTCCAGTATAAGTCTTCTTCCGTCTAAGTAACAGTCCGATCTCTGGACTGTATGTTTAAAAATAAATTTGGTATTACCCAGTCCATCCTCTAGATAAAAATATCTAGTTCCTTGTCACTTCGACTGGAGCCAGTAGTCCATCGATACTAAAAGAGGTCCGGAGATACCGAGACTTCAGACACAAGAAAAGATAGGATTTGAGGTCATAGAGTACCACACTGGTGCTAGAAATGGTAGTGTAAAGTCTTTTTTTCTAAACTTCATCTATTTAATGGATTAGGGAGACCTAATGTTTGACAGTTTGTGACTCCTAATGAGTAAAAAGTTAATAGAGAACTTATGACACCAAACTCTTGAAGACTTTGCACGGGGCTAATATACTGTATACGTAGAGAACACGACATACGCACCGTAAAACGGTACTTTACGCATAAAGTTACGTTAAGAATTAAGAAACGTGTCAGAACCTTATCTTCCTTGTATGGAGTTATATTATTTTCGATATATACTGTTTGGGTGTCGTTTGTAATAGGAGTTACCACTTTTTAACTTTCGTAAAGGGGATTTAAGAGTGGTGATGATAAGTTGTATCAAAACCTTCAAAACCGGTGTCGTTAGTCTCGTCTTTTTCTTTATTTTCCTTAGGTTTAACCATTTCTTCATTTTGATAGTGACAAACGTCTACTGTACTAGAAGATGGATCTTTTAGGATTTCTGAGATGGTCTTTTAATGATCTCGATTAGTTATTTATATCATTTCAACGTCCTATGTTTTAGTTGTGTGTCTTTAGGGAACGTAAGGATATGTAATTATGACTCTTTTATCTCTTTAATTCCTTTGTTAAGGTAAGTGGTAAAGTTACTTTTCTTATTTTATGAATCCTTATATAGATGGATTTCTTTGTTTTCTGTATATATATCTTTTGATATTTTGTCATCATTTTCTTTAATGAGTCAGTCAGTCAAGTCAGCGAGTCAGCATAGGGTGAGAAACGCTGGGGTACTTAGCGTCGTACGGTCCGGAGGGACAGGTAGTTGTTGAGGGTCTCAAGTCAGTTTGAGTGTAGGTAGATCAGTCACTACGGTAGGTCGGTAGAGTAGGGACAGCAGGGGAAGATGAGGACGGGGGTTAGGGAGGGTCGTAGTCTCAGAAAAGGTTACTCAATTGAGAAACGTACTCCACCGGTTTCATGGCCTCAAAGTCGAAATCGTAGCAAGGAAGGTTTCTTGTGGGTCCCGACTAGAGGAAGTCTTACCTGACCAACCTAGAGGAACGTCAGGTTCCCTGAGAGTTCTCAGAAGAGGTTGTGGTGTCAAGTTTTCGTAGTTAANCACCGGTTTCATGACCTCAAAGTCGAAATCGTAGCAAGGAAGGTTTCTTATGGGTCCCGACTAGAGGAAGTCTTACCTGACCAACCTAGAGGAACGTCAGGTTCCCTGAGAGTTCTCAGAAGAGATTGTGGTGTCAAGTTTTCGTAGTTAAGAAACCGCGAGTCGGAAGAAGTGTCAGGTTGAGAGTGTAGGTATGTACTGGTGTCCTTTTTGGTATCGGAACTGATCTGTCTGGAACCAGCCGTTTCATTACAGAGACGAAAACTTATACGATAGCTCCAACCAGTATTGAAAAGAAGGTTCCTCCTGGGATTATCTGCCTCTTTATATGACACAAGTACCTAGCCTTCTTAGTTATATCACTTTCACTCATATGATAGATTTCGTTAGATAGTCTCTTCCGTTACCGTGGGGTGAGGTCATGAGAACGGACCTTTTAGGGTACCTGCCTCCTCGGACCACCCGACGTCAGGTACCCCAACGATTGTCAGCCTGTACTGACTCACTGAAGTGAAAGTCAAAAGTGAAAGTACGTGACCTCTTCCTTTACCGTTGGGTGAGGTCACAAGGACGGACCTCTTAGGGTCCCTACCCCCTCGGACCACCCGACGGCAGATACCCCAACGATCTCATCCTGTACTGACTTCACTGAATCGTCATCGTCTTCGTCCTGTTTATTAAAGTGTTAAACATACCTTTATGTTTTTTTGAAACGTATCGGTTTCGTTAGTCCTCTTTCTTCTTACCTTGACCTCTTTAGTTGGACGGACTGAAGTCCGAGATGATGTTTCGGTGTCAGTAGTTCTGTCATACCATGACCGTGTTTCTGTCTTTATATCTAGTTACCTTGTTTCATCTTTTGGGTCTCTATTTAGGTACGTGGATACCTGTGGAATGGAAACTGTTTCCTCCGTTCTTATATGTTACCTCTTTTCTGTTAGAGACATTGTTTACCACGACCCTTTTGACCAGTTGGTGAACATTTTCTTACTTTGATCTTGTGAAAGATTGTGGTAGTGTTGTTATTTTGAGTTTTACCTAATTCCTAGATTTGGATTCTGGTCTTTGATATTTTGAGGATCTCCTCTTGTATCCGTTTTGTGAGAGGTTGTATTTAGTGTCGTCCTAGGAGATACTGGGTGGAGGGTCTTAACACCTTTATTTTCGTTTTTATTTGTTTACCCTGGATTAATTTTCATTTTCGAAGACGTGTTGTTTCCTTTGATATTCGTTCCACTTTTCTGTCGGAAACCTTACCCTCTTTTATTATCGTTTACTTCGTTGACTGTTTCTTACTTAGAGTTTTTATATGTTCGTTGAGAACGTCGAGTTAAGGTCTTTTTATTTACTGGGTCAGTTTGTTACCCGGTTTCTGATTTGTCTGTAAAGAGGTTTCTTCTGTATGTCTACCGATTGTTTGTGTACTTTTCTACGAGTTGTAGTGAGTAATAGTCTTTTACGGTTAGTTTTGGTGTCACTCCATGGTAAAGTGCGGTCAGTCTTACCGACGTTAGGTTTTCAGATGTTCGTTATTTACGACCTCTCCCACACCTCTTTTCCCTTGGGAGAATGTGACAACCACCCTTACGTTTGATCATGTCGGTGATACCTCTTGTCACACCTCTAAGGAATTTTTTGACCTTTATCTTGACGGTATACTGGGTCGTTAGGGTGACGACCCGTATGTGTGGCTCCTTTGGTCTTAACTTTCTCTGTGTACATGGGGTTACAAGTAGCGTCGTGACAATATTATCGGTCCTGTACCTTCGTTGGATCTACAGGTAGTCGTCTGTTTACCTATTCTTTCGACACCATGTATATGTGTTACCTCATAATGAGTCGGTAATTTTTCTTATGTAAACTTAGTCAAGATTACTCCACCTACTTTGACCTCGACTCTCACTTCATTCAGTCTTTCTTTTTGTGGTTATGTCATGTTATTATATATATATACCTTAAATCTTTCTACCATTGTTATTGGGACATACGCTCTGACGTTTTCTCTGTGTCTACATATCTCGTCATAAAAGCTGAAACACCCTTTCCCGCTCCCACCCTATTAAACCCTCTTACTGTAACTTTGTACTTATAATAGTATACACTTTACTTAGTGGTCAGGTCCAAACTACTTACTATGTCTTACGAGTCCCGACCACGTGACCCTACTGGGTCTCCCTACCCTACCCCTCCCTCCACCCTCCCCCCAAGTTCTACCCCTTTTGTACATGTGGGTACCGTTTAAGTACAGTCACATACCGTTTTGGTTATGTTATAACATTTCATTTAATTTTTTTTATTTTAAAGAAAAAGGTTGAGTTTTTTTTTAAGAAACATGTCAGAATTCTAGACAATTTAAGACAACGGTGTCATGTCATAATTCTGTAAACAAATCATATTTTGTTATACCTAGTCATAATTGAGTCACGAACGGTAAATTATGTCTTTGGGGTAAGGGTCTGACTTAAAGACTAGATAATTTTCTGTACCTGTTACCGATTTTAATGAGAGACAGGTCAGACGTCTGGGAAAAGTTCCGAACAAAGTGTTAAAGTCTCGATATATTACACTAATATATTACCCTTTCTGATCTCTAGAGAAGTACTTATAATTCTCTATGGTTCCCTTCCAAAGTACGTTCCTACCCGTACTATTTCCTGTGTTTCCTATTCCTTGATTGTCTTCGTCTTTTCTAATTTTTCTCCACCGTTCTTATGTGTCTTCTTGATGTGTTTTTTCCAGAATTACTGGGTCTATTGGTACTACCACACCAGTGAGTGGATGTCGGTCTGTAGGACCTCACACTTCAGTTCACCCAGAATCCTTCACAGTGATGTTTGTTTCGATGACCTCCACTACCTTAAAGTCGATTCGATAAAGTTTAGGATTTTCTAATACGACAATCTCACGACGTAAGTTATACATCCCTTTAAATCTTTTTTTGTCGTCACCGGTGTCTTGACCTTTGAAGTAACGTTTGAGTTTCTTCCCGTCACGGTTTCTTACATGTTTAATGGTTTATTGACGTGAGTAAAACTTACGATCATGCCAATACGAGTTTTAGGAAGTTCGATCTGAAGTCGTCGTGTACTTGACTCTTGAAGGTCTACATATTCGACCCAAATCTTTTCCTTCTCCCTAGTCTATAGTTTAACGGTTGTAAACGTCCTAGTATCTCTTTCGTTCCCTTAAGGTGTTTTTGTAGATGAAAACGAAGTGGACTGATACGATTTCGGAAACTGACACACCTGGTGTTGTTTGACACCTTTTAAGAATTCTCTACCCTTATTTCTAGTGGAATCGACAGAGGACTTTTTGGACATCCGTCCAGTTCTTCGAATGTACCTCGTTGACTGACGAAGTTTTGACCCTTTCCACATACAGTTCTGACATATAACAGTGGGACGAATAAATTGAAGATACGTCTCATGTAGTACGCTTTACGGTCCGACCTACTTATCGTTCCACCTTAGTTCTAACAGTACCTCATAATGAGTCGGTAATTTTTATTATGTAAACTTAGTCAAGATTACTCCACCTACTTTGATCTCGGTTAATACGTCTCACTTCATTCGGTCTTTCTTTTTGTGGTTACGTCATATGATTGTGTATGTATACCTTAAATAAAAACCCCCGAGGTTTTAGTGACGTCTACCACTGACCTCGGTACATTAATTTTCTGCGAATGAGGAACCTTCTTTTCAATACTGGTTGGATCTATCGTATAACTTTTCGTCTCTGTAATGAAACGGTTGATTCCAGACAGATCAGTTTCGATACCAAAAAGATCACCAGTACATACCTACACTCTCAACCTGACACTTCTTCCGACTCGTAACTTGTTAACTACGAAAACTTGACACCACAACCTCTTCTGAGAACTCTCAGGGAACCTGACGTTCCTCTAGGTTGGTCAGGTAAGACTTCCTCTAGTCGGGACCCACAAGAAACCTTCCTTACTAAGATTTCGACTTTGAGGTCATGAAACCGATGGAGTACGCTTCTCAACTGAGTAACCTTTTATGAGACTACGACCCCCCCTAACCCCCGTCCTCCTTTTCCCCTACTGTCTTCTACTCTACCGACCTACCGTAGTGACTGAGCTACCTGTACTCAGACTGACTTGAGGTCCTCAACCACTACCTGTCCCTCTGGACCCCACGACGCTAAGTACCCCAGCGTTTCTCAACCTGTGCTGACTCACTAACTTGACTTGACTTGACTATATACCTTAAATCTTTGTACCATTACTATTGGGACATGCGCTCTGTCGTCTTCTCTGTGTTTACATATCTTGTCTGAAAACCTGAGACACCCTCTCCCTCTCCCATCCTACTAAGCCCTCTTACCGTAACTTTGTACATATGCTAGTACATTCTTTGCTTAACGGTCAGATCCAAACTATGTCCTATGTCCTACGAACCCCGACCACGTGACTCTACTGGGTCTCTCTACTATACCCCTCACACCACCCTCCCCGTAAGTCCTAACCCTTGAGTACATGTGTGTACCAGTTACATACCGTTTTGGTTATGTCATAACGTTTCATTTTAATTTTTTTTTAATTTTTTATTTTTATTTTATTTTAATCTTTTTTTTTTCTAACAGTCCTCTCTTTAGTTGTCGGAGTCTATACGTCTACTATGGTAAGATTACCGTCTTTAACTCCTCCTTGATTTCTCGGAGGACTACTCCCACTTTCTCTCCTCACCTTTTCGAATTTTGAGTTGTAAAGTTTTTTGATGCTANTAATATGTCTCACTTCATTCGGTCTTTCTTTTTGTGGTTACGTCATATGATTGTGT
Organism: Capra ibex; assembly: GCA_006410555.1. Taxonomy (NCBI): domain Eukaryota; kingdom Metazoa; phylum Chordata; class Mammalia; order Artiodactyla; family Bovidae; genus Capra; species Capra ibex. The sequence goes on along the minus strand of SJYO01026388.1, from coordinate 4,675,350 downwards.
ATATATACCTTAAATAAAAAAACCCGAGGTTTTAGTGACGTCTACCACTGACCTCGGTACTTTAATTTTCTGCGAATGAGGAACCTTCTTTTCAATACTGGTTGGATCTATCGTATAACTTTTCGTCTCTGTAATGAAACGGCTGATTCCAGACAGATCAGTTTCGATACCAAAAAGGTCACCAGTACATACCTACACTGTCAACCTGACACTTCTTCCGACTCGTAACTTGTTAACTACGAAAACTTGACACCACAACCTCTTCTGAGAACTCTCAGGGAACCTGACGTTCCTCTAGGTTGGTCAGGTAAGACTTCCTCTAGTCGGGACCCACAAGAAACCTTCCTTACTAAGATTTCGACTTTGAGGTCATGAAACCGATGGAGTACGCTTCTCAACTGAGTAACCTTTTCTGAGACTACGACCCCCCCTAACCCCCGTCCTCCTTTTCCCTTACTGTCTTCTACTCTACGGACCTACCGTAGTGACTGAGCTACCTGTACTCAGACTGACTTGAGGTCCTCAACCACTACCTGTCCCTCTGGACCCCACGACGCTAAGTACCCCAGCGTTTCTCAACCTGTACTGACTCACTGACTTGACTTGACTTGACTATATACCTTAAATCTTTCTACCATTACTATTGGGACATACGCTCTGTCGTCTTCTCTGTGTCTACATATCTTGTCTGAAAACCTGAGACACCCTCTCCCTCTCCCATCCTACTAAGGCCTCTTACCGTAACTTTGTACATATGCTACTACATTCTTTGCTTAACGGTCAGATCCAAACTATGTCCTATGTCCTACGAACCCCGACCACGTGACTCTACTGGGTCTCTCTACTATACCCCTCACACCACCCTCCCCGTAAGTCCTAACCCTTGAGTACATGTGGGTACCAGTTACATACCGTTTTGGTTATGTCATAACGTTTCATTTTAATTTTTTTTTAAAAAAAATTATTTTTATTTTATTTTAATCTTTTTTTTTTCTAACAGTCCTCTCTTTAGTTGTCGGAGTCTATACGTCTACTATGGTAAGATTACCGTCTTTAACTCCTCCTTGATTTCTCGGAGGACTACTCCCACTTTCTCTCCTCACCTTTTCGAATTTTGAGTTGTAAAGTTTTTTGATGCTAGTACCGTAGGTCAGAGTAGTGAAGTACCGTTTTTCTTGTCCCTTTTCACCTTTTGTTTATCTTACGACACGTCTAGTTGAGTCCTCTACTCACCAAAGGGTACTACCCTGGTCGTCTCCTTCTCTCTGAGACCTCTCCGGTGGAAACCCTTGGTTCCTCCGTCTCGGGAGGTCATTCTACTTGACCCGACTCACTGACCCAGGTACATGTTGGGTCTGTTCGACTTGGGGGTGGGAAGTCAGTACTCGTAAATATCCTTTGTTTGTTTTGTCCATGGAGGGACGAAAGAAGTCCCGAGTGTTTTCTGTTAAAACGAAGAGATTTATTTGTAAAGAGGACTTACCTTGAAAAATACAATATCACATGGTACACATAGATTTAGATGTTTTAATTTGACTTAAATTTTACTTATAGAATGTCGTACTAATATTAAAGTGTTCAAAGAAAAAAAATTACCTGAATGTCAAGAAAGAACACACACACACACAAAAGAGAAGAAAAAGATTTGTCCTGTTGTCACGTGACCTACAGTTTTCGAAGGTTAAGATCAGGACCGAAACAGTGAACGAGACCTTTTCAAGAGAGAGGGGGGACTCAGAATAGAGAAGTAAACAATTTTTCTGACCGACACTTCATGTATTCATGAAATTGGTAGAAGTCGACATTTTAAGATACCACTAGGTTTTATTCCAATTCCGAGATAGACTTGTAATTGTTTAGGTTGAGTACCGTGATTCAGATGTTTATACTTTTATACACACCCTCTACATAATAAGAACCATATCTTCAGAAGAAATTTTTACTAAGTATTCGTAAACGGTTTTTACTATTTAATTGACTACCCTAGAGAAAGTTTCCTTTGGATGTCAAAATTTGGGTTAGATTTCGTTACCATAACACCATCAATTAAATTTTCCTTCTTGATCGAAATTATTAAATAATAGTCTTTCGTAATACGATTTGTCTATAAGTGATGTTTAAATCCTGTGCAAAATCTTTGATGTAGGAGACAACATTTTTTCTTGAAAATTATTACGTTAATGGACTACTTTTGATCGTATAGTATCGAAGGGAGTCTCATATTAATATCAAACCGACCGGCACATTGTAAGTCCAAGGATCTGTCGAACCTACCGTACATTAATCGACAAAAGAGGATTTAGAGAGGTACTTGGAGAGACAATTACGAATTTTTTTTTTTCCAAGACTTTAATTTCTTTCAGGATAGTTCCGATATAGGTGAATTGAAATGTCAAACCTGTATTACGAAATACTTCATTTCGCGATAAGTCGTCTCGAGTAAGATGTGAATCAACCACCGAGAAAACAAGTGAGGCTAACCGTAAGATTTGTACCCATTTTGTGCGTAGTAATTTTACGAATGTAAACTTCCCTCGGTGAACCGGGCCCAGGAAAGACGGCGGGGAAGTAGGGTCGACGAGAAGACGGACTTCAGGCCGTGTGTGAAGTCAGGACGGGTGAACGAGAGGTCGTCTACCACCCGAGCGGGAGACTTCAGAGTCTTCGTAGCGTGACAGGTCGGACTGGAGACCACGGGACTAGGCTGCCTCACGGGTCGCACCCCTCTCATCCATCCGCGAGGTGGGTCGGGTATAGAGGGCTAAGTTGTTCGTACGCGACGTATGGGTACAGGTGGGTACGCTAGTCGGTGCGTACCTGAGTGGTTTAGGAGAAGGGGTCGCAGATGTCGGTCTGTTGGAGAACACGAACGACGGGAGGAGGCACTAGGAGAGCAGTGGTTCATAAGTCTCGGGTAAGGAAGGGACCGACCACAAGTTTACAGTGTAGACGCCTCTCCAGGTGGGAAGGATTTCGGCACCGGTAGAGGAGTGACACTGAATGAAAATAAGTATCTTGAATGATGAACTGTAATAGATATACATAGAAAAAAAAAAAAAAGAAAAAGACCAAAGAAGGTGGTCGTACATTCCAGGTCCTCCGTGAAACAAACCGAGTGACGCATAAAGGTGGTACATGCGGCCAGAGACCGTGTCTCAGTGGTAAGTCATACATTTACGACTTACTGAAAAGACTCCTGGAGGAGACGGATTCCGTGACCCGATCCGGTTCTTCCTCTATGTCGGTTCTCCTTCGGTGTGGGGTTGTCGTCCCCTCGTCTGAGGTTTGTTCCTGTGTCGACGTGATTTGTGTCCCGACGAGAGGTCAACGTTTAGGGACGGAAAGGTGGGGGCCCCCCGTTCCCCCCGCCCGTACGACACGAAGTAGACCCCTAGTCCCCACTAGTGTCTTAGACGGGACACTGACGGATGAGGTATATGTCGGTTCTACGAAAAGGTCAGAATATAAGTAAGAGACCTCTCAAACAAGTCATGGAAAAAGACAGAAGACTGGAGTTTCTGTCGCCTGTTCTCCAATTCTCCATAGAATTGGAAAGAATAGAAGGAAAGAAAGAGTAATGGAAGTTGTGGACATAAAAAAGATGAAAGTTTGTCTTTAGTGTATTGTTAAGAAATCCTCTTTGTTCCCCCGTACCTCTCCTGTCACGAGATCTGACACGAAAATTATTCCGAACGAACAAATTAAGACGTTTCATTTTTCGATATCAAAATTTATATATATACATATACGTACCTTCTAAAATAAATGTACATATAATGACGACCACATATTGCCGAATTTTATGGGTATAAAAAAGGAAAGAAAAATTCATATCCATGACGACTAAACAAGTGTCTCTACGACATCAGAATAACTGTTTTCGTGTATTGTAGTCAGACTTATATGTGGTGCCTTTCGTTTCGTTTGATTATATATAAGATATCAGACTCGAAAGAATATGTTGGATTGTTAAATCTTGATGACATAAATGAACATATTGATTACTTTAGTCATATTCTGGACATTGGTCGAGATGAATAGTTGACGAATAGACAGGACGATAAGCGTGAAAAGAGAAAGTGAAAAAAGGACACGTACATGGAGCCGAAGACTTTGAGTGACCGGTGTCTCACCACAGTCTCACCACAAAGGGTTTGACACAAACTACTCTTCTACAAAGTATTTTTCTAAAGTACCAGTTATTCAAGTCTTTATAAGTATCATTTCCTGGACTATCCGAGACGTCACTTATGTATGCTTATTTAAATAAATTCGGTTACGAAGGATATGGAAGTAAAACTTACAGAACAAGTGTCTCACTCTCGATTACTCTGTCACTGACCCCTTTACGATCAAAGGTCGGAAAACCTAGTATAAGGAGAAAACAGTAGTAAGGGGCGGAAAGGAAGAAGGTTCAGAGAAGGAGGCACTACTGTGACGAGTAGTGAGTTTCCGGTGGCGTTTGGGAGAGGACCCCCTACTGGGACGTAAGGACGGAGGTAGGAGGGACTGGAAGGAAGGTTAGAAAAGGGTATAGCTGATACATCGTCTGAGACACGAACCAAGGGTCCTACCTTCCGGTTCTCTGAGTAATTGATGGGAACTCCTGATGACCCCTATACCTCCTTATGTAAAAAAGGAAAGAAAAATTCATATACATGACGACTAAACAAGTGTCTCTACGACATCAGAATAGCTGTTTTCGTGTATTGTAGTCAGACTTGTATGTGCTTTCGTTTCGTTTGATTATATATAAGATATAGGACTCAATTCGATTCAGCTATTGACCCAACTTGATCCTTCTCAATTCCTTCACTAGGTCTATACTCCCCTATATCCTAACATGTACACACACGGACCTCCTCAACCTCCTCAGTAACCCCCTCCCAATAACTTATATACTGTGTAATACACGTTTGTGTCAAATTGTATATTCTTAGAAGGCTAAAGGGACGGAAGAGATCTTGGGTCCCTCCTTCTTGTCCACCTCACACTTCACTCTTAATCACACCCCTCTCCATTCTGAATCGTACTGGTACCTCCCGAAACGTCTAATTCGTACAACTTAAATAGGAAATTCGGTCTCCAAGAGTTGGATTTGACGTGAAAAGGTATTGGACCTCGAAAATTTTTTACGGGTGTCTACGTGGGTCGTAGTCAAATCCTCCGTAACGTATTACGAGATCTCAAACAGAAATTATCGAACAAACAAATTAAAACGTTTTAATCTTTTTTTCTTTCCAAGATGTATAGAAAAGACCGTACCTTCTGAATAAAATAAATGTTCATAATTATATAATAACAACCACATATTACTGAATTGTACGGGTTCTAGAAGGAAAGTTCATAGACATAACTAAGAGACAAGTATCTCCGGGACTTCAGATTAGCGGTTTTCGTGTTTTATAGTTACAGACCTCTTCCCGGAAAAAAAAAAAAATTTGAAGTGTCACTAAATTATACGTCGGTCACAACTTTGACGACGACCTAAGGAACCTTTGAAACTTCCCATGACTTTCTAAGACTTTTCATACTTTGTACTACTCCAAGATAAAATCTCTATAGTGAAATTTCCTTTTGTTTTCTATGTATACTGATGTCTTACTACAAATCAGGACTCTTAGGGACCGTGAGTGTTTGATAGGGTCTTTATAAAACACTTTCTTATTTAACCTTGGTTTGTTTTGTACACACCGTCTGTGACGTCTGGACCGAAGAGTCCGTCTGTTTCCCTCCTCACCGTCGTTGTCCTCGTCTCGAGAGATTGTTCCTCCCTCTCGGTTTGTCATAGTGGAGTAGAGTGGAAAGTGGAGAAGGCAGTTATGGGAGAGACACCTGACAGACCATGTGTCTAATCCCCGCACTCTGACCTTAATTTGTCTGGACCAAAGATTACGGGTAGACTATGCACGTTGACAAATGAAACCCTATTCAATAAATAAGGGTAATTCGGAGTCGGAACCATAGACATTTTACCCCTACTATTGTTCTATTTACTCCATTACCAATTCTCGGTGATCAGACTACGAACTATATCTTTCTTTTGAGTGATAATTCACAAGTACCTATTTGGAAATGTTGACTGTACGTGGAGGACCCTTAATCAGTTCCATACAGAGAGGGTAAAGACAAGAGACAAACCGGTAGTTTGTGTGATTGATATTTCTTTTCAAAGTGGATGTTTCATATCGACATTCGTGTGGTGTCCGTATACCTGTCAGAGAAAATTTCGTTACGGTTATGTCGTTGTGTTTTTACATGTATCGAGTTTTGAAGTGAGTTCACGTGAAGGTTCACTTGACACTTACTCGTCGTACTACTTCTCCCTGACACTTTCCAGTCTTTTATCACACCGTATGACGTCCTGGTTCATGGCTTCCCGGGGTTTCTTTCTTTCGATATCTCTTATGCCACTGACAAAATTATCATGATTTTACAGTTCGGAATGTCTTTTATACTATAAATTGACAGTTAGTTTATCAGTGTTTTCCACTAGTATATATCTACTAAGTTATATATGTCATTTGGGATTTTGTGTGTCTGGTGTACTAGATTGGTCTTGTGTTGTCTTCAACTTTAATTATTATTTTTATATTTATTATTGGTCTTATATTATGAATTCTAATTGATTTCTCTTGTTTAAGACGGAACCCGTAAAATGCACAAAAACGATTAAATTACGACCGTTTGTGGGGAACTTCATAAATCTGACAGACGTATAATGTCTACCTCGAAATTTTACTACGTACTGAACAAGTCGATTAATCTCCACTTTTGGTCGTGACTTTAAGTTCTTCAGTAGACAGTTTTGAAATTGATGATAAGACGTGACGGAGAGTTTGAGTCTTTTATTTAGAATGAAGAGTCTTACTTTGAAATTTTATGTCAAGTTTTTTTTTTTCCGTTAAGTACTTTCTTCTTTTTAAATTACTTCAGTTTCATCTTTAATTACTAATTACTAACTATTGGTTATACATATGATTTCTAAGTATAATAAATAAATAAATAAATAAATAAAAAAGACCAGGTTGAAGAAATAAAATGACGAACCAACTCAAGAGACGGGAAAAGACCTTTAACGTAATCAGTTCGATTAGATATGTAGATAAAGATTTTGTGAAATTTTATAAGTTTGTGACTAAAATCGTATAATAAATAAAAATTAAACAAATAAAAAATTAACTTCCTATTGACGAAAAGTCTTAAAACAACAAAAGACAGTCTGGAGTACTCCCGTTAGACCAACACTGTGGACAGTGGGGTGACTAGCGGTCCCACCTAAGACGACTAGACCGACCGATCCGCCCACAGGGGAAGAAGGGAGTGTACGGTGCACGAAGGGAGGACTCCAATACGTGAACCAACTTCTCCTGCTGGTAAGGGTTATTTCCTCCTGTCCAGAAGCCAGTTCCCATATCCTGGTCGAGGTGAGGGGACGATCTTGGAGGTTTGTTTGAGAGTTCTAAGTGAAAAATAAAATTTCCACACATGTTATTATTGTTTACTGGTGTGTCAGATTATTCTTTATGTTAATCGGTATAGTGAAGATCATCCTTCTCGTCATTGATATATTGTCGCACGACAATACGTCTTAAATGATACGTGGTCCGTGACTCCATTCGTGAAGTTAAACATAATGTAGTTAATTAGGAGTGTTATTTGAAAATATTGTTTACGGGATGTACGCACGGATCAACGAGTCAGAACAGACTGAGAAACACTACGACACCTGACGTCAGACTGTCTACGGAGACAGACACCCTAAGAGGCTTGTTCTTATGATCTCACCCAACGGTAAAGGAAGAGATCCCCTAGAAGGACTGGGTCCCTAGTTTGAGTATAGAGGACACAGAGGACGTGACCTCCCATCTAAGAAATGGTGACTCGGTGGATCCTTCGAACTATTTATGAGATCGTTGTGAGTTTAATATTCCTTTGACTCAGAGTCTCTTAAATTAATTGAACAAATTCAAGTGGAGTAAGGATTCACGGATGTAGTCCAAAACTTGAGTACCGGAGAACTAAGGTCTTGGGTTTGAACATAATATAACATGTACATTTGCTTATTGATTTTAATTCTTGTTCTTTCATGTACATTGTGTCAGTCACTTCTTATAATGTCAAATAATCTCTTACAATCCTATGTAAAACACCGTGTCTTCAATTTTAGAGATAATTGACTGACTAAAATGGACCTTTTACCTTAACTAGGTTCAACTATATTCTTAAGTAAATTTTTACGTATTGGTATTTTTTTTAACCTCGACGACAAAATTTTATTTCGTTTTTAGAAAGTTACTTTCTTGTCCAGATCTAGTAAAATATCCATTTACAGTAGTTCGAAATCCTTCATCTATTAAGGTAATTGTACATTTGGAAACGTTGGGTGGGTTTCCCGTGATCTTTGGTTCTGTCTGTTTGCCCCTACCGTAAGTCTCCCACTTCGTCTGCTATTTGATTGACAATGGTACTTCTTACTGTTGAAGTCTATTCGAGATACTTACACTACCCCATCTCTCCTTAAGACGAAGTCTACTGACGGTCGGGAGTGACTCTTACACTGTGACAATACCCTCGTTACTACACTGTCCGATCTTCATCGATCTACCCTATTCTGTCCGTCTCTCGACGTAAGTTCCCTTGTTGTTTCTCTTATTGTACCTTTTTATGGGTCTCCGTCCTCACGTTCCTTGTCCGCGTTCTTTGTCTTTTTTTCTGTTTTGTTTTATAATTGGCACTTCTCCCTCTTCCCCTACTTCTAGTAAAACCTCTACGTTAAAGTTAGTAGGTTCACTGTCTACCGTCATTACCCCCTCTACCACCGTACACCTTTCAACACTGAACAGAAAACCTCCGTCACCGCAAGTTGTATGTTCGCATTATACAATATATATAACATGTACATAACATGTGTGTGTATATAAATAAAATGAGAATTATGCTAGTCCCTCCGTATTATTTTACGTTTTACTTTTGTGAAGATCTTCACCAAAATATATTGTTTTGTTTTACATTATTTTCTTTGACTCCAACCTGTCTATCTACTCCAAATAATTATTACTTTTCTACGACTATGTTTTAGTAAGATGTTTTAGTAAAGTTAGGTAGAACTACTAGGGACAATTATGGAGAAACTCACACTTGTCTAGAAGATCATTTCATACGACTGGTTTTACGAACGACTTAGAAAGATTTGATATAATATCGGGGGAAAAGGTGACCTTAGTATTTGGTCGATTTATTATCAGAATCCATGATCGTCGAAACTGGTCAAAAGGTCTCTAGATCCACCACCCACCAAAGTCCTACTAAGTTCCGGTAATATAAATAACACACGAAATAAAGATAATCATAATGTAGTCGAGATGGAGTCTAGTAGTCCGTAATCTAGGGTCTTCACCCTACACCCCAAGAGATTTAGAACGTCAAGTTCACCTAGAGACTCATGTACTTTGGTTTTGGAGTCGACTTTGGTTCTCTAACAGAAGAGGTACTAAATTAAAAGTATAACAAGTTGACCATTTAGTACAGGTACTTGTACGTCGAGCGGTCCGAAGGGACAGGTGGTGATAGAGAGTCTTAAACGAGTTTGAGTGTAAGTAACTCAACACACCCAACGAAGTTATTTTTAAGAAAGGAGTGGTTTCAGATGATTTTAGGATGAATAAAGAGTAATCTTCATAAATTCTTAAGTCTTGTGAGTTAATTTTCTCTAATAGCCTTTGAATTTTAAATAGGACAAATTTGACATAGGTAAGTATACTTAACATCCGTTGAGGAAAGGTCGTCCGTCCTTCTTTCCATGATAGTCTTTGAGTTTTTATTGTATGGTACCTTTATGTATCTTCCCTGAATTTTTATTGATTGATACGACGTCAGGTTTGACAAGATCGATCGGTCTCTACAATGAAGAAAGACTCCAGATACATCTGAAAAATTCTAAGAGTATAAGTCATTTGCACAGAAGGATTGACATCAAGTAATTTTCGAAAGAATTGACAGAAATTTTTTCGTTGACAACAAAAACTTGTGACTTTAATGAGTTAATTACAATACCTTTAGACTAGATCGTCCTAGTAAAATTGATTTTCTTCCTCCTTTTAAAAGACCACTACTTGTACATTAAATAACGAAATTTATCTTTTTGACGATACAATATCGTTTATTTAATTTAAGTGATTATTATTTATGAACTAGTAAGACCGTAACTTCAATAAAAACGTTAGTTATAACAATTTCACGTATAATTAAATTTGACAAGACCTGTTGACTTATACGGAGACTGGTAATCGTTGATATAAGTAAAAACCCTTTCACAATTACACATAGTTTCTGGTTCACGTAAATAATCCACTGAATGAAAATTATATGTAACTACCAATTTTTTTCAGAGTTAGAAAACAGGTTTGTATTGTTACCTTTGGTCAGAGTAGTTAAGAATGTGTTCTTGTAAAGAAATGTTGACTAATTTGTTTTTAAGGATTTGACGAGAGACAATCATTGATTTCGTTAAAATAGTAAAATCTGTCTTTGTTAGTACAAGACAGATGCACTGATTATTTTGATATGAACTTTCACTAATAAAAGTATTAAATCCGTAATAAATGATTATACTTTTATACCGTAAAGACATAACGTGTTTTACGATTTTTTATGTATACGTTTCCGATAACAAAGGATACACCAAATGAATCGTCACTGATAATAATCGTGACAGAGGGTGAGACGTGTCACAAGGGAGATTTATACCGATTTTACACCGATGTAGTCTTCCTTAAAACGTAAAATTTTTACTTCTTTAAGAAATAGTTGACATCGTAAAAGTATAGTAAAATCTTTTCTTAAGTGAACCATTTTAATAAAATACCTCTCTCCCTTTTTTTTTTTTTTGGACTAAGTTTTTGAAACTTTTCCTTGAACTCCGTTGACTCTGATCATTTAAAACGTCGACCCTATTCGTAAAACCTAATACACCAGTGTCACCGGCGTTACGGTTTGCACTGTTCCAGTCTACCTGGTCTTCCTGTCTATTTATGATCCATTGGGCACTCCTCCCGATTAAAGTAGTGTTGAGTAGATTTGTATACTGAGACAAAATTTCCCCCCTTTTTGTCCGTTGTTTGATACGGTACCTTAGAAGTTTTAACTCTTAAGATCCCTTAGCAGTTCTCATGGAAGTTTAATAATAGACACATTAGCCTATTAAACATAGTTTAGTTGTCCTTAGTAAGATACCACTTCAGTTATAGGATGAGGAAACTTGTTACGAAACAAGTTAGTTAAATAGTCACTGTTGAAAAACGAGGAAAGAAGGTTTATGATTTATCGTTGGTTGTAATTTTATATAGGGATAAAAAATTTATAATAGGAGACATTCAGAAAATACTTCAGTTACTAATGGTCGTACTCTTTAAGACAGGACTTTTACTTAGTGACATGATATTAAAGTGTTATATATCTACAAGGTATAATAGTGTTATATTAGACTTTAAAGTGAGTATTCTTAGATTTTCTTAACGAACTACTACACTAAGTCGTTTGTCTTTTTTCCTAGATTTTTTTACATCTATATTTTTGTCTTATGTGTGTGTGAGTCTGTAAATATATCTGTTGGTTGGTTGGTTTGGGTTCAACACCACTCGTTCCTCTGTTCGTGTTACGTCATAAATCAGGTTTATTAACTTTATATACTACGTTTCATGACTTATATTCTTTGCTTCTAGAATAAACCCAAGTTATACTCCCATTATTAGTCACGAGTTCCATCGTCGTCCACCCTTCTTACACTTACAAATCCGGGAAAAAGAAAACCCCCTTTACTAATTGACATCAGTGACTGAGTTTTTAATATGGAAAGTTATATAAATATTTATTTTACATTTTAAAGTTGTGATCATCTTCCTTTTTATGGGAGATACACAATAATTTATTTGTTCTTTCCCTATTGTTTTTACTTATCGTTTAATACTACTATTTGTCTTTTTCAATTTTCTACAGTCGAAATTTGAGAAGGGGAATCGTGTGAAACGTCTATAACGAACACAAATTGTTTAGTTCAAACACCATTAGGACGTACTTCGCTCAAGACAATCTCAGTAAAAATATTGTCGTACACGAGTGAAACACAAAGACAGTGTAAAACCATCAAGAGTGTTATAGGGAAAAAGTAATAATATAAACCCTCCCACTAGACACCAGTCACTAGAAACTATGATGATGATGTCGAGTTCGTTCCAAGTCTACTGTCATAAAAAGTCGTTATTTTATCAAAATTAGTCCCATGCATGTAACAAAAATTCTGGATTGCGATAACATGTGAATTATCTGGTGTCATATCACGTTTGTGTTGACAATATACGTGACTCTTTAGTCTTTGGACACACTGACCGAAATGAGACCACCAGACCTCAACTCGGACGTCACAGAGACTCCAGACGGACCTGGATTGCCATTCCGTGTTCCGTTGTGTAGTGACAAATGGAATAAATTGGACTAGAGGTCAATCTCGGGGTCAACGAAAGAAGTACTCCGAATAGTTTTACACAATAAGAAAATAAGAAATAAGAAGTCCAGAGGGACAGTGGTACAAGGTGATCTTACATTCGTGGAGTTCCCTTCCTTAATTGTGGAAAAATAAGTGATTATATAGGAATCATTGAACGTATCACCATATACGGTGAATCTATTCGTACTTTAGTTTGAATCGTTTCTTTTCATGTTTTTCTGACCAACCTTGTGTCTATGTTACGCTGTTACGATTATTTTTAGTCCGTTCGTACCTGTATGTTATCTGTTTTATCTCGGTTCTACTTTTCATGACTTATTGTATGGTTTTATAAAAAAAAAACATAACTCTTTTTGACATTAAGTGATGTTACTATATGACTAGTAAATGGTTATATCGACGTTTTTTACTGGTTTGTATTGTTGGACGGGGTTTATCTTCGTTGTATACGTAGATGTTGGTATCATCTTATTAAATCGTAAAGATTCCAGCACTTTCTACTTCCGTTTGTATTAATTCGGATATTTATTAAACCGGTCTACTGATAGTGTGTACCGTGAACAATGGTTTGTCTCTTTCGTTTCAGTCACGAACGTAAGGACCCGCGGTGTAGACACCTAAGTCGGTCGACAACCAAGTTGGTCGACATACACGTCTCGACCGTCTACACCTTCCGGTCGACATGACGTGGACACCTATAATCATAGACCCCACCCCCCCTTCCCAGAACCTTGGTCGGGGGGACCTATGACTCCCCACTGACATATAAGAAAACTTTATTAGGACTTTATCACAAAAATTCAGTACATAATCCAATATTTCTTTAATGTTTTGTGTGGTTTTTCACAATTCAGTATTTCCGGCATGATCTGATATTACATTAATTTAACCTTAAATTTTACTTTTCATATCGTTGTCGCGGACGTTGATTAAGTTTGGTGAACCTTTATTTCTATATACCGTACACCGACCTTCTTTTCTTTTAAGACCTTCTTACCTAATAGAAATATAATTTGACGTCTTAGTGACGTCATGGTCACTTTTAGGATTCCCCTATGAAATTACTAAAGTGGTCCAACCAACATTTCAAGTGATCCTTCTCTTTTAGTTTCAATAATTATTTACCAATTTATTTTATTTTTTTTTTCTTGGTATAAGTGTGTTTACGTCTCACGATGTTTCGGGGTACAATCGGTAGTCTATGTACCGTTTAGTCGACATAACTTCTCCGGTGTGTGGTAAATCCTAAGTCAAACTCTGTTAAAATATTTTCGTCAATGTCATAGATGGTCAACCATCATCTTCAATATTAAAAATTCATAAGATTTATATATTTTTAATCATTAAAGAAACTTAAGATATATTGAACTAATTTATTGTACAGGTAATTAAAGGACTTAAAAGTATTAAGCAGTCCATAAAAGAGGAATTATGTTTTACTGGAAGTAGACTCAGTATGACGTCAAAGGTCACCAAAAAAAAAGGTGTATGGACTAAAATTGTAGACACACGTTATCCATGTAATCATAGTGGGACGAAGTATCTATTTGGGTGTCGGGGTTTCAAATCAAACGAGTCAGATTCACCGACACTGTGTCCGGATTCGGATCGAGAACGTGAGGTATGCGACGCCGGGACTCCTCCGTATTCCTGTGGGACTATGTACCTCAGGAACTCTGTCTTCCTGTAAGGACGTTGGTGCACTGTGCGAGGACTCGAGTGCAGGGATTTACCCAATGTACTCAAACGAAGGGAAGAGGGACAGAGGTAAAGAGCTTATCAATAGTTCCCATTGCAGTACTTCGGACAGGAGGGACTATATAGACTCGTTGGAAAGTTCATGTTACCGTATGTGTCTACCCTAAAGTACCCTTGTATTCTGTCCCCATGAGTTATCTCGTTCTCAGTCCATCCGTGCACTTGACTTCTTACTCCTCAGTCATTTCTCTTTCTTCCGACCTGAATCCCTTACTATTAGAGGATCACTCCCTCGTAGTCGGTTCCGTTCGTACAGTCTTTCTGTTTTGACGGACCTGTGGGACACGGGTTGCTCCGACCTTTCCGTCTACCCCGGTCAAGTATATCGTCGAACAGATAGTGTGTTGTCTGGAACCTAAATCGGAACCTTGATTACTCCACGACCCCTTACCTACGTCCACCTTCTCTTCATAACAACTGTCTCGGGACACCTTCGACCCACTTCTTGACTACGGGCCCCATTCTAGTAGTTTAGTCGACCGTTTCTTAGACGGACGTTACTCCTCTAGGGCCAAACTAAGGACCCAGTCCTTCTAAGGGACCTCTTCCCTCTCCAATGGGTGAGGTCATAAGAACCCAGAAGGGACCACCAAGTCGACCATTTCTTTTGTGGACGTTACACCCTCTGGACCCAAACTAGTGACCCAACACCCTTCTAGGGGACCTCTTCCCTTGTCGATGGGTGAAGTCATAAGACCGGACCTCTTAAGGTACCTGACATGTCAAGTACCCCAGCGTTTCTCAACCTGTGCTGATTCGTTGAAAGTGAAAGTGAAAGTCCCTTTAGGATAATCCTCTCTTTGTCGTTTAAGAAGAGTGTTCTTACGTGTCGTGAATAAAACTTAAGATTAAGAAACAATTTCAAGATGATTCGGTTTACTGAGTTAATGTTGAGGGCTAAGATGACTCTACTTATTTGGTAGTCAATAGAAAGGAGCTATTACACTAAAGAAAACCTTACACCTCTGAAAAAACTTTGATAGAAAATTACCGTCTCACGAGGTGACATAAAATCGTTTCAGAAAATTTAGATACACGAAACAAGGAGAAGTTTCTTAACTCGTATAATAGATTACCGGATCTCAAACCTCAGTCTGTCTGATCTCGGAATCATTGGTCCACTGGATCTCGTCAAATAGGTGGGAGAGACTTGGAGTCAAGGTGTCACCATTACATTTTTCTTATATATAGAGTTCCCCCAACATTACAAATTTACGTCATTAAAAACATTCATAGATCGTATCCAGGGTGTTTATGTTTCCCTAGTTTTTTATCATAATTTTCGTCGGTAGTGGTGGGAATACTCCGTCGTGTCTAACTATAAATTTTAGTGCCCCGAAACATTGGTCATTCCAAACTTAAGGTCGAGTCTATGATCAAAGACTAGAGTTTTTAATAGATGGTAGAATAGATGTATTAAATTTTTTTTTTACCATGGAAGTGGTCTCCACAAGACTCCTGACTTACTCTGTTACATTCAGTTCACACATAGAGACCCGACCGTAGGGCGTTCATCAGTCCCGTACAAATGTGGTGGCACCAATAGTGGTGCTGGTGATGGGGGTGGGGATAGTTACAGTCATTGGAGAGGACCCGAGTCAATATTCCCATTGTCCGGTCTGTGTTTACAGTCAGAAGTGTACATATTTCAGAAGTGTATTTTATACGTTTGTACATAAAATTGATTTTAATGAAAGAAGGAATAGAAAAAATGTTGTTAGTACAAAATCAGAAGTTTATTTTTACTATGAAAAAACAGGAAGAATTTTTTCTATATGGTGTACTAGTTACTCTATTTATGAACTATTCGATCTGAAATAATTTTACTTTTGGAGTCGAGACACTTTCTGTAACAGTTCTTTTCTTCCATCCGGTGTCTCCGCTTCTTTTATAAATGTTGTCTGCGTAGACTATTTCCTGATAATGGGTTCTATATGTTTTTGAGAATTTTGAGTGGTTCATACTTTTTTGAGTTGATTTTTTTTTCCCGGTTTCTAAAATTGTCTGTGAACTTGTTTCCTCCATGTGTCCACTGGTCCACTCGTGTACTGTTCTATTATTGTAGGATACAGTACTCCTTTTACTTATTCTGTTGTTCTCTAGTGGTCCGTGGATGCTTTTACCGATTTTAGATCTTGTGTTACTGTGATTCGCGAACACTCTTACACCTCGTTGCCCTTAAGAGTAAGTAATGACCACTTGTCACCGTCTCTGTGAGACTTTCTGTCAAACCACCAAAGAATGTTTTGATTTGTGTAGGAATAGTGTACAAGGTCGTTAACACGAAGAACTGTAAATGGGTTACCTCAAATTTTACATAGATGTGTTTATGGACATTTTTCTATAAATCACGTCGAAATAAGTATTATCGGTTTTGGGCCTTGGTAGGTTCTACAAGAAATCACTTACCTTGTAGATCTGATACCTCATAAGAAGTCGTGATTTTTCTTTGACAGATCGTTCGGTGTTTCTCTACACCTCCTTGGATTTACGTTTAATAATTCACTTCTTTGAGTCAAACTTTTCCGATTTACGACACATTAAGGTTGACATACTGAAAGACCTGTACGGTTCTAATACCTCCGTCATTTTTCTAGTCACCTACCGTCACCAAACCCTTCCCCTTCCCTATTTCACCGTCGTGTGTATTTTAAAAATCTAGGACTTTGACGTAAAATACTACGATAATAACGTTACCATCTATGTACAGTAATACGTAAAGAGATTTGTATATGTTACGTGTTTTGGTCCTCATTTGGGATTACAATTGATACCTGAGACCCACTAGTACTGTACAGTTACATGCAAGTAGTTGACATTGTCTACATGATGAGACCACGGTCTACAACTGTAAGCCCCTCCGATGTACACTTGCCTTTGTTCTCCCCCGTACCCTCTAGACACATGGAAGTGGAGTTAGAACGAGATTTTTCTTTCAGATAATTTTTTTCCGTACATACCATATTACCCTTAAATCTGTTACAACTAATTGTTTCTTATTTATTTTTGGGTAATTAGATGGTAAGATGTTAATGACGATAATAAAAAATAGACAAAGACAAAAAAAGAAAAAATTTTTTACTATAAAGAACTATTTTCAGAATATAACTTGGGTTACCGGTTGCGAAATTAGAGTTTGTGACTTCGTTTTCAACGTCCACTCACTGACGTAGAGAACGAGTCTGAATTTCCCATGTAATTGATCGTACAGAAATTATCTCGTTTAAGAGTTTATGTTTGGAATTGGTCTTAGGTTTACTAAGTCTTTGGAGTTAATTGAGTAAGGGGTGGAGGTACAGCATGAAAATCTTCTTTATACTTTTATTCTTATTCTTTTTTTTGTATATAAAAATTTTATCAAATACCAGTGTATCTTAATGATAATTATGTCAGAGAAATCAAGTCGACTTCGGGTTCCTGATCTTTTATACATTAATACAAATTGAATAAGAATCAATTTATATTTTGGGTTAATTGTTTCTATCAGGTAATGAACCTATAAGGTTATTTTATAATGTCAAAAGCTCCTTGTTCTTAATAGTTTTTGGCTACAAGAGTTGTATCAATGGAAAATCTAACATGAAAGATACCGAGACAAAATAAACACTTAGAAGATTGTCTTCGATTAACTAACTAATGAAAAAACTGAAAAAAAAAAAAGAAAATCGAATGTCCTAGAATCAAGAGGTCGGTCCCTACCTTGGGTACGGGGGACGTCACCTTTGTACCTCGGGATTGGAGACCTGCCGGTCTCTTAGGGAATTGTCTTAGATGAAATCTAGGACTATGTCTTTTATACGTTCTGTGCACACGTTCCTGAGTCCGTCCCGAAACTTAAATTGAGAAGGTTTCTCTGACTCGAAATCATAATCATGAAACTGTCTCTTAGATACCTAAGACGTCTGGAACTAGACAGTCTCAAAGTTATGTCAAAAGTTTCGTGAGTCTATGTGTGACAGAGTATCCGGAAAGTACCGGTAAATTCATACACCACATCTATAACAATTGAAACTGAATGTCTGTTCTTTGTCTCTAAGTTTTCATAATTTACTGAAAGGAGGATACCGAGTTTTGTGACTTCGACATTTCAAACGTGTCGTAAGAACAAAACCGATGATATTCTTATTTGTTGGAACTCGTTCAGTGTCTTGGAGTGACCTCAAGAAAGTGATCATTTTACGTCCCTAGTCAGGTCTATAGAAAGGAAAGGGTGGGTCGAGATGATGAGATTCTCAACACTGAAATCACGTGTTACGAGAATCCGGGATTGTGAACCATTCATTGTCCTTTAGAATAAAACGACTTTAATTGAGTAGCATAACCAAAATAATGAAATGATCTCACACTCTACTCACGTTAACTCGTCATCAAACTCGTAAGAAACCGTACGGAAAGAAA
Source organism: Capra ibex (assembly GCA_006410555.1). Classification (NCBI taxonomy): domain Eukaryota; kingdom Metazoa; phylum Chordata; class Mammalia; order Artiodactyla; family Bovidae; genus Capra; species Capra ibex. The sequence continues at coordinate 4,656,689 of SJYO01026388.1, read as the reverse complement.
CCCTAACCTTACTTTTGACTGGAAAAAGACTAGAGACCGTCTCCTTGGTCTCTAGTTTAACGGTTGTAGGTGACCTAGTACCTTTTTCGTTCTCTCAAGGTCTTTTTGTGGATAAAGACGAAATACCTGATACGGTTTCGGAAACTGACACACCTAGTGTTATTTGACACCTTTTAAGACTTTCTCTAACCTTATGGTCTGGTGGACTGGACGGAGAACTCTTTGGATATACGTCCAGTCCTTCGTTGTCAATCTTGACCTGTACCTTGTTGTCTGACCAAGGTTTGTCCTTTTCCTCATACAGTTCCGACATATAACAGTAGGACGAATAAATTGAAGATACGTCTCATGTAGTACTCTTTGCGACCCGACCTTCTTCGTGTTCGACCTTAGTTCTAACGGTCCTCTTTATAGTTATTGGAGTATATACGTCTACTGTTGTGGGAATACCGTCTTTCATTTTTCAACCGAATTTCGAGTTGTAAGTCTTTTGATTCTAGTACCGTAGACCAGGGTAGTGATGTACCCTTTATCTACCCCTTTGTCACTTTTGTCACAGTCTGAAATAAAAACCCCCGAGGTTTTAGTCACGTCTACCACTGACGTCGGTACTTTAATTTTCTGTGAATGAGGAACCTTCTTTACAATACTCGTTGGATCTATCGTATAACTTTTCGGCTCTGTAATAAAACAGTTGTTTCCAGACAGATCAGTTCAGATACCAAAAAGGACACCAGTACATACCTACACTCTCAACCTGACACTTCTTTCGACTCGCGACTTCTTGGCTACGAAAACTTGACACCACAACCTCTTCTGAGAACTCTCAGGGAGTCTGACGTCCCTCCAGGTTGGTCAGGTAAGATTTCCTCTAGTCATGAGCCACAAGAAACCTTCCTTACTACGATTTCCACTTTGAGGTCATGAAACCGGTGGAGTACGTTTCTCCACTGAGTAAACTTTTCTGAGACTACGACCCCCGCCCCCCACCACCAACACCCATCCTCCTTTCTCCTACTGTCTCCTACTCTACCGAGCTACCGTAGTGGCTGAGCTACCTAGACTCACACTCACTTGAGGCCCTCTACCACTACCTGTCCCACCGGATCTCACGACGTTAAGTACCCCAACGTTTCTCAGTCTGTACTGACTCGTTGACTTGACTTGACTTGGGAAATAGTCTTTATACTATACGTTTATAAAAGAGGGTAAGGTACCCAACGGAAAAGTAAAAGGACTACAAAAGATACGTCCTTCGAACGATTAAACCACATCATAGTCAAATAAAAATTGACAGAATAAAAACAAAAACCACAGTTTAAGTAAGGAAAGATAAAGAAGTTATCCATGAAATATTTTATGGTTTATACACGAAGTGTCATTTTATGTCTCTCGGTGTCTAGTCGGAAAGTGGACTTTAGTAAGAAAAATACATAAGTTTCCTAATGACGTGTTGCACTCCTCTAGATCGAAGATTATAAGAAAAGAAAGGAAAAATTAAAACTCACTTAGTCTCAAATCTTTCATCACACAAAATTCCAGTCACTCTCAACAACTAATACCCAACTAAAGAGAGATGAATTTCACTTTTTTAAGACTAAACTCGTTGTGTAAAAAAAGGTATCCACTCTATATCTCTCTTCTGTTACCTATTCCGTAAAAACGATCGAAGTCACGTAATCTTTTTTTTTTTTCTGTCTATTTACTATGAACTAATATCAATAAAGGTCATTTTGTTTAATTATAGATAGTATGTCTCCATCCTGACCCTTCCTAAACCCACGGAAACGAACACCATTAGTTTATACTGTACATTCTTTCACAATCCAAAGTTGGCGTAGTGTTTTAACAAGTCTTGTTTGTTTTCAAATGAACGGTCTCCCTCGTTTTTTTAGTCCTTTCCTAGGTAATAACTTTATATGAGCCTAAAAGAGTACTGTGACTTTACTGAGACTACTAGAGAAAAGTCATGACTGTCTGGAGTTAGACTGTCGCACCATCGTTATGCAAGAGAGTGAATCTCCTTTTTTTCCTTCTTAATTGGTACACATTAACTGTAAAATAACGGTCGGATCGGTCTATGTCGTCTTTATTAACCGAAATAAAAGATATGAATGACTTTCGGAGAACTTAATTAATATGAAATTCCGTGTCTTGACAACACTGTCGGTGGCATGTGGACCAGGGGGACGTTGACAAACGAGGACATACTCTGTTTACTGAGATGTGAGGTGGAGTCTTGAACATCTCTTTCGTGGTGACTAAGAAAATAAATTCGTGTCAATTAAAAAAAAATTTAATTGAGAGTTTTATTTAATTATTCCTTTACAAGGGAGGGAGGAAAGTTAAGGCTCATTCCTGTGTCTTGGGAATTTTTCACTATCTCTAAGAACGATGTTTACTGAAGGGGATTCTCAGGAGGTTGAACCGTGATTGTTTAGACACTCCCATTTTCTTTGAGATACACTCTTCGACTCCTTCGACTTCTTTCTTTGTATTAGGTATTGGAAGGACGTTTAAAAAGACAGGTACGGTTTGCTGTCCGACCCCCCAGTCCCTCGTGGCGACGTACCGCTCTCCACGTCTTCGGCCCCTGCGTCAGCCGCGACTCGTTCGGTCAGGACGAAAGACCATTCCCATAGTCTCACCGGGTCCCAGAGTGTCAGGTACGACCCAGTCGTCTTTCGTTACCCGTACTCACGGTGTTAGAGGAGGGGACCTGTCCCAACTCTCTCCCCGGAGAGGACAGTGGGTTCACTCACGGGAGTGGTCCCTGTTTACTGTGTCTGTAGACGTCCCTTTGGAGTCCGTCTAGGTTACTGTTCAAAGAGTATTCTTCTACTCCTTTCTACGTTTGTTTGGTTTTACGTCTAAGGTACTCTTTGTGACTCTTCTCTGTGTTCTTTTCCGTTTCTTGGGTTTATAATTATGTTCCTCCTTCTTGTACTTCTTTTTCTGAATGACGCCTCCGCGTCTCATTTGTCTCCCTTCGAGACTCTTTCCTTTCCTGCGTACGGTCAATACTTTCCCTCTTCGGTTCTCTTCTACCTTTCCGTCCTCCTAAATTGATGTCTCTCGTATATTTTTACTTTATTTTACCTTACACCACTGTACGTCGTTTAAGTACCCTTGAGTTTAGGGTTTTCCTTTCGACTTTAGGCACGACTTCTGTTATTTGGATTGTTCGTGATAATGTCTTTTTAGTTTATTTACTGTTTCCTTCTCGAACTCTTCAAAATCAACTGTATAGTACCCATTCCTGTTTCTATAATTTTATTCTTTTATACTATGTATATCTCTTGTAGTCGATATTCGATTTTACTAACCAGAAAAACTTCTGCATTAAAAATTTTTGTAAAGGAGTTTTTTTTTAGAGTTACTTTTAGATGTATCAAAATAAAAACTTGAACTTTTTCAATAACAGTTCCTTTAAATGCTTATACTTGTCCTTCTCATTGATTATTTTTCATCGACGTTGTTGACATATAATTTTATACATGATTTTGATGTCATTGATCTAATCACATCATCATCACACCCTTAGGTGTCCACTCTAATTACTTAGTTGAGATATACACTTTTGTTTCGTATATGATTTCCTTCGTAGTGTTTGGTGTCCTTTCCGGGATCGGAATGAGTTGTGTATTGTCCTTGCAACTTAAGCAAAGGTGAATCTCGGAGTTAAGTGAGGTACGTAGTTATATAAAAGGTTTATATAATTTATTTGTATCTTTAGGTTCTGTTTTCTACTTAGTTAAAGGTTGTTATACTACCTGGTCCACTGGTTTAAATGGGAGTACGATACTTATAGATTTTCGTAATTTACTTGTGAAAGAGGGAGGGTGTGAGTAGCCAGCAGCAGCAACGAGTCAGACAGGTGCCCTGAAGGGTCCGTTCTTATGACCTCACCCGACGGTAAAGGAAGAAGTCCCGTTAGAAGGACTGGGTCCCTAGTTTGGACCCAGAGGACGTAACCGTCCACCTAAGAAAATGGTGAGTCCGTGGTCCCTACAGGGTCTCTTAAAAAGTATAACACTGAATTTTTCGATACCCGTTACTGCCACTGTTCTTTTTCTGTTTGTGTCTGAGTACTCGGTAAGATTGCTCGTAGTCGCGAATCGGCACGAAACACACCCGTAGACGAGAAATATTCGGAACTCTACGAGAGGTTCGATTTTACCGTTTTGCCGGTCTTTTCACCTCACTAATACTACGTCAGGCAGACTTCTCATGGGTATTTGGTGTACCACCCAACCGACGGTGAGATTCTGAGAGTAAGCTGACTGACTCCTGTTTTGTTTGTTTGTTTTTTTGTATGAAGAGTGGTTTGTCGTTGACGTAGGCTAAAATCTTAATCCGAACCTTCTCGCCTAAAAGGTTTCGGTGATCAATAACTACGTCAGTCTTGTTTTGCACCGAGGGGTGATCGTGAGCCGAGACAGGGGTATAAAGGTGTTAAGATAGTCTAGAGACAGAAGTATGTACTAGTCTGACACTCATTTAGGTGCTAATAAAATTTTGTAGTCACGTAGTTAAGATTCTTATTGAGTAAAAGTATAAAACTCTCTGGTAGTATTCGTTAGTAAGTAGGACCAGAAAATAGCATGTAACTGATACGAGAGATCGTGCTTGAGCTGTCTTTAAGTTCACGAATAAAGCTTGTTACAAAAGAAATTATCCAATTCCTTCAGACGGATATAGAAATATCAAAAGGGTAACCAAAAAAGAGTGGTCCGGATATTGAGATTTAAATTTATCTTATTTCCACGTTAATTTTAATGGTTTGTGAAACTTTGATAAAACCAATTGTCTCTAAAACGTTTTATTCTATTGAATATGTATCTGGTCTTCTTTAAAATGAAAATCCGTTTCTATTTTGTTTTGAAGGTAAATAAATAGGTCACAATTCACTTGACACCACAACTTTTTCTGAGGAACTCTCAGGGAACCTGACGTTCCTCTAGGTTGGTCAGGTACGATTTCCTCTAGTCAGGACCCACAAGTGACCTTCCAGACTACAACTTCGACTTTGAGGTTATGAAACCGGTGGACTATTCTCGACTGAGTCACCTTTTCTGGGACTACGACCCTTTCTAACTTCCGTCCTTCTCTTCCCTTACTGTCTCCTACTCTACCGACCTACCGTAGTGACTGAGTTACCTGTACCCAAACCCACCCGAGACCCTTAACCACTACCTGTCCTTCCGGACCGCACGACACCAAGTACCCCAGTGTCTGTCAGCCTGTGCTGACTATTGGCTTGACTTGACGTCAAGAGTCAGATAGTAGACTCACCTTAAACATGAGCCGTCTTTATGACATTACCACAAAATGAAATTTTACAATAGTAGATGTACGGTACGCTGATATTTCGTACGTAAACTTCATTCGTGCCACAGGCTTTGAAGTGGTCCAAAGAGTTTCCGATTCATTTATAAAAATTTTAGTTGTAGTTGTCGTGTGGTGGGGTGTTTGAATGTTGTCAGTTTAGACATTTTCGTTAAAACCTTTGTCTCTTGTGTAGTGTACTATGGATTGCAGAGAGGGTCTGTGTTAGTCTTAAAAGTGACGAGGGGAGTAGAGGGGGCTGCAGGCACGAGAGGCGAGAGGATCAGAGTAAAGAGTGACGAAAAACGGTATGTGACCCGAAGAAAGTCAAAATTGGTAAGTACGATAGTCGCGTACAACTGTACTGACACTAGTACTACCTTCCGTGACCTCTCTGTCGTCTATGTTTTTGTCTGTGGAGGTCCTAAGGAAAGTGTCAGAGGTCGAGGAGTTCCCGGACGAGAGTCACGACCGACTTCTACTAAAACGGGTTCGAAGACCCTTCTACGACAGGATTTTGTGTCGGAGGAGGAAGGAGAGAAAGAGGGGTAAGGTGGAGAAGAGTAGTATTATGTTAAAAAAACAACTTCTTTTATTCAACAAAAAGGATATGTCAGATCTAAAAATGGTTTCCGTAGGAGTACCAATTGAATTTTTAGGAGACGTAACGGACATTCAAACATTAAATAATATTTCGGAAGTTTAAACAATTGTTCTGTCTGATGAGGTCTTCAGTATACCGTAAATTTAAAAAACTTTTTTAAAAATTAACCTTTTATTAACGAAACGTTATAAGACAACCAAAGACGGTATATAGTTGTACTTAGTCAGTGTCCATATACCGACAGGGGAGTGAGAACTTGGAGGGTGGGTGGAAGGTGGGGTACCGTAACTACTTGGATATACTTCCCGTCGATTTTACCCCGAGGGGACCACCGAGTCACCCATTTTTTTAGACGAACGGTTACATCCTCTGAGTCCTCTAAACCCAAACTAGGGACCCAGTCCTTCTAGGGGACCTCCTCCCGTACCGTCGGGTGAGGCCATAAGAACGGACTTTTTAGAGCACCTGTCTCCTCGGACCCCCGATGTTAGATTTCCCGAGGTCTCAGTCTGTGCTGACTCGTGTCCGTGTTCTACTGTTACCCCGGTGCACCGTAAAATTGGTCCGTAGACTAAGTTTCCGATCCGAGAATCGGTTTTACTGACGCGAATGGGAACCTCTGTAGAGGATTTTTCTAGCTCGGAGGTACGCCGTTTACGAGTTCGATTAAAAGTAGAGGTAACAGTCAACTCGAGTGTCTATCTTCAAAATAGAATTCTTCTTCATTGTGACTTTGTCTATACAATAGTATATATTTTGTCGGTCACCCTTAACCGATATACTGCGTCCTTCGAGTTTAGACACGAGGCACTATTGGATCTCCCCTGTCTACCTTACCCTCCACCCTCCCTCCGAGTGCTCCCTCCCCTGTCTCTATATGAATACCGGCTACGTACAACTATGTACCGTCTTTGGTTCTGTTATAACATTTCGTCAATAGGAGGTTAATTTTTATTTGATTAAGTAATTAAAATTTTTCAATCGATATTTTTACGTAAGTCACTACACCTTTACAAATCCGGGTATCATGTAAGACCATTGAAAATTCGGAATAAAGTAGGAATGGACCATTAATTTATTGATGAACGTATTTGTTGTGACCATTTCTGTTTTGACGGGACTAGACTTTATCTCGAGTACCAACTCTTAAAGATTCAGGACCAATTATTTAAGTTTTAATTTTCCCTTTTCGGTACGACTCCTTGGGATTAGGGCTATCACAGGTGAACTCGTATTAAACTACGTTTTAGATAAGAAGGACTACCTGACTGACGACTGACGTGGTCCGAAGGGTCTAGAATCTGTTCTAGTTTTATATGTATTAACGTCTTTTATTATACCAAGGAGAGAGTCGACTTTATCCAGTCGACAAAGACCGAGACTCGATACTAATAAAAAAGAAAAATAAAATAATTTTTACGAATAAAACAACGATATAAAACGTGACTACATTTTTTGATCAAATGAAACTTCTTTCATACGTATTTGAGTAAGGTATAAGTCTTAGAAATTAAACATACAAGATAAAAATATTTACTCAACGAATCGAAAATAAATTGTTCAATTTATCTGTAGACTTTACATTTTTACGGAGGACTACATTTGTTGGTTCAAAAATGAAAAGAAGACGATTATTCGAAATGAAGACGATTGTCCTAAATGAAGGTTAATTTTTTAGATAAAAGTACGTCTTTAAAGTAAATGACACATTTGTAATCTGAATTTTTCATAAATTGTACTCATACGTATATTATAAGATTTAAGTCTAAAGTGGGATTGGTATCGTGATAAGATTTTCGTATCAGTAAAAATTATCGAACCAGTGATATGGAGTTTTGTATGACTCTTAATACTTGATAATTATGTAGTTTCCTCTTTTGTAAAGACATTTTTTCGGTAGTTTTTGACTCTAAATTAAACTTTAATTGTATCAAGACTATGGGTTCCTCTGAGAAATAAAATATTAGATAAAATATAAAAATCGAGACTTTATGAAAAAGTTGTATTTTGATAGAGTGTTACGTTTTTCGTATCTAGACCTCATGTGTTTAATATATAAAAGTTATGAGTAATTGTGGAATGTAAATAAAGTCTAAAACATAAGCATTTTATTTTAAATTTTCATACTTATATGACCTCTGTACAAAATGCACACACCACATACAATTTCAGAACATTTATTTTGACAGTTCTGACTATATAAACCCAGAGAAAGGAAGAACTTATGAAGGAAGAAGGGACGTTTAGTTTTAATACAAAGTTTCACATAGTCACAACTATGAACTTCTGAATTGAATAAGTAAAATTGACGATGTCTTATAAGTACAAACGGGATGGTGTGGGTCGGTAGAAAACTGTTACCTGTGATAATAAAGGTTAAAAGTCGATACTGTTTTTACGATTGTGTGTGTGTAGGGACGTCACAGGAAACACGTTATATGTGTCAACACACACACACACATAAACTGAAGTGGTCCACTACTTGAGGTGAAAGGGTGTGTTAGTAATTGTGGACTATAACAACAGTTTAATTCAAAAAATTCAATTACAGTTATGTCAGTCATACTTTGTTTGACGACAAAAGATCTGAACGTAAAGGACCGTGAAGACTCCAGCTTGTAGTAAGTGAGTACAATCAAAAGGAAAGCACAAAGGAGAAGATAATTTGACGGAAAAGTATAACAATCGAGTGAAAAGGAAAGATGACTTAATGAATGGAGAAGGATAACCTTATATCAAATAACATATTATATATTTTAATATATTAATATTAATATTTAACATGTCGAAGAAACTTACTTTATGGTATTGGGACAAATGAAAGTTTATTGACTTTATATGGAAATATTTTAAGAAAAGAAAGAGTCAACTGAGACAAGGTATTTGTTAAGATCGTGTCTCTCCGAGGTCCTTGAACTGTCGGTCGACCCTCCTTCTTCTATTTCGACGACCATGAATGACCCCTATACGGGACTCTCTTTCTTTTATTTAACTACTGGTCCGGATAGAGGAGGAGTTCACCTAGAGGACCGTAAACAATAATCTTCCTTTAAAATAGATCACTTACAGGAATCACCCCTCAAGGATCATTTTATAATGAATCGATTCGACTGAGTCTTAGATACTCTGTGTCGAGGTACTTCCGTCGACAGACTCGACATTTTAAGAGGTCCAATATTTTACCTTTGCAAATTGTTGTATTTCGAGGGAGACACACTCTAGGGGTGTGTTAGAGTGGACCCCTGGAGTAGATAACAGCCTCCGATCTCTCTGTGCAGAGTGTTGTTCCTAGAATCCTTTACGTGTCTTACAGGGTGCAGAGAAAGACGAAGTGGACACGGGAACGGATAAAGACTTTATTAATCATTTCGACCATGACTTATTCCGGAGAGACTAAGTGTCCTAAGTTAGACTCTCAGATTAGTACTCATACGAGTGTTCACACCTGTCGTTAAGGCTGGGAGTGACTTAGAGGAATGACGGATAAAGACGGAACAGAGACCTGAGGATAGCCTAAAGTGAACTGTGTAGTATCTTTTCGAGATAGATAACTAAACTCAAAGAAATTTTTTATGATAGAAACGGTGAAAGGATGAATAAGAGTGGAGTTCTGTTGACCAACCAAATGTCCCGAGACTACCCATCGGTCCTAACGTCATCCTAACAAATTGTTGGTATATTTCATATTTGATTTGTCAATACGGAGAAAAAAGTACAACGGAAAGATTACGGAAAGATAATTGTTGTGAGACGAAAACGATTTTAAATCTTTACTTTATATGACTATTTAGTCATCATCTTTTAAAAGCATTGTAGACTATTCTTCCTACTAAGACACTTTTAGCTCATGGTAGATCTATAGATCTGTTTAAATATTTGAATAATTATTTTAAGATTATTTGTTTTGTCTTTTGAATGATTTTTGCATAGATAACAAAAAAAAAAATTTCGCTCTTACGGGGGTACAAAAGAGACATTGTTAAACACTTAACCGACCGAAAAGGATTTGTTATCGACAAACTTAAGATAGACTTTTCTCCTTCAGTAAGTTTCTTCCTCAATGAGTGTTTTAAAAGATTGTGTCTCTGGGTGCCCGTGTGACATTCTTTTAATTTTGGTTACAGAACTAAAACAAGATAATACTTGTTTGTTACCTTCAGGAATCTTTTAGTTGTACAGTCTTCAGACACATAAGGATACCCTCAGGGAAAAGTTCAATAAAATTTTGTTTATCTTTTGGTTCCACTGACCATGTTCTTCCACTTATATGTTGTTAGTACTACTCTTCTGAGACAGTGAGGATTGCTTTCTGTCTATATTTACGACTTAAAATGAGTTAACTATTCTTTTCTGAGGTTCGTCCTCTTATGTTTGTGTATAAACAGTTTTATAATCATTTCAAAATATAAGTCGTAGTACCTCAAAGAAGTTCTGGATTCTTTTGACGTAAGAAGATTTATTTGTGTCGGCATTTTTTCTATTGTTGTAATCTCCTATGTTTGGGTTAACATGTATTTAGATTTAGTGACATATAATGTATACTTCTTATATATAACTTTAACTCAATTTTGTGAGCGAAATTTTTTCATAACTCTTTTAAAATGATAATGTGGATAAAACCTAAGTCTTTTTTTTTGACAATTTAAAGTTTACGATACAAAATTAACTCAATATCAATGTCTGTCACCTCACAGGTCTTTAAGCCACGGGTAGAACTACTTAACACTGTTAGTTTGAGTTGACAGGAACATTGGTGTGAGATGAGGAAGGACAAGGAAAAATCAGTTAGGATCTCGGTAGAGGTTTAGTTGGTGATGAGACCATAGAAGGTGGTATGTAATTAAAACGGACAAAACCTTGATTTATCTTTAAAGTACTTGGAACATACAAGAAAATCTTGACCAAATGAAAAGAGTTCTGGAAAATCTTGATTGTGGGGTTTTATCTACAGGAAAAGTAATATCCCCTGACCTTACGTTTTCATCCTTCAGTTCTTTGTGGACCTCATTGTCCGTTTAAACCGGAACCTTATGCCTTACTTCGTCCCGTTTCCGATTATCTTAAAACGGTTCTCTTACGTGACCAGTATCGTTTGTGGGAGAAGGTTGTTGTGTTCTCTTCTGAGCTGTGTACCTGTAGTGGTCTACGAGTTGTGACTTTAGTCTGACTAATATTAATAACGTCGGTTTCTACCTCTTCGAGAGGTTTCAGTGGTTTTTGTTCTGACCGTCGACTGACACCGAGTCTAGTACTTGAGGAATAACAGTTTAAGTCTAAAGTTAACTTCTTTCATCCCTTTTGGCGATCTGGTAAGTCCATACTGGATTTAGTTTAGGGAATACTAATATGTCACCTTCACTCTTTATCTAAATTCCGGGATCTAGACTATGACACGGACTACTTGATACCTTACTCCGAACACTGTGACATGTCCTCTGTCCCTAGTTCTGGTAGGGGTACCTTTTCTTTACGTTTTTTCGTTTTACCGACCGACCACTCCTAATGTTTATCGACACTTTTCTTCTCTTCACTTTTCGTTTCCTCTTTTCCTTTCTATATTCGTAGACTTACGTCTCAAGGTTTCTTATCGTTCTTCTCTATTCTTTCGAANACATACGTCCAGTCCTTCGTTGTCAATCTTGACCTGTACCTTGTTGTCTGACCAAGGTCTATCCTTTTCCTCATACAGTTCCGACATATAACAAGTGGGACGAATAAATTGAATATACGTCTCATGTAGTACTCTTTGCGACCCGACCTTCTTCGTGTTCGACCTGAGTTCTAACGACCCTCTTTATAGTTATTGGAGTCTATACGTTACTGTGGTGGGAATACCGTCTTTCACTTCTCCTTGATTTTTCGGAGGACTACTTTCACTTTCTCCTCTCACTTTTTCAACCGAATTTCAAGTTGTAAGTCTTTTACTTCTAGTACCGTAGACCAGGGTAGTAAAGTACCCTAATCTAACCCTTTGTCACCTTTGTCACCGACTGAAATAAAAACCCCCGAGGTTTTAGTGACGTCTACCACTGACGTCGGTACTTTAATTTTCTGCAAATGAGGAACCTTCTTTTCAATACTGGTTGGATCTATCGTATAAGTTTTCGTCTCTGTAATGAAACGGTTGTTTCCAGGCAGGTCAGTTCCGATACCAAAAAGACACCAGTACATACCTACACTCTCAACCTGACACTTCTTCCGACTCACGGTTTCTTGACTACGAAAACACCACAACCTCTTCTGAGAACTCTCAGGGAATGTGACGTTCCTCTAGGTTGGTCAGGTAGGATTTCCTCTAGTCAGGACCCAAAAGAAACCTTCCTTACTACGATTTCGACTTTGAGGTCATGAACCCGGTGGAGTACGCTTCTCAACTGAGTAACCTTTTCTGAGACTACGACCCTCCCTAACCCCCGTCCTCCCCTTCCCCTGCTGTCTCCTACTCTACCGACCTACCGCAGTGACTGAGCTACCTGCACTCAAACTCACTTGAGGTCCTCTACCACTACCTGTCCCTCCGAACCGCACGACACTAAGGACCCCAGCGTTTCTCAGCCTGTACTGACTCGTTGATTTGATTTGATTTGATTTGAACAAAAAGAGTCGGATCAATGAATCTAAATATGTACGACAACTGAGTTGTGTAAAATACCAACTTGTTATAAGATCATTTATAAGACTAAATGAATAACTAGGAGGACAGTCACATTACCTCAACAAGAGTCTAATTGTAAGAATTTTAATTTCTATGATACTTGTATGGACGACTTAACAAACAGGTATACCATTGACTAAAATGTTCCTTGACAATCAGACAAAATATAAGAGTGATCGCTCTCTTCTGAGATGTGTTCCTGTAGTGGTCTACCAGTTGTGGCTTTAGTCTAACTATTATAAGAAACTTTGGTTTCTACCTCTTCAAGATATGTCATTCGTTTTTGTTCTGGCCCTCGACTGACATCGAGTGTAGTACTCGAGGAATAACGGTTTAAGTCTGCATTCAACCTCTTTCATCCCTTTTGGTGATCTAGTAAGTCCATACTGGATTCGGTTTAGGGAATGTTAATATGTCACTTTCGCTGTTTGTCTAAGTTGCCTAATCTAGACTATCTCACGGACTTCTTAATACCTACATCCAAGAACTGTAACATGTCCTCCGTCACTAGTTCTGGTAGGGGTTCTTTTTCTTTACGTTTTTTCCGTTTTACCAACAGACTCCTCCGGAATGTTTCTCACCTTTTTTCTTCTCTTCGTTTTCCGTTTCCTCTTTTCCTTTCTGTATTGGTAGACTTACCTCTCAAGGTCTTTCATCGTTCCTCTCTATTCTTTCGGAAGGAGTCACTAGTTACGTTTCTTTATCTTCTTTTGTTGTCTTACACTTTCTGATCTAAAAAGAAGTTTATTTAATCTATGGTTCCTTGTAAAGTACGTTTCTACCCGTGTTATTTCCTGTCTTTACCATACCTGGATTGTCTTCGTCTTCTATAATTCTTCTCCACCGTTCTTATGTGTCTTCTTGACATGTTTTTTCTTGAAGTACTGGGTCTATTGACTTTACCACACTAGTGAGTGGATCTCAGTTTGTAGAACCTTACGTTTCAGTTCACCCGGAATCTTTCGTAGTGATACTTGTTTCGATCACCTTCACTGTCTTAAGGAAAACTCGATGAAGTTTAGGATTTTCTACTATTTCTACTACAACACTTTCACGACGTGAGTTATACCGTCGTTTAAACCTTTTGAGTCGTCACCGGTGTCCTGACCTTTTCCAGTCAAAAGTAGGGTAAGGGTTTCTTTCCGTTACGGTTTGTTACAAGTTAAATATCGTGTTAACGTGAGTAGAGTGTACGATCGTTTCATTACAAGTTTTAAGAGGTTCAGTCCGAAGTTGTCATACACTTGACACTTGACACTTGAGGAGTCTACAAGTTCGATCTAAATCTTTTCCGTTGCCTTGGTCTCTAGTTTAACAGTTGTAGGTGACCTAGTAGTTTCTCGTTCTCTCAAGGTCTTTTTTGTAGAAGACAAGATGACTGATGTGGTTTCTCAAACTGACACACCTAGTTTTGTTTGACACCTTTTAAGAATTCCTCTACCCTTGTGGTCTGGGGCGTGGACGGAGGACTCTTTAAACATACGTTCAGTTCTTCGTTGTCAATCTTGCCTGGACCTTTTTGTCTCACCAAGGTTTAACTCTTTCCTCATGTAGTTACGACATATGACAGTGGAACAAACAAATTGAGTATACGTCTCATGTAGTACGTTTTACGACCCGACATACTTCGTATGTGACCTTAGTTCTAACGGTCCCCTTAATAATTATTGGAGTCTATGCGTCTACTGTGGTGGGAATACCTTCTTTCGGTTCTTGATTTCTCGGAGAACTACTTTCACTTTCTCCTCTCATTTTTTCAACCGATTTTTGAGTTATAAGTCTTTTGATTCTAGTACCGTAGACCAGGGTAGTGAAGTACCGTTTATCTACCCCTTTGTTACGTTTGTACTCTCTGAAATGGAAAAACAGAGGTTTTAGTGTCCTACCACTGACGTCGGTACTTTAATTTTCTGCGGACGAGAAACCGTCTTTTCAATACTGGTTGGATCTGTCGTATAATTTTTCATCTCTGTAGTGAAACGGCTGTTAACAGGCAGATCAATTTCGATACCAAAAAGGTCACCGGTACATACCTACACTCTCAACCTGATATTTCTTTCCACTCGTGGTTTCTTGACTACGAAAACTTGACACCACAACCTCTTCTGAGAACTCTCAAGGAACCTGACGTTCCTCTAGGTTGGTCAGGTCCGATTTCTTTTAGTCAGGACTTATAAGTAACCTTCCTGATTACGACTTCGATTTCGAGGTTATGAAACCAGTGGACTACACTTCTCGACTGAGTAAACTTTTCTGAGACTACGACCCTTTCTCACTTCCGTCCTTCTCTTCCCCTGCTGTCTTCTACTCTACCAACCTACCGTAGTGGTTGAGCTACCTGTACTCAAACTCGTTCGAGGCCGTCAACTAACTGTCCCTTCGGACCGTAGGACGCCAGGTGCCCCACGTTACTCATCCTGTGTTGAATCGTTGGTTTGACTCGATAAATACTGAAGGGTCTTGGAGAAATTTTGAACGGTGCAATTAGAAAAATGTTAAATCGGTAAGAACAGTGACAAGTAACGTAAAGAGACGGTTGATTAGTTTAGTGTCAAATAAGTCCATAAATGACAGGTAAGGGAACATCGAATCAACCATTTCTTAGATGGACGTTACGTCCTCTGGACCCAAACTAAGGATCTAGTCCTTCTAGGGGAAACCCTCCTTTACCGTTAGGTGAGGTCATAAGAACGGATCTCTTAGGGTACCTGTCTCCTCAGACCACCCGATGTCAGGTACCCCAGCTTTCTTAGTGTATGCTGAATCACTGATTTGGTGGTTGTAATGCATAAGAAAGTACGCAAATTTATAAAACGAGTAAAAAAATATGACTCCACAACTAGGTAACAAAGGACTAGTTTGATAGAATTCTATACAGATTTTAGTCATCCGGTATTCACACACGACATAAAGTCCGAATAGATGAACCATCGAAAAGCCATTTGAGATCCTAAAAGAGACAAAGATTTGTACAACTGAGATTTATGTCAAAATGACAAACGAGAGTTTCATGTCGTCGGAATAACGTTACCGTTCCTCCCGATCGCGTTCCTATTGACGTTCACTTTTCTGTCTTCTAGGGAAGGAACAAGGAATGGAAACCACTTTACGTAAGCCAGAAAGTGGTACCATATAGGTAATTCCAAAAGTGTCTTTTGTTTTAAATGACACAACTCTTTCGAAGGAAGACAAGAATGAAAACATAAAAGAGCTTTTTGAGTACTTACCCACCACTTAAAACCGTTGACTAAAAAGACGTATATGAGTCTATTACACCCAGAAGACAATTATACTTAGTATGTCTAACAAAATATTTACACTTTTGTTGAAAAGTAAGGATTATGTACTTGTAGTACATAAAAAAATAAAAAAACATACAACGACCCAAGATAAAGCTTATGTGTCGTTCCTAAAATGAACACACAAGTATACTCTCTCAGACTCACACAAAAGTTAAAACGAAACAAAAGGATGTTACAGACAGATCAAAACTATGTTTCTTTGCTATAAGAGTCCTTTACTTAGTCTTTACAAGGAATAAGAAAGTCAGAGATTTCTCTCAAACCCATCAAAGAACGAATTTACGTACTATATTAAATAAACCGGGGTCTCACCAGAAACATCTCTCCCAGTATTAAAATTTATGTGAGATAAATTAGTCACATTAAAATCCAAAAGATGAAAAAGAACTCAGTCAAAACCATTAAAAGTCGAAAGTTCCTTACACACGTAAATCAGATATAACAACTCTTATGACGGCTTGAAAAAAGTATAAATATAAATGAATAAAAGTGTCAAAAGAACCATATATGACGAAAATATAAATACAACTTTAAAGGACAAACAGAGGAAGAATAAGTACATAAGAAAAAAGATTAACTTGCTTTCGAAGGAATTTAAGACATCACGAAATGTTGAAGTCTTCAAAGTGTGTGTACTAAAATATATTAGGATATTATTGGTGAAAAAGGAGGATGTGGATATACAGGGAGGGGGATGGAAGAGGGGTGACCATTGATGATCGCAGAAGAGAAGTAGACACTCAGACAAAGAAAAAACGATATAAGTGATCAAACAACATAAACAAATGTAAGGTATATATTCACTATATAAACAGAAAGAGACAGAATGGAGTGAATTATATTCCAAGAGGTTCAGGTAGGTACAACGATATTTACCGTTCTAAAATAAGTAAAACAATAACGATTCATCATAAGGTCACCCGCACACACACGCACACACACACACACACACACGTCAGTGTCGAAATAGATAAGTAGAGGACTACCTGTAAATCCAACGAAGATATTGAACCGTTAGTATTTATTACGACGATACTTGTAGCTTCACGTTCATAGAAAATTAATCATAAAAAACCTATATATATGGGACTTTCACCTTAACGACTCAGTATACCATCAAGATAAAAGTCAAATTACTCTTTGAAAGTATGACAAAAGGTGTCACCGTCTTGGTTAAATGTAAGGGTGGTTTGACACATGTTCCCAAAGGCAAAGAGGTTCAGGAGTGATTGTGGACAATAAACACATGAAATACTTCTGATGGTAAGACTCTCCACACTCTACTGTAGGATGACACCGAGCCTAAATGTAAACGGATTACTAATCACTACCACTCGTAGAAAAGTACACGGGTACTCAATTAGTCTATAAAAACTACAACTCGACATATTGAGGATTATATATAAGGTACAATATATGTGTGTGTGTGTGTTTGTGTGTGTGTGTGTGTGTGTGTGTGTCTAAATTCTGAACCTGGTATTTCTTTCGATTCACGACTACTTAACTTAGAAAGT
Organism: Capra ibex; assembly: GCA_006410555.1. Lineage (NCBI taxonomy): Eukaryota > Metazoa > Chordata > Mammalia > Artiodactyla > Bovidae > Capra > Capra ibex. The sequence goes on along the minus strand of SJYO01026388.1, from coordinate 4,639,286 downwards.
TTAATACCACGACCTTTTCTAAGAACTCTCACGGAACATGACGTTTCTCTAGTTTGGTCAGTTAAGATTTCCTTTAGTCAAGTCAAGTCTACGAGTCAGTACAGGTTGAGAAACGTTGGGGTGCCTGACGTCGTACGGTCCGAAGGGACAGGTAGTGGTTGAGGACCTCGAACGAGTTTGAGTACAGGTAGCTCAACCACTACGGTAAGTTTGTAGAGTAGGAGACAACAGGGGAAGAGGAGGACGGAACTTAGAAAGGGTCGTAGTCCCAGAAAAGGTTACTCAGTCAAGAAGTGTAGTCCAACCGGTTGCATAACCTCGAAAGTCGAAGTCGTAGTCAAGAAGGTTGGGTATAAGTCCTAACTAAAGGAAATCCTACCTGACCAAAATAGAGGAACGTCAGGTTCCCTGACAGTTCTTAGAAAAGATCGTAGTGTTAAACTTTCCTAGTTAAGAGTGAACCGTAAGTGTGGGACATATAAGTGTCCTTCCTGACTACGACTTCGACTTCGAGGTTTTGAAACCAGTGGACTATGTTTCTGGACTGAGTAACCTTTTCTGGAACTACGACCCTTTCTGACTTCCACCCTCCTCTCCCCAGTCGTCTCCTACGTTACCAATCTGTCGTAGTGTCTGATTTACCTGTACTTAAACTCGTTTGATGGTCTCTATTACTTCCTGTCCCTTCGGACCACACGACGTCAGGTACCCCAGTGTTTCTCCACCTACGTTGTACCGGTGACCTAGTCGTTGCTATTACAAGAAGGTCGTCGGTCGGTGAAATGGACACGTAGTTGTTCAAGAGCAATACGACACAAAGGTTGAGAGACAATCTTAGACAGATTTTGTCAGAAATAGGATCTTGATATTTCATGATATCACGATTCCAAGTTGTAGAATCCCAGAGGTGACTTACGGAATAATTTGTTCCGGAACCAAAATATCGACTTATCTTAAACCTAGTAGGGTTCGTGACACACCCCAGACCGATAACAAGAAACGTCGTAAAGAAAAGACTCGTCCAAAAGAAATAAATCGGAACACTTCACAGGAGGATATGTGCACGTCGTATCATCAGTTGTTCTTTAGTTCTTTTGGAGACGTCTTTAATGAACTCGAGAAGGAAAAGTCTCAAAAGAAGAGAGGTACTGGGACTGGGTCTTAAAGGGATGTAGTCAAGAGACCTTGAGGTCTGAGACTGGGTGGTCAAGTCGCTCTCGTGACCCTGACCACCCGGAGGTCCGATTTTCAGTTCCGTTAGTACCCGATGTATCGAACAAATAAATAGAGTTCTTAGTGTTGAGACATAACGAATAACAGATTTTAAGTGATTAAACATATAGACAGGTCTCAAAATCGATAAATGTAACCCTTCCCATGAGACATATAGAAAGATTATTTGAGAAAAATTATTCAAGTTGTTTAAAATAAAATTTTTCTATTAAACAATGTAAGAAAGGTTTTTAAGTGGAATTATACGTTTAAACTCTACGTTTAGAGGTTATTCTTAACATAGTTTCCTCGAACGTATTGAGTCACTTCGATGTTCTGTGCGGAACATCCCGGTGGATTCTGTCTCCCCAGTGTCACTTCTCAAGTGTTTTACACCATGTGGCCTCCTTCTTTACCGTTTGGTGAAGTCATAAGGACGGTGTTCTTGGGGTACTTATCATACTTTTCAGTTTTTCTATACTGTGACCTTCTACTCAGGGCGGTCCAGTCTTCCAAAGGTTGTACGATGACCTCTTCTCGTCTCCCGTTAATGATTAACGAGGTCTTTCTTACTTTGTCGACCCGGTTTCACCTTTACTGTGAGGTGACGCCTACACAGGTCACCACTTTCATTTCAGACTACGGTATTTATTGTTATGACGTACCCTTGGACCTTACAAGTCAGGTACTTAGTTCCATTTAACCTACACCAGTTCGTCCTCAATCGTTCTCACTTGTGACTTTAGAATCCTTAGTCACTTGATTTTACTTACCCAATACCTGCTTAAATTAAGTTCACTGGTCATGTAAATGGTTACACCCGTTCTTAGGGAATCTTCTTTACCATGTCGGGAGACATCCCTCACTCGTTTACCCGTACAAGTCTGAGAGAATGGGGTGCAAAACATTTATTACTAATACATTGTCGACTCCAGTAAGCGTCATGACGCGCACGTGCCGCGCTCCACGAGTGAACCACACCATGCACGTACACTCGAGGTAGCTCTTTCACCGCCGTAATGACGACGCAGTGTGGACGCAGGTGACCCAGTCGGTGTTCTCCTCCCTTCGATAGTGCCGACGGTACGGTCGTTCCTCTGTCGTTTGTACGGACGTCAAGGATACCGAGGAGTTCAGAGAAAGGTCGGAGAATTGAGTGTGGAACGGATCCGACCCAAGTCGCTTGTCATGCTTGTCGTTCTGTTGACCGCGGTACTTGTCCTAGTCGTCGTGTGGGAATGTCAGTTGTTTTCTCAGGTTTTCACTTTAGAGTTTTTGCTGTCTTGCTAGAGCTAGGTAAAGGGAAGTGCCATTAAATTCGGATCCGGGGTGGTGATTACAGTTTCATCGTCTTCAACTGATCAAGACACTTCTGGCTGCTCTGAAAGATCTTGATTGTGGTTCTTTTTTTCTACAGGAAAAGTAGTGTCCCTTAACCTCACCTTTTAATCATTCAGTTCTCTATGGACCTCATTGTCTGTACAAACAATAAGGTCTATGGACCTTATTGTCTCTTCGGTGGAGCCCGAAGGGCCACCGAGTCGACCATTTCTTAGGTGGACGTTACGTCCTCAAGACCCAAATTAGGGATCCAACCCTTCTGTGGGACCTCTTCCCTTGTCGATGGGTGAGGTCATAAGAGTGGATCTCTTGAGGTACCTGATGTATCAGGTGTCTCAGTGTTCCTCAGCCTAAGTTGACTCACTGAAAGTGAAACCGGAACCTCATGTTTTACTTCGTCTCATTTCCGATCAATGATCTCAAAACAGTTTTCTTATGCGACCAATAACGTTTGTGGGAAAGTTGTTGGGTTCTCTGTTGAGATGTGTACCTATAGTGGTTTACCAGTTATTATTTTAGTCTGACTAACCGTAAATATTAAAGTAGATTGTAGATTATCATTTTATTTCGACCAGAAAGGAACGATTGAGAGGGTGAAGTGTCGTGAAAGGACTCAGGGACAAGAGAAAGACTGATACTAAAGTACTAACGGTATATCACTGTCAGGGGATTAAAAATACATCCAGGGAGAAAGAGATTTCGAAATTAAAGTGTAAAGATGTAAACTGTTGAAGTTACAAAGGAGTATGAGTTATATATGTTTTATTTGAAAAAGACAAGAGGTTCTTCGTAAAGAAAGGTAAAAGGATTAAGATGAATCACTGTAAGTAAAAAGGAGAATCAAAATACTATAATTAAAATGTGACTAAAAGGACAGAGGAAGTGTAATTTGTAAAGGACTCAGGAAACATATTGTCGAGAACATATGTTCACTCATAAAGATAACGACGAACATCTTCTAAATAACGTAACTTACAAGGTTTATATACCGAAGGAATGTAAGTACGGGGAATATAGGGGAAGATGAGATTGAGGTAGAGAATGGTGACAAAATGACTTAAAGACTCGGAATGTACATCATCTATACTTGACTGATTAGCAATCAGTAATATATGGAAAAATATCATTTTTTTTTTTAGACCTTTTCGTATTTAAAAGATATAAAGGAACGACGAAACCAAGACTTATACGACAATCAAATCTTTATTTACATGTGTCTTTTTGACATAATCGACTTTGACTTAGTGTGTCATTCTAAGTCACACACTCCCGTATATCACTCCCGTAGATACACCGACCCCATGTGACACCGGTCCGACAAAATACCTGGGACACAGATATCCTCATCGAGGACCTCAGTCGGTTCAATGAAACACTAGTACTACTTCTTCCGTCGTTAAGGAGACTTTGATCTAAAACGAGTCACTAACACCCTCCAACAACAACAAGTCAGTGGGTCAACACAGGCTGAGACGCTGGGGCACCTGACGTCGTGTGGTCCGAAGGTACTGGAGATGATAGAGGACCTCGAACTAGTTTGAGTACAAGTAACTCAACTGACACGGTAGGTTGGTAAACAACGGGGGAAAAAGAGGACGGGAGTTAGAAAGGGTCGTAGTACAGAAAGGGTCGTTCAACCGAAAAGGGTAGTCCACCGTTTCTTTCATAACCTAGAAGTCATAGACGGGAAGGTTACTTATAACTCCCACCTAAAAGAAATCCTAACTAACCAAACTCGAGGAACGACAGGTTCCCTGAAAGTTCTAAGAAGAGATCGTTGTATCAATCTTTCCTGGTTAAGAAACCATGAGTCGGAAGAAATACCAGGTGGATAGTGTGAACATGCTCTGCTGACCTTTTTGGTACCGAAACTGATATTTCTGAAGGCGACCATTTCTCTACTGAGACCAAAAATTATACGACAGATCCAAACAGTATCGAAAAGAAGGTTCTTCGTTCGTAGAAAATTAAAGTACTGACGTCAGTGACAGGTGTCACTAAAACCTCGGGTTCTTTTACTTCAGTACCTTCCCCGGATCCGAAAAGAAGTTGTTAAGGTACCGAGAAGTACGTAAGAAAAGAAAAAGGAATTTAACTGACCTCATTTAAGACAGTAGGTCAAAATTCTTACGACTACTCATCAAAGGAACAGAAATTTGTCATTATGATTATAGAACTTTCCAATAATTTTCTTAACTTGCCTTGTTAAGTACATTTCGTACAATTCTGTATAATAGACGGGTTTTTGATTGAGAACAAAAACACAAAAATGAGAACAAAATTCCAACGAATTGTTAGTCTTACGGACCAAAACTTAGTACCGAACATCGCACACAAGAAAGACGTTCGAAGCAGTTCGACGAATTGAAAAGATTCCGAACTAAAGAAATAAATATTTGATCCATTTTTCGTTTTGATGAAGTACATCAAACCGTTCCCTTCGGGCTTTTAATTTACTCTTATACAATTATTATAAAAAAGGACATGAAACAATAAGAGGTGTGTTTAGACTAAGGTAAGTTTGATTAAAGGGTGTAATTAAGGACAAAATTACGGTACTCGAGTTGGACAAAGGAGTCTCAAGACCCGTGTGGAAAATTTTTATTGTGAGTCATAGGACTGTAATATGTAAGAGACAAAAAGTTAAGTTTAGGTAAAAGTTCGACAAGGAAAAGGTACGTTAGAAAAGTTCCTGGACTTTGGATGGAACTAGTGAAAGAACCAGAACGTCTAGGATGTTTGTCGTGGTACGTAAAATTTGGTTAAAAAAAAGGTAATCATTTCCAAGGAATAAAGAAAGAATTCTCCTAAAAAACGAGTAACTCTAGTAATCATTGTTGATTAATTTTTTTTTTAGATTGTCTCGAGAATGTTCTCAAGAGGTAAATTGTCACTGAACTTTTTGATGATTGATCTATTAAATAGTACAGTAACTAACTTTAGTTAATCTAATATGTTATAAAACAGTAATTTACATCTTTTGAATCTACATACTTAAACCAATTCACAAATTATAATATGTATGTATTAAAAGAATTATAATTAAAAAAAGAGAAATGGTTTTGTAAAGACCGAGATTAAAGGAAACTAACACGAATGAAGATGGTATCTTTATTATTATAATCTAATTGACTGTTTTACTTGTGTATTTTATACAGTGACAGTTGCAATTTTGTACTCTTACTGAGGACAAGGAATCTATGTAAACAATCGTCACTGTATTCTGAGTGCCTATTTTCCCGACTCTCTTAGCAAAAGTTTCAACCGACGTGTTGCCTTAGTGGACCACTCGAAATTGTTGCAGCTATGTCATTCAGGGGATGTACACTTTGAAGTTCGAGCGTACAGGTTACTGCATTCAATCAAGTGCACGGACCACATGTAACAGTGTACGTACGTAAGAGATGTTGACCACCACGAAAACACGTGTAATAACATGTGATGACGTAACTTGTGTCTCATGTCATAGAAATAAAGTTCGGGTCCCACAGGTCTTCGTTCACATTTTCGTCCCCACTTCATCGACCGTGATGACATGAAAGGTTCCATCTTATTCCAAATTTTACGAAATGAAAAGACACAAACGAAAAATACATATATAATAAACACACTCTTCACAATATTTACATAATGACATGTCATGACATATCGGTTCGGTTAACACAATCTACCGATGGACCCGATTGTAAAAACCTGAATCTTTTTTGACCTGAATGCTTGTACGAGAGTCTTACCTTAAACGAACGTACATCCCCTGAATCTCATTACACAGTCGTACGATTTTTCGTCACTATAATGAAAGGACTGTTTCAAGGTAGATTAGTTTCGATACCAAAAAGGTCATCAGTACATACCTACACTCTCAACCTGGTACTTCTTTCGACTCGTTACTTCTTAACTACGAGAACTTGACACCACAACCTCTTCTGAGAACTTTCAGGGCACCTGACGTTCCTCTAGGTTAGTCAGGTAGGATTTCCTTTAGTCAGGACTTATAAGTGACCTTCCTGACTACGACTTCGACTTTGCGGTTGTGAAACCGGTGGACTACACTTCTGGACTGAGTAAACTTCTCTGGGACTACGACCCTTTCTAACTTCCACCCTCCTCTTCCCCCACTGTCTCCTACTGTACCAACCTACCGTAGTGGCTGAGTTATTTGTACTCAAACTCGTTCGAGATCCTCAACCACTACCTGTCCCTTCGGACCTCACGATGTCAGGTACCCCAGTGTTTCTCAGCCTGTGTTGACTCGTTGACTTGACTTGATGTCATGGACGTAGAATTGGGGTCTCTGGAGGTAAATTAAGCTGACCGTATACGGAACCGTTGACCTATAAATTCAGTCAGTCTACTCAGAGCACTCGTTAATCTTTATTCTTGGTAACCAGTCTCCAATAAGAGGTAATTCGTAGGGGAGAACAAGTGAGAGGAGAGTGACGAAACGAAATCCTTGTGTGATGAATGAACCTCTCCGAATTACGGTGAGGAAACGGCAATGATCATTATGGAAACTGTGTATATATGGTCATTCCCACTATTTTACCATAATAAAACTTTTGATAAAATACTTTTATAGAAAGACATTAAAGTCGTCCGTCATCGTTATAAGTGTATAATGATCTTTATTCCATTACTGCTTTTATAGACGGACCGTCTTTTCTCTCTCCTTCTCTCTCACTTTTGTTCAAATGTCGACGTAATTAATTGATATTTTCTTTCAATGTCAAAGTTCAACATGCATGGACCAGCTACCGTGGGTCTAGTAGTCGTTTCGACAAATGAAGACTGTCTTCGTCTCTATAATATCTAGAAGAGTTGTTCGACGTTGAAGGGTCGTAATGGTCTGAGACGCTGTGTATTGCGACGTGGACTTTGATGTCTAGTTCTATTCATCCGAAGATGAAAGACAGGTCAGTCCAGTCTTATATAAATAACCCGTAAAAGATTCTAAATGATGACTCGAGGGACGACGCCCCTCGTGTCTGTCACAGTTGTATTAAGACCCAGTCAGAGTTCGTTTTGACACTTCACCTAATAGTGCTATCTTCGTTACTTTAAAATATCGTCAATTATAAAACTTTACACACTGTTCCACGATTTTACCTTCAAAATCGACTTCCTGGTTTTCTAGTATAGTAAATCTACTGTCTGATGTATGTCTTACTTAGTTCCCCTACTGTCTTGTTCCGAGAGTCTGGGAATTGGTAATTTATGCCTATACCTCGACATCTCCGTCTCTACTTTTTTCCCTTTCTCCTTTTCCAACCTTCTACAGAAACCCTTGTCCGGGTGGAGGCGCGACGTCTCCCTGCCCACACCCACAGACAAGAGGTGTTTAGTTTTCTCTCCAGTAAATCTCCCTCCTCTTTTTTTACACCTTGAGACTAAAAAGTAGATCTCCATCGTTTTCTTGAATAGTAAGTTATTTAAAATTTCCTGTCACCCTCTGTTATTTGACATAGGGAATCTCAATAATCCTCTTTACGGTGAACTAATAATAAGTGTAATTCCATGTATATTGAGTACGGAGTTATATTGATGTATAATAAGTGTAATTCCATGTATATTGAGTACGGAGTTATATTGATTACGGAGTTAAAGGTAATTTAGAAAAGAAATCATATAGACCCTCTTTCCTCGGAAGTTCCTTATAGAGTCTTGTGTTTTTGTCGTAGATGGAACGGTAACGAGAGATACTCGAATTTTAGTATAACTCCTCTGTAATGAAATGATATATTTTATACGGTTTATTGATTACGGTATACTGTGACTTTTTTACGGCAGACACAGGAAGTCCTATTTGTGAATTACATCTATAAAGAGTTTAACTATAAAATCATTATACGAAATTTTCGATTAGTTACTGTGATTCTTTGACTTATCTAATATCCGAAGTTTTTTACAGATAATATTTAGGTCTACACATATTGATCGACAATTATTATTGAAAGATTCAGTTGAATAGTTTAAATGTTTATTTTGGTGTAGTTAAATAATAGTATCCTTTAGTGTCAATAAATAGTCAATAAAGGATTATTGCATTAATCGATTCTGAGGGTAGAAAACATTGAGAAATTATGGTAAATAAGATACATGGTAAAAAATATTGTAAAAAGAAACATGGACTTTATTTTTCACGAGAACGACGACGACGATTCAGCGAGGTCAGCACAGGGTGAGACACGCTGGGGTATCTGCCGTCGCGTGGTCCGAGGCGGTAGGGACCCTAAGAGGTCCGGTTCTTATGACCTCACCCAACGGTAAAGGAAGAGGTCACGCACTTTCACTTCAGCGAGTCAACACAGGGTGAGAATCGCTGGGGTTCCTGACGTCGGATGGTCCGAGGAGGTAGGTACCCTAAAAGGTCCGTTCTCATGATCTCACCCCGCGAGAAATCGATTCAAGATTTTTTGAAGACAACTCATAAAGTACCTACTACATCAATAAATGAATGGTAAAAAGGAATTATAGATTAGAAATCCCCTATCGAATTTCTCTTCTATTTAAAGTGTTATTTTACCTGAAATATGTCACCCCTACTTCACTTCCATACTGTCCGACGTCTGAGACCTCGGGTTGTGATCGGACTCAATTTAGGGTCGAGGTGCGAATAATGAACATGATTGCTGAATGATTAGAAAATAAAGAGTCTAATGTGAAGACGTTTTATCACTGACCTGTCGTCGTGGATATATCTCAGGAGGTATACTTCAATTCTGTCGTTTTTACTAATTGTATCCCGGTCAGGGGATCATACGGTCGTTTAAATCTTTTGAGTCGTCACCGGTGTCCTGTCCTTTTCCAGTCAAAAGTAAGGTTAGGGTTTCTTTCCGTTACGGTTTCTTGCGAGTTTGATGGTGTGTTAACGTGAGTAGAGTGTACGATCATTTCATTACGAGTTTTAAGAGGTTCGATCCGAAGTCGTTATGCACTTGGCCCTTGAAGGTCTACAAGTTCGACCAAAATGTTTTCCGTCTCCTTGGTCTCCAGTTTAACGGTTGTAGGTTACCTAGTACCTTTTTCGTTCTCTCAAGGTCTTTTTGTAGATAAAGACGAAGTAACTGATACGGTTTGGGAAACTGACACACCTAGTGTTGTTTGACACCTTTTAAGACTTTCTCTACCCTTATGGTCTGGTGGACTGGACGGAGAACTCTTTGGACATACGTCCAGTCCTTCGTTGTCAATCTTGACCTGTACCTTGTTGTCTGACCAAGGTTTGTCCTTTTCCTCATGCAGTTCCGACATATCACAGTGGGACGAATAAATTGAAAATACGTCTCATGTAGTACTCTTTGCGACCCGACCTTCTTCGTGTTCGACCTTAGTCCTAACGGCCCTCTTTATAGTTATTGGAGTATATACGTCTACTGTGGTGGGAATACAGTCTTTCACCTCTTCTTGATTTCTCGGAGAACTACTTTCACTTTCTCCTCTCACTTTTTCAACCGAATTTGGAGTTGTAAGTCTTTTGATTTTAGTACCGTAGACCAGGGTTGTGAAGTACCCTTTATCTACTCCTTTGTCACAGTCTGAAATAAAAACCCCCGAGCTTTTAGTGACGTCTACCACTAACGTCCGTACTTTAATTTTCTGTGAATGAGGAACCTTCCTTTCAATACTGGTTGGATCTGTCGTATAAGTTTTCGTCTCTGTAATGAAACGGTTGTTTCCAGGCAGGTCAGTTCCGATACCAAAAAGGACACCAGTACATACCTGACACTTCTTTCGACTCGTGGCTTCTTAACTACCAAAACTTGACACCACAACCTCTTTTGAGAACTCTCAGGGAACCTGACGTTCCTCTAGATTTGTCAGGTAAGACTTCCTCTAGTCAGAACCCACAAGAAACCTTCCTGACTACGACTTCGACTTTGAGATTATTAAACCGGTGGAGTACCCTTCTCAACTGAGTGACCTTTTCTGAGACTACGACCCTCCCTAACCCCCGTCCTCCTCTTCCTCTACTGTCTCCTACTCTACCGACCTACCGTAGTGGCTGAGCTACCTGTACTCAAATTCATTTGAGGCTTGAACCACTACCTGTCCCTCCGGACCGCACGACGCCAAGTACCCCAACGTTTGTCAGCCTGTACTGACTCGCTGACTTGACTTGACTTCCGGGGGTTATTCACAGGTAATTCACAATTTACAATGTTACATCCTATCATTATGTTTTCGTAACTTCCAAAATACAAATTAAGAAACTGGGAACTCTACAATTTATGATCTTTATTTTAGTAAACAGATCTTAATTATGTCAGGAAAATCTCCTGTGGCGACTCTTCCTTTCAAGTAGTGTTTCCCAAAAAGGTGACATACCGAGACTTCATTCTGACAGAGGAGCTACACTGACTCTAGGTATCCTCTCGTTTCTGGTTCATATGTCGGTAATCCTACTAAATTTCAAGACACTTATAATGATATTTTACCAGAGATAAGAAGGAAAGTAAAATTAACTGTGCACGGGACAACATTTGCGTCCCTTGAAACTCTCTCCGACTTGACCTCGGACCCGAAAATAGTACAATACTCCACTGACGTCATCTTTGGTCTTTTCCCGAACAGTTGTGGAGGCGGTAGGAAAAGACGAGATATCGCGGAGAATCCATAAAGTCCCTGTCCTCCCGATCTTTATTTAAAGGGTCTAAGGAGACGTCAATCCTATACCCTACACTAGACTGGAGACGGTCAGTCTCGTGAGTAAACCCTTGACCTGCGTCGTCACGCAAAACCTTTTTCTCTTCGCCCCGTGCCCCGTACATGAAACAACCGCGGCAGACCCCGTCTTCACCGTACTAAGACCGAATAGAACGTCGACCAAGTCTCCTGAGGAAGTAGAGGTCCAAGAATTTGGGTCATCTTCGTCGTCCTATGATAAGACCACTGGGTGACCGAATCCCTCAGTAAGGATAATTGAGTTCCAAAGGGTTTCCACGGACCTAGATATATAAGTGAACCTCCTAAGTGTCTCGAGTCACGGTGTGACTTCATGACCTAATAGGTCCTCACCTTTACGGATGGGTACACGGGTTATTTAAACGGATAAACTGGACGTGTCCTTTAACTTCCAGGGACCTCTTACGATCACTTAATAGTATTTTAATCAGTCCGTCATAAAGATTAATGTGTCACGACTACTGTCAAGGTCTACGTCGAGGGACGGAGACTGTGAGCCATGGGTCCGTCCAGGACTAGACCCCTCAAACGTAGACGGGTCCTATGACGTCACACGAAGTGGACAGGACAAGTCCGATACAGTTGAAGGACCGAGGTACGGTAGTAAAACAAGTATCCTAAGACTAATGACTTGTCCAGGTGTCCTGTAGTACAGTCACGTGGCCTGACTACTGTGGTACGACTATACCGTCCCCAAAACTCCCGGGATCATTTTTGTGTACGTAAAGTCTCTTACTTGGGGTCTTTAAGTCCACGGACCACGTGAACCCTTCAAAGTCCCAGACTGTGTACAACCTTATGTGAGGGGTTTACTTTTTGTACAACGAAATCTACATCGAGGGTAGTGATTATCTTTCTGTGTTATGAACTACACGGAGACCTATAGACTCCGTTGTACATAGGGAAACCAAAAAAAGGAATCTACATATCTAACTCTTTAGTGTTCCGACACTTGAAGTTCTCCCCGGGTCTTCTCGTATATTTCTAGAGATCTTCGACTCCTTCTTCAGACAAGGAGATCCACTGATTGTTCTTACCTAGAGTACTGGTTATAGAGACCTCAATTAGTCATATGAGACACTTAAGACGTCGGCACTGGGATTAGTCTATTAGTGTTTCCCCCAAGAAACAAACCCCAAACCCCTCTTTTAGTATGGAAAGAACTGTTTAAAATAGGAAATATCTTTTTTTTTTTTTTTTCTTTCTTTCTTTCTTTTTTTGAGAAACGAATACGATAAACCGGGGTCATTTCTGACTTACTCAAGGACTGACACCTGTGGTTCACTGGTATATGGGTCTCGACGAGTAGAGTTGACCTACAATGGATTTTAGTCCATATGTACCGTTATAAAGAAGTAATTCATCAACATTATCTAGTTTTATCCCTAGTTCGTCCTTGCCTTTCGTACCCGTTTAAAAGGAACCCGTCAATCAAGTTTGATCTTATGGTAAAGTATTTTCCAACTTATTGTCCTTTGTACGAGATTTGACACTGGTTATACGTTGTAAGGAAGGGGGTGTCAGTTTTATATGTTCAAGTCCTTAGTCGTATACTTTCACTCTGACCCTCGAGAGTTATCTGTAGATTATTACTAAATACCCGTTTCGCAGTAAGGGTAGGAACGCCGTGACCTAAAGAGGGATCTCCAGATGTATTGGTTCACTTTTACGAGGAATGTCTGACTGGGTCGTTATCAAAGTACTTGATCTTCAACTTTACAGGTGGACCGATGTATCTAAAGAAGTACGATGATACGGTAACCGTTTTCTCTCCAAGGACCACGTTGACTGAAGTTACACCTCCTTTTGTCCCTAAATGTTACACTACTTCGTCCCTTCCAATATGGACCTTCGGTCCCTAACGGGACATCCCGACTGTGTGGGTTCACCATCTTCATTTGTCTTATGATATCGGTTGAAGTACTCCGGTCTGGGAAGTTTCTACTTTGACATATTTAGTTGATTCCAAGACCGACTCCTGTTTCCCCTTACATTAACCGTCATCTTCTTCTTTCAGTTATGTTTAGTATCTGAGTATTGGTCGACATCTTGAATTCCGGTACTACCCAATGAAAAAAGAAGGAGACACGTACACACACACACACACACTGACACACGTACATAAAGTATTAAATCAGGTACTTAATATGTCATAGTTTGATCTTAACACAGACTTGATCGTACCTCTACTAATGGTAATGTAGTGTAGTGTAGTGTGGTGTAGTTTCCTGGTTTTGAAACTTAGAAAGGAAAACTCTTCTCCAGATATCTAAAAACAAAGGTGTCTCGACCATGTAACAAAAGTATTGTGTCACGACGACGATAACTCTAAACTCCCTTCAAGCTTATACCCTTTTTACCTCATATACTTACAACTTATTAATTCTCCTCACCAGGTGTCGACTATCTGACCTTAGTGGTGAGTTTATAACAAATTCGTGTGAAGTTCGTGATTTTTCCGATTATGAGAGGGAGTCTCTACCAAGACCTATATTAAATTTACAAACATTAATCGTGCAGAATAAATTCTGTATCACCTCTTAATAATTATAAACTCCTCTTTCCGTCCAACATCCTGTAAGGAAAACTTACTACTATGTCAAAGGATCTTCTATGTCGTCCTAAGACCTTATCGACCTTCTTAAGAAGAACTTAGTCCTCTAAGGACTACTATTTAGAGATAATAGACCCTGACCTTCGAAACCTCTGAAAGCAGAGACACGACAGAGGTAGTCCCATTTTCGTCGTCCGGACTGAGGCACCCACACGAAATGTTCTTCCCTAAAATTCTGTTCATAATTTTGACCCGAATTACGACATGATTGGGTTTTCTATATCTAAGTCATCTCTTTCTCTTTTATAATTTTTCTTGGTTCATTTCTGAGTTCTTATGCACTGTATTTTTGAGACACCTACTCGAGTCCTCTCATGACTTCTACTGGCTCATTTGTCAACTATATGAACTTATATCCAGTCACCTTAAATATGTTGGACTCCTTGCTTGTCTTAGAGTCCCTGTACACCCTGTTATATGTGTCGAGGTAGCATTCACATTGACCCTACGTCTTCCTTTTTTCCCAGTCTTGTCCGTCTTCTACAAACTTCTTTGTTACCGACTTTTGAAGGACTTAGACCACTTTCTATCTAATTTACATGTAATTTACATGTGTAAGTTTTTAGAGTAATTGGAGTTCGTTAATCATAATTTTTATTTTCGGATTCGTATAGTCCCGATTTAGGACTTTTGACACCTATACCTCTGTGTGAACTCTCGTTAGTCCCTTTTTACTGTAATGTTTATTAACACCTGAAGGATAGAATTATTAACCTCTTCCGTTACCGTGGGGTGAGGTCATGAGAACGGACCTTTTAGCGTACCTACCTCCTCGGACCATCCGACGTCAGGTACCCCAGCGATTCTCAACCTGTACTGACTCGTTGAAGTGAAAGTGAAAAGTGAAAGTACGTAACCTCTTCCTTTACCGTTGGGTGAGGTCACAAGAACGGACCTCTTAGGGTCCCCGTCCTCTCGGACCACCCGACTGTAGATACCCCAGTGTGTCTCAACCTGTGCTGACTTCACTGAATCATCGTAGAATTATTATATTGGTTACTTGTACTTTATACAAAATTGATGAAAACAAAATTAAAGAATTACAAAACACAAAATTCGTTTCTATAGAACATAAAAGGAACTTTTGAATAATAAAACGATAAAAATACGATTATGTTCATTTAATCAAATTAAAGTAAAATCTGAGTTGGTGAAAAATTCATACATAAATTATATATTGAAAACTCATACATAAAAAGAATTTGTACACGTTCTTGGGACCTAATCTTTGTTGACTTAATAGTTATATAGGATCCCATTTATTCTATTTAGTAGTTTAGATTCTTAACATCCACCCTTCATTTTCTTTTAATGTATGTAGAGGAAACTGAAGGAAAAACGAATTTTTTTTAGTCAGTAATTTTTGACCTTTATTTTATACATGATTCAATAGTAATAATTTCACCATCTTGATACGTGTTAAAAGTACTTGAAAACCCTGTGTGACACCTAGGATATTGGTCGACATACAAGAGATTTTAAGGGTAGTGTCTCGGAGAGTCCTACGAGGGTATTGAATCGTATCGAACAGATAGAGACGACGGCATTGATGATATACTGTGAATGTTCAGAATGATGATGTGAAAGGTGGAGTCTCTCCACTCTAGTAAATCAGTAAATCTCAAGTCTGAGACCTAGGTCTGAGGACTAAGTTTTGCGCTGAGACGTTTGATAAGGGATACACTGGTAACGCTTCAGTGGTGTGAAGAGAAATAGAGTCAAAAGAGTAGACATTTTCCTCCAATTCTTCTCAATGTTAAAGTGTCTGAACAAGACTTTTTATCTACTCAATTATACATTCTGAACATTGTCACGAATCGTGTGTCATTACGGGTTACTTGTAATCGATAAAAGTTGAAGTTCTTTTCTATTGTTCTACCTTCATATATTCTTGAATGGATGTTGTGTCTGAGTGTCTATCTGTTTGATTATCAATGGTTCCCCCTTCCCGTCCTCCTTATTTAACCTTCTAATTCTGACTGTATTTATGTGATGATATATATTTTATCTATTAATTATTGCTGGATGATATATAACATATAGTCTCTTCCGTTACCGTTGGACGAGGTCATGAGAACGGACCTTTTAGGGTGTCTGTCTCCTCGGACGATCCGACGTCAGGTACCCCAGCGATCCTCAGTCTGAGCTGACTCGCTGAAGTGAAAGTGAAAAGTGAAAGTACGTGACCTCTTCCTTTACCGTTGGGTGAGGTCACAAGAACGGACCTCTTAGGGTCCCTACCCCCTCGGACCACCCGACGACACATACCCCAGCGTGTCTCAGCCTGTGCTGACTTCACTGAACCGCCGCCACCGTCGTCGTATATGACACATATGACACGAATATCACAATCAGCGAGTCAGCACTGACTGAGAAACGCTGGGGTACCTGACATCTGATGGTCCGAAGAGACAGGTACCTTAAAAGGTCCGTTCTTATGACCTCACCCAACGGTAAAGGAAGAGGTCTAGAAGGGCTAGGTCCCTAACTTGGGCCCAGAGGGCGCAACATCCGTCTACGAAATGGTAGACTCGGTGGTCCCTTCGGAAGAGACTATGTGTCATATATCATCCAACAATAATTAAAAGATAAAATAATATGACACGAATCAGTACAGGTTGAGAAACACTGGGGTACCTGACATCGGTTGGTCCGAGGAGACAGGTACACCTAAGGGGTTCGTTCTTATGACCTCACCCAACGGTAAGGGAAGAGGTCCTCTAGAAGAGTTCGGTCCCTATCTTGGGCCCAGAGGACGTAACGTCCGCTTAAGAAATGGAAGACTCGGTATCGTGTACCTTAAGATGAGGTACGAGACATTACCGGATATACCCCCGTTTTAGAATTTTACACCTGTATACATATACATATTGACTAAGTGAAACGACGTGTGGACTTCGACTATGTTGTCACATTTAGTTGATATGGGATGATTAATAAAAAAATTTTTTACCTTCATATTTTTACGGAAATTTTCTAGGGTCGACGTCGAACTACTTCGGGAATGTAGAGAAGGCCGGGTAACGAAGAGAGTTCCTCCTCTTCGCGTCCGTACTGTCCCAAGGGCTACCTACCCGGTCTCTTCCTCGTCCGACCCATTACCGTATGTCCTGGACGAAGAAGCCAGACTCAAGGGTCCCTTGAAGTGGAGAAACACTA
Source organism: Capra ibex (assembly GCA_006410555.1). NCBI lineage: Eukaryota > Metazoa > Chordata > Mammalia > Artiodactyla > Bovidae > Capra > Capra ibex. The sequence goes on along the minus strand of SJYO01026388.1, from coordinate 4,622,278 downwards.
ATGTCACCATTCTGTGAGAGTCTCCGCAGATAGAGGATTCTCCTCATGAGTCAAATGTTTTGTTTTGTTTCTTTTTTCCGTCCCCCCTTTCCACTACAATCCTCTTTGATCCATACCGGTTCTTGTGACTCTAGTTCGGGATAAAAACCGGTCTCTACACGTGTACACAGACTGTGTCCATGTATGGTTGGGAAATTTTCTTTGAAGGTGTATTCGGAGGTAGTATCATCCTAAAAACGAGATTTCTGACACGTATCAGATAGTCGTCTTAAGACCTTTGGAGTCTCTATGATGATTCACTTTTAGATGTTCGATCTCGAACTGTTCAAAGGTGTCCCCTCTGGGTCGAAACTATTGTGACCAGTCCCACCCATCACTCCGAATATTCTGGTTGTCTCACACAAATCTTTCTGTCATTATCATTCTGTTCAAGTCTGGAACAGTCTTCTTGTCGTTCTTCATTGTCCGTGAGACCGTTCGTTCAAGTTGTGTGTTTTCCTCCTAGACTCCTCTCCAGTACCAAACTTCTTGGCACTAGGTCGACATCTGACGTCCTCGAGTCAAAACTCCTATTTGATTCTTTGCCCCTTCCGACTGTTACGTCCCTTGGTTCGTCTCCCTTCATTCTGTCCTGAGTCAAGGACACGGACGGTCTTTCTCCGTTCCGGGTCGTATACAAATGACTTGATCTTGCACTCCAATCGTCAAGATCTTTGTGCTGACTGACTTTACTTTAATAGGTGCCGAGGACTTTAGGAACGGTATCCTGCCGACCCTCGGGTCCCGAACTCCTTCTCGATTCGTGTGTCTATACCCAGTTGACTGACGACCCGTTTGTCCTTCTTCCCCGTCTCGGGTTGATGCACTACTGTGAGCTTATGACGCACATAGTACCTCGAAGTTTTACTTCGTTCCGAAGATTTTTTTTAGTTTTCCGTCCGTTAATGAACTAATCCAAATCTCGTTACTCCTGTGTCTTCCCCGTCAAAGTGACACTTTTTTACCACCGTAACCCGATTGTTTACTGTTTTTTTCAGTACATAAATAATATGAAAGGTAAAAAAGGTAAGTTTCCCTACTAGAAGTTAGACCTCTATTATTTGTTATTATTTTTATCCTCTATTATACTTTGTCTTAATCTTCAGTTTAAGTCACTAATGACCCCATCTCTTCTACATTTATGAAACATTTCGACGTCTACCCTACCTTTTTATGACACTCTTAACTTGATTAACTTGGTTTAAGTTACAAATTACTTAAAATAGGATTTCATATGTTTCATGAACTTCTAATTAACTGTTATATAAGTACTATTGACGACTCTTGAGTCTTTTTCCGGGATTACTTTATCTTTACTCGTTCACTATGTACCCAAAGTTTTTTTATACTTTCATTTACAGAGTTGAGTATCTTATTATATATACACCTACGACCCTGTTAAGATCCTGTAATGATACGTCTTTTAAAAACTATTGATTCTCTTTGTATATTTCAGGTCCTCCTTTCATGTAATTAATTATTTATAGTTCATATGATGGGACTATATTCGTACGAGGGTCTCGACCACTACCCGACCCTTCTGACCGTACGACGTCAGACACCCCAGCGTTTCTCAACCTGTACTGACTCACTGACTTGACTTGACTATGATGGAATTGAGGATAGGATAATTCTATCTCAACGATATAAGTTAGTTTTCTTCAGGGTCTGTATTTTACGTGACTAAAGTTGTTTCCGAGACTCCTTCGGAAATCCTAAAGAACATCTATGTTAACCCCGGTGTACTCAAAGTCCGACCTACTTATTTGACGTATACTTGATATACTGGCCTAACATTGACGTCTCGGAGGACATTGTAGTGTGATGTGGTAAACTGGGAAATCAGTGTAAAAATTAATTATAAAAGTTGTTTTATAACATTTAGTTTTAAATTTGGTACATTATGATCCGTTCTCTCGACCACTACACTACCATGTCCCTCCCCCCTCCCTCCCCCAAGTCCTACCCCTTGTGTACATATGGACACCGTCTAAGTACGACTGCATACCGTTTTGGTTATGTTATAACATTTCATTGATTGGAGGTTAATTTTATTTATTTAAATATTTTTTTCATTTTGTTTTACTATTATTATTATCTATATTTCCTTGAGGGATTCGATATTAGTGATCAGGATTCACTTTAAATTATGTCTACATATACTTCAATACAAATAAATTTAAGAATATCGGACGACTTTTGTTCTTAACGTTAATATCTATAATTGTATAGAAAAAATTATACGATTCTTGAATGGGTCCTACGTCGATTCCTGTTAATTACAGGTCTTTTTAGGTTTTCAGGGGGTTTTCCCTTGTCACCGTGGAAGTATTTTAAGTAATATAAAGGATCTTCTAAAGAAGACATCCGAACCTGTACCCTGTCCGTTACCAAAGGTAATCTGAAACAGTAAAACAAGTTCGGTTACACTGACTCTTAGACCTTTCGAGACCCCCGGATGGGATATTTGAAATCTTGTCGGTCGACGGATATACGTCTCACCTAGAACGAATAAATACTGGTTGAAGAGTTGCCGTCGTCTAATTGACTTGTTTAAAAGTAAAGGAATAGTGACCCTTGGCACACTGTAAACTTACCTTCAGTGTTCATTTATTATTATTTTTGTACCGTAAAATGTACGAGTTTTACTAGACTCCCCCGACCCGACACCTTTAGTAGGCGGAAGAGTGAATTAGTCGACCAGACGTAGGAACCCAGCGACTGTACACAAAATCTTACGTGTGTGACGATCATTCTCCATGTGGGACACCGTGACGTCCTTTCTTGTCGTCGGTTACCCGCCCGCGACCGTGCGAGTGTGGACTTGAGACACTCCGCTTAAGACTTCCTTTGTCAAACTCTAGTTTCCATATATTAAAGGTGACTTATTGGCTTGTACACCGACCAATGTACCTTCCTAACGGGACGTGTACGTAATCCAACGACTTGGTACGGAAGATAAAGGTACTAGAGATAAACGTATTGAGACGATTACTTCCTTTGATTCAATTTGGTTGATTTTTGTAGATAGTCTTGTTCTTGATACGACCAAAGAAAATTCGTATAAGAATCTTCTTATACGAAGAATCGTTTAAGAAACGTTTTAGGAGATTAAACGGATTCTTAAAACTATTTTCTCAACCCTAGGAGGTAGGTTCTTGCGTAAGGGGTAAAAATTGTCATAAACTTTTTAGTTCGTTAAATCTGAGTCTTTACAATTCCATTGTACCACTCACCGTCTCAGATCATGATTTAAGTCTGAAAAATTTTTGGACTTACGGAAAATAACAACGACGGTCATTATTTGAAGTATCCTATTGTGTCGTTGTCTCATTGTCTTTTATTATGGTCATTTTGATGGGATATTAAATAATTCGAAAATACAACGTAACATGTTACGAATCATAAATATGTAGTAAATTAGAAGTTTTGTTGGGATCCTCCATATTAGAATTAGCTTTATTCTCCCAGAGTCAACTCTCTCTCATTAAACAAGTTTCAATCCATACATAGGATTCTCGGTCTTAAGAGAACACGATAATTGGTGACATACGGATTTCGATGGTACCTCTGTATTACTACACCTTCTGGGGTTCTCGTGCGTTCGACTTACGAGTTGGTGAACGGTGTAAAAGTATTCTTACAATAATGGTGTGACTTAATTCCTCTGTTGACGACACGACACGTGGTGGTTAAAAACAATTGTCTGGTTGTGACCTTTGTTCGACTTGACACTCCAATTTTCTGAGTTTATGTGTCCATGTCTTCAATAGTCGGAATTTATACCCACCTGTTACTTAGCGAAGGATGAAGGACTTCGTACATTGTAATATGAAGTGGGGAAAACAACAAAAGGAACAAGTTAGCGTTTCAGTACAGACTAAGACACTGGGGTCCCTGACATCCTGCGGTCAGAAGGGACAGGAAGTGATAGAGGGCCTCAAACGAGTTTGAGTACAGGTGACTCGGTCACTACGGTAGGTTGACAGAGTAGAAGACAGTGGGCGAAGAGGAGGACGGAAGTTAGAAAGGGTCGTCGTGCCAGAAAAGGTTACTTAGTCTAGAAGCGTAGTCCACCGTAGTCGACCATAGTCTTCTATGGTTCCCTTGTAAAGTACGCTTCTACCCGTGTTATTTCCTGTTTTTACCGTTATTGGATTGTCTTCGTCTTCTCTAATTCTTTTCCACCGTTCTTATGTGTCTTCTTGACATGTTTTTTCGAGAACTACACCAGTACGTGGATCTCGGTCTGTAGGACCTCACACATCAGTACACCCGGAATCCTTCGCAATGTTGGTTGTCTCGATCACCTCGACTACCTTAAGCTCGACTCGATAAAGTTTAAGGTTTCTACTACGACAATTCACGACGTGAGTTATACAGTCATTTAAACCTTTAGAAGTGGGGAAATAAAGGGATAAAAAGATATCTATTGTACGTAATTAGTGTATTTCGTTCTTTTGGTTTCAGACAAATCTTGTTCATACACATATATACACACACACACACACACACACATATATATATATATTCAAGATCCATTAGAAGGAGATCCTTTAGACCCTTTTATTTGTCCGTACTATTGGAAGAAGGGTATTTACAATGTTCATGTAGTTATTTTGAAAACCTTGTTGGGTTACAAGTCGGTATATTTGACATCGATAATTATATTTAGACCTAATAGTCCAACCTCCACTGGATCATCAGTTCGTCAAATCTCAATCTTTACAGGTCCCTTAACTGGAGACCCTGATTAGTTCCGAATATTTTGTATACTTCCCGGGACGGTGGCGGGGTCGAGAGGTCCCAGACTCGTCACATGTGGACACGACACCTTCTCTTCAACAAAATGTTTCTAGAATCTTTAAGTTACGTTGTTCGTACGTCCATTTATTAGGTTTGAGTTAATTTCATTCAGTGTCATTTGTTAAAAGTGTCCAAGAGTGAGTTTACCCTTTTATATATGATGTCTTTTATTTATACGACATATCAAATCTCATTTTCAATACGATGCAATTAATGGATTTTACTACACTGAAAAAACAACAGAAATACCGACGTGGCGTGTTGTACGCCCTAAGACTAAGGAGCCGGTTCCGAGCTTGAACATGGGGGACGTGACCTTCACACCTTAGAAAACTGTGACCTGACGGTCCTTTCAGGATTATACTACAAGAATTTATTGGCCTACACAATTCTAAGGGATACTCCATCCTCTTATAAATACTTACACGGTCCTGATATTTCTTGCCCCGTGTTATTTTTTAATAAAGAAATTGTTTAATTTCAAGATTATCAGTTTTCCGTTACCAATATGTACGTAGGTAAGAAGTATCGTTTATGACTGACTGACATCAGTGCTGATCACGGACTCGATCAGGGGTGACAGTGAAGCTAAGTTACTTCCTCTTTTATTCTAATGAAAACGAAGTCATAAATGAAGAGGAATGTCAACCGTTCTATTCGAATTTTCGAAAGTTTTACTTTAGACCAAACTAAGACTACACTTTCCTAAGAAGAGTTTTTGAGACCTCACTTGTGCAGTGACCACATAAACATAGTAGTTACTCCCATCTCTTGTAAACTCTTTAACTCGTAACCGAAATTTCTTTCTTGTGACATTATTGTGACGACCTAATCTATATTTTGACCAATTATAGAATGTCCTGTTTGGGGATAGTATTGGCGGTCCGATTAGCAAAACAAAAGAAAAAAATTTCGAAACTTTCCAAAATATGTATATACGTAATTACGTTTACCGATACGGATCGTGTCGAATGGACAAGTCGACATTTCTTTGGTAAACGTCGATATGATCTGTTGTTAGATACACAATTATACCTCAAAATGTCTCAGTCCCGAGACTGCTTCATGTAAGGGTCTGTAAAGTTGATAGGAACCCAATAATCGGATAATCTATTCCGGGATCATACAGTGACTCTACTAGTCGGTTAGTAAACGGAATAAGGATCAGAAACCACTACATAGAATTGTGATATATTTCGTTATTACGTTATATTTCGTTATATATATATTTCGTGATATATTTCGTTAGTAAAATTACGTAACAACTTAAGAATTCTCCCTTTCTCCCTAGGAGTCTTCGGTTTTCTTTTTCTCTTTTATGTCCTTTTATTCTGTGTTAGTCTATTAATAGAAAATCTTCACCCATTCCACCCCTACGGACAGTCGTTTGTTCATGACTGTTTCATCTTAAGAGTTCATTACGGGTCCGGGAAGATTGTACGTCCTTTCGGACTCTAAGGGATCCAATTCAGGTGTCCCGAATTCATGATTCCTTTCCACCAGACCTCTTGTAGATGATCGTTCTGTTAGAAGGTTTAATCATTATTATTATGATCACCATCGGATCGTTATCAGTGGACCTTCTTACACGTTTCAGTTGATACAAATGTACCTTAGACATGAAATTTTAATGTGAGGACTCATAGGGTACTTGTGGTTTGACTCTTGTCGATAAAGAAGACCGTTGATCTTCTACGTTTGTCTCTTTGTGAAATTCTACATGTTAAACTAATAAACTATGTGAACGCATGAAGTTTTACTAATGATGTCATCCCAATCACTTGTGGAGGTAGTAGAGTGTATTAGTGGTAAAAAAAAAAAAAAAACCATAACTCTTAAATTCTAGTTGAGAGAATCCCTTAAGGGACCACTAGGTCGTCAATTCTGAGACGTGAAGGTGACGTCCCCAATACTCAAACTAGGAACTAGGGACCAAACCCTTGATTCTAAGGTATTCGTCGCACCACGTCGTTTTTTTTTTTTTTTTTTTTTGAGAGAATCGTAGAAAGTTCGTATATTATATTGTACTAATTGATATTAGCGATACGACGTGTAATCTAGGGGTCTTGAACAAGTTGATTACCGACCTTCGTACATGGGAGACTGGTCGTAGAGGGTTCAAGAGAGGAGTATATTGAACCATTTACGGTAAGATGAGACAAAGATACTGAAGTCGAAAAATCCCTAGACGAATATTCACTATGGTATACCGCAAACAAAAAGAGACTGAATAAAGTGAATCGTATTACGGGAGACCCAGGTAGGTACAACAGTTTTTGGCCGTCCTAAAGGAAGAAAGAATACTGACTTATTATAAGGTAACGTACATGGGTATGGTGTAGTAGATATGGGTAAATAGACATCCGTCTTGGAATCCACGGAGGAAGAAGTAGAACCGGTAATACTTATAACCACGTTTACTTGTGTCCTTGTGTTTGTAGAGAAGTTCTGGGACTAAGGTAAAAGAAAACCTACACACGAGTCTTCACTTTAAGTGTCTAGTGTGCCGTCAAGACAAAAATTGAAAAACTCCTTGGAGGTTTGACAAAAGGTATGACTGGCACATCAAATGTGAGGGTGGTTGTCACGTGGTCCTAAGGGAAAATAAGATGTAGGAATGGTTGTGAACGATAAAGAATTGAAATAATAAGAAAAGTTACTGTCGACAAGATTCACAGTATAGAATACACACTCCACTATAGAGGAACATCGAAGACAAAACGTAAAGGACTACTAAACACTAGAACTCGTAGAAAGGTACATGGACGACCGGCATACATACGGGAGAAACCTTTTTTTCAGGCAAGTCAAGGAGACGGGTAAAAGATTAGTCACCAAACAAAAAAAAAAAAGGATGACTCAACACATCAAAAAAAAAAAAAGAGGATAAAACATCCAACGGAAAAGTAAAACGACTAAAAAAAACGCGTGTCTTTGTAAAATCAAACTATATCAGAATGACAACTTAAAACGGTAACCACGAACGTGAAACCACGAAACGAAAACCACATTCAATACCCAGATTAAAGTCACAAAACGTACATCAATAGGTAAAATGGGTTGTGTTAGACAACTTCTCTGATAGGAAAGGGATAACTCATAGGAACAGGTAACAGTTTATGATCAACTGGTGTATATACGCCCCAATAAAGGAGAGATATAAGACGAGGTAACCTGATACACAGATGAAAGTATAATTGTGATATGACATACTTAGTTACGTCGAAACTTTTACATACTACGGAGATCTAAAGAAGAAGAAAGAGTCCTGACGAAACAATAAACTCCAGAAAACACTAAGGGATACCTAAACTCCTAACACAAAAGATAAAGACTCTTTATACGGTAATCTTAAAATTATCCCTAAGGTAAATTAGATTTTTACCGAAACCCGTCTTACCCGTAAAACTTTCATAATAAAAAGGACTAAGTACGTATACCTAATAAAAAGTTAAATAAACATAAAAGTTAAAGAAAGTAGTTTCAGAATATCAAGAGTCACATGTCTAGAAAATGAAGAAACCAGTGTAAATAAGATAAAATAACAAAGACTACGAAACCCCTTATCGTGACAAAATAAAAAAAAGTCCATGACGTGACAGACATATCCTTATGTTTACTAAAGACAAATATAGTACATTGAAATGACTTAAGTGACTAATTAAGATTAAGACAAAACCACCTCAGAACCCGTAAAAAATATATATTCTACGTAGTAGACGTTTACCTCTTTTTAATAAAAAGAAAATACTAAACCTACAGAAAATAAAGAAAAAAACAGATTGACGAATCAAAATCTTCTTTATAAAAGTTGAAAAGTGACAACTACAACCGACACCCGAAGAGTATATGCTGGAAATAACTGGTTCGATTTGTCGTATAATTTTTCGTCTCTGTAATGAAACGGTTGTTTTCAGTCAGATCAGTTTTTCTGGGGCTACGGACCCTTTCTAACTCCCGTCCTCCTCTTCCCCTACTGTCTCCTACTCTACCGACCTACCGTAGTGACTGAATTACCTGTACCCAAACTCACCTGAGGCGCTCAACCACTACCTGTCCCTCCGGACCGCTCGACGTGAAGTACCCCAGTGTTTCTCAGTCTGTGCTGACTCGTTGACTTGACTTGACTTGTGACTCCATACAAGGAAGATATACGTTATATGAGTCTCAGAAATAGTGCTTTCTTATATAAGACAGTTTACGAAAAAATCGTAGATGTCTCCATTAGTATACTACAAATAAAAATCAAGATGATTATAATACATAGTGTAAATAATTTAAACGTGTACAACCGGTACGAACGTAGAGTTCCTATTTAGTGTGACATAGTGTCGCATACTAAAAAGATTACACGACAACTTGATTAAAACCGTTATGAGGCAACTCTTAAAAATGTGTGTGCTAGTAGTCCCTATAGTCGGACAAAAGAAAAAGATACCACAGGTATAGACCAACATCATAATCCCGTTACCACCGGAGTATATTAATCAACCTCCCACAAGGTAGGAAAAGTTAATTTACTTTCTGAAACTCTGTCTGACCGTAGTTAAGAAGAAATGTACAAACCATCTTAAGTGGTCCCTTTGTCAATATTCTGATGAGAGTTTCTTTTGTTGGGTTAAATCAAGGAGTTCTATGGAGTCTAATTTAAGTTTATTTATACCCGATAATTATTTTGACTGGTTTATTTGAACTTTTATTCGGTAGTAAGTAATTTGTCATTATTGTTTAAACCTAGAGACTTCTGAAGTCTTTAATTAATATTTTATGTTCGATATTTCGTCCTTATTTTTCTACTCCAAACGTTTTTTTCTTTTCGTTGACCTTGAGTCTTTAATTTATAATTTTTAATTTTTGTGTCACTTCGACTGTTTGTCGTCTAATCAGTGTCGATTTCCCTTTCCATTCTTTCGACCCTTACCTATATTTCTTTAGTAGGTCTTATATTCCCAAACAAAAGTCCGACATGATGTACCGTACGTCCTAGAATCAAGGGACTGGTCTCTAACTTGGGTCCGGGGGACATCACCAACGTGACTCAACATTGGTGACTCGGTGGTCCGTTCGGGGTTCCTACAAATTCTGTTCTTATGTCCAATTCTCTATCTCTTTTATTTTACTTTTTCTTTTTTGGGTCTTATATACAATTATATCTCAAAACTAAAAATTCTCTCTTCGGATCTCTTGTTTGTTGTATCCTTTTATATTTCCTTCTTTCAAGAGGCCCAAATTCCTTGTTGTCCTTAAGTATCTGTTATCTTCGTATTAATATAATTGTCTTTTCTTGTAGATCTGACCATTGTATTAAGGAGTTCTCGTTGTTGATTTCAGTAACAGAAACCATGTAATGGAAGTTTTATGAATCTTTTATCGTGCATGTCTTGGTATGACTTCCCTGGAGACTTCAAACCTGTGAAGTTTCCCTTCTACCAGAGTCCTCAGAGAAGAAGAGACCGTAAGCCTTCTCCAGACAAAGGGAAAAAATACAGTTAAATTTCATAAAAAATCTGTGTGAAAATATAAGTAAATTAGACGTAGTTTTCTTTCGAATAGGACTAAGACTGTAAATAACCTATACAATCATTTTAATGTTTCACGTATCACTCTTTTCCCTATTTTATCCCTTTTTCATTCATTCTAAGTCCGAGAATCTTTCGTGTACACTTCTCGTTTGAGTTTGAATTAGTTAAGTACCTCCTTTATTTACTTCTCCTGTTCCATTCGTTTCGTCCATGTATCTTTTCAATCTATTTAGTAAGAACTTCTTCTTTTGTCTTGGTTACTTAGTCTTATTTAGGAGTTTCAAGATTCATTTCTTTAGAACGCTCTTCTAAAGATTTAGTTCGTTTTCTAGTCTGCGTCTTCCCCAGGGGTTCGGGAGCCGGTACCTGGTCATGGTCCGGTGTCGGACAATCCTTGGTCCGGTGTGCCACCTTCCACTCGTCCGCACGTGTCCGTTTCGAAGGAGACATAAATGTCGGTGAAGGGTAATGAGTGCAATCAAGGTGGAGGACTGTTTAGTGTCACCGTAATCTAAGAGAATCTTCGCGCTTCGGATGACACTTGGCACGTACCCTCCGTAGGTCCAACCGTGAGAAATACTCTGAGATTACGGACTACTGGACTCCACCTCGACTCCACCGCTACGGTCACGTCCCCTCGTCCACAGTGACCGAGGGTAGGGGGGTTTTTACCGTGGTAGGTCAACGTCCTTTTGTTCGAGTCCTGACGGTGACTAAGACGTAATACCACTCGACGTTTTCATAAAGTAATATATAATGTGACATTATCATTGTCTTTATTTCACGTGTTATTTATATTACATGAACTTAGTAGGACTTAGGTGGGGTGGGGGCCAGACACCTTTGTTGACAGAAGGTATTTGACTAGGGACCACGGTTTTTCCAATCCCTGGTGACTCTATGTCCTTTCTCTTTCTAAGGAAGTTTTAGTTGTATGACTGTGGTTGTGGTTCTATATAGATCATTTGTAATTTGGGTCCATTTTTCTTTCCGGGAATAAAGGATCCCGTCAACAACCTAGAGAAATTGTTTCGTTTCGATGGTAGGTCAAAAGTCAAGATTTCGTAGTAAATTCTCTTACTGTAACATTGTCCATATGATAGTACATTCTTAACTTAGCGGTCAGATACAGGCTGTGTCCTATGTCGTACGAACCCCGACCACGTGCCCCTACTGGGTCTCTCTACAACACCCCTCCCTCCACCCTTCCCCCAAGTACAAACCCTTACGTACATGTGGGCACCACCTAAGTACAGTTACATACCGTTTTGGTTATGTCATAACATTTCGTTTTATTTCATTTTTATTTTTATTCTGTTTGTTTGTTTGTTTGTTTATTTTATTTTTTAATTTTTTAATTTTTTTATTTTTATTTTTATAAAGGGAATAGTGTCAAATTACATCAGTAACCTCCTTATTTTCCCGTTTCTCTTCTTTTGAAGGCTATCTTTCTAGAACCACTAGTTATTAGTCAATAGTATAATGTAGTATAATGTAATTTTCATCTAATTTCCCATTAAAAAAAAAATTTAGGATCCTTATTATGGTTTTTTATTATGATTATAAGTAATCTCAAGGCCAGTCCATCACTAAAAAAAATTTTAAAACTCGTTATTTTACTAATTCTGTTTTTTAGTGAATATATTCTTCAAATTTGATGTCATGGTTTTGTAACTCATCTTTTTTTCACTTTTTTATAACATTCTTTTTTTTGATAGTTTATACTGTATTTTCTCAATTACCAATTTTTTTTTTCTCTCTCAATTACCACGATCAGTTTTTATGAATTTGGTAATAAAATTATTACCAAAATTATTATAAAATTTGGTTTTTATGAATTTGAATTTTTTTGAATTTTGTAATAAGGTATGGGTTTTCTAATTATCGTTTTTTATAATAATTGATAAAGTATGTCTTCATTCACCTTTGTCCTTTATAATTATATGTACGTCTTTTACAAGATATAACGTTTTATTGGTTTAATTTTGTTTCATAGTAGAATATGAATAATTTAACCTTATATGACATATAAATGTAACCTTAACATAAAAAATTTATCAATTTATAGGTTGTTACACCCTTGTGCGTTCTAATCCAAATAGGTGACTTATTTATAGTGTTCATAATGTTAATACATTATTTTGTTTGAAGAATATTATTTTTTTCACTACCAAAATATTTATTTAAAAAAATTTGCACACATATAAATACTACTAGTCATTACTTCAAAATTCGAAACCTCTTCTTAATACTTTTACTTAAGTTAAATTAAACTCTTAATATTACTACAACTACAAAGACAAATTTTTCGAGGTCTGGTGCACTTTAATTCTTTGGTTAATTTGACTATATTTACATTGAGTATGGTGACACACAGATTACTCTGTATGTAATAGTGAAATACTCTTCTATGTGTTTTATTCTGAGGATAAAACTGTCCATGAGATTACGAAAGGGCTGTACTATATTTCCTTTTAATCTAAATTTATTTGAAAAGGTCCGTATGACTAATATTTGTAATCAAAGTTTATTTTGAATTCCGTCATTTACATGTTTCATGGCGTTCTATTACGTTCGAACTTTGTGTACGATACGTCATTTCACTTAAAAGGTCTAATTACCCACGTACCGTCGTGAGTAAAAAATTTTATTCTTTTTGTTTTACTCGAGGTTAAATTGTTTTGAAACTCTTTCGGAACAAGACAACCGAAGTTGCTGAACCACATATCTGACACTACTCGTCCAAGAAGGTGTGACTGATACCCGAGACGTCGAGTACCTATTAGGTCAAGTTCGATTGTTCGGTGACCCGTCTACCTTCGCTCATGACGGGTTCACTCCCTACCCCAGACGGACCCCGTCGGGACTTCTTGAACCTTTCGGAACCCTATATACTCTAGAACGGCAAATAACAGATTGGGGACATGGGATTTTCGGTCAGACGGGAGTAATAAGACAGGAGATAGTCCCTCCTTTTCTTCTCTTTTTCTCTCACTTTTTCATTTTAGTAAAAGTGTGACCTGAATTCTTTACTTTAGTTCCCTAGGATTCGAGTTCCCTGGAGTTCCTTGAAATGGTACGATAGAAGTGTCTTCCGATGTAGAAAGTCTTCTTACGTCTCCTGACAGTTCTTCCTTTTAAGTTGTGTTTCTACCCGAAAATAACGGATAAAGAAAGTTATGGACTCAATACGATTCCTATTACATGTATATTCTTCTTATTTTGACTCGATGTCTATTTTACGATCTTTCGTCCTGATAAAGTTTTTCGTTTGTGTTCTTTTATGTGTGTGTGTGTGTGTTTGTTTGGTCACAGAAGGTTGTTGTTTGTGTACTACTTCATGTTGAAGTGAGTTATTACATTACTTTAGAATGTCTGTTTTGTGACTCGTCTCGGTTTTGTTCTGATTTCTTGTGAGTGTCGTAAAATGGATGTTTTTAAAGGTTTGTCTGTTTCGATTTGACATTGTTTAAGAAATGTTTGTGTTTGTGTCCACAATATTGATCCTTCAATGACCGTATTTTCAGTCTTTTCACAAATACAGATCTCTCTCTCTCCATGTCCACCAAAATAAAGAACTGGACCACATCACCGATGTGCCCACAAGTAGAAGATTACTAAAAAAGTTAACACTTACGAATACACACACACTCACACACTCATACACACGTTATTTCGGGAAAAATTTAAAATTTGACAATACTGCTCCGGATTTCTACTTATTACGTCAGTAGTATGAGAACGTTTTAGCCGTCGTGTACTGTTTTTGAGCTGGGTCCTTATATACCCAGTCGTCTTTCCCGGTCCGTGATTCTTCGGACCATCTTCGTGGTCCAGAAATCGTGTAAGTTGTCAACTCAAAAGACCACTCCACTATGGCTCGTGACGAGATTACTCCGCTTGTCTCTTCAGGACTGAGTATTTCAGTTCCTCTTTTGGTGTAAGTCCCGACTCCAAATCCACGTACGAGAAAACTTATGAGGACTGTCTGACACAGGTGCCACGTTTAGCTCTCACAGCCGTGTACCGCACCAAAGTGAATCTGTCGGGGCTGCGGGGAAACGGTGGGGTGATCCCTTCTTCGTTGTTCCCCAGGCAAATGTCGACCTAGCGTCAGCTCGAGGAAAGTCCTTCGGGGGATAGAAGAGTTAGTCGCGAGAGACATTGACCAGGAACAAGAATGTCTACTTTTTTTGTTCTCTTTTGAGCTATTGCCAAAATGGTTCTCTTTCATTACGACCAATTATAGTTCATACTTATCGAATAAAATTCATAGTCCCCCGTCGTTTCCGTCCCGGACCCCAGTTTCCGAAGGGGTCATAGGATTCCGTTGGTCGTCTCTACCAACCCCTTCGAGAAGTTCTCTCCCCGTACCACTTCGGACCCCACTAAATGAGACTAAGGACCCCGAACCACACTAAAAGAAAGAGGAGTAGATCCAGAAGTGAAAATAAACCAGGTACCCAACTGAAGAGAACTCGACTCCGTCAGTAACATGTGGTCTCCAGTTTCGATTTAAGGTTTAGAGGGGAGTGATATGTCCCACCGAGTCTCGGGATGACTCACACGACCACTAAGGAAAATGTAGTGAAGAAACTTGTGAATTTCATACCTCGATTATAAAATACTGGTTCTATAAAAATAATGGTTTTTCACAATCAAAGAAAAAGAATAACTATAAAATTTGATTCGTCAAAAGAATAATAAATATTTTGAAGTAAATTAAAACGGGAACTAAAGGTGAATAAAACTCATTGTAGAATGAGGGAAAAGTTAGAATATTAAAGACATTCAATAGAAGGACAGAGGTAATGCCTCGAAGTCAAAACAAAAAAGGAGGAGTAGGTACGTGTCGTTACACAGGACAATAAGAGGGAAGATATCCACGTATT
Organism: Capra ibex; assembly: GCA_006410555.1. Taxonomy (NCBI): domain Eukaryota; kingdom Metazoa; phylum Chordata; class Mammalia; order Artiodactyla; family Bovidae; genus Capra; species Capra ibex. Next base: position 4,607,019 of record SJYO01026388.1, on the reverse strand, counting down.
GATATCCATGTTATATTGAACGTTTTGTTATACTCATCTACTTAATTTGATTTCGTGGTGAAACGGATCTACAAAGGTGTGTGACAGTTGGACTGAAACCGAAATATAAGTCAGAGAAGATTCATCTATAAAATTTAATAATAACAATTATCATTTATAGACTTGATGATAGCCGTAAAAACTCGGCTTTTAAATAGTAAAATCTAAATTTATTTGGTATAGGTTAAGTTAGATTAGGTTAAACTAACAATAACTTTCTTTCACTTTCAGCGAGTCAGCACAGACTGAAAAACACTGGGGTACCTGACATGGTAGGTAGTATAAGAGGTCCGGTCTTATGGTCTCACCCGTCGGAAAGGGAAGGGGTCCCCTAGAAGGGTTGGGTCCCTAGTTTGGGTCCAGAGGGTGTGACGTGTGTCTAAGAAATGGTCGACTCGGTGTCCCTTCGGGTTCTTATGACCGCACCCATCGGATAGGGAAGAGGTCGCCTAGAAGGCTTGGGTCCTTAGCTTGGTCCCAGAGGACGGAACGTCCTCCTTAGAAATGGTTGGCTCGATAGTCCCTTCGGGGACTAGTACAATAATTCTTATGAATCAGTTTGAATCTAGTCCATTCTCAGTTTCTTCTTGAGAGTTGCATTCAAGAGGTTGCGCTGAAGTTCATTTGTAAATTTGTCAAATAAGACAGGTACTACAAGACCCGATACTTGAATGGCGTAAACACTTATGGTGTCTAACTTTGTGGGATAACAAATTAACAGTTAAGTTGAACGGAATACTTTAAGAACGGTAGCAGTCTTACGGTAATAATAGTATAAATAGGACATTTCTGATATAAACGAATGGGGTAGTCTAATATTAAATACATTGTCAAGAAAAAGTGTTTCTTAGTTCCTGAGGTGAACAATGGACCGATCCCTGATGTCTCTTATTTTCCAGTAGTAATGGAAAAGATACGACATTTTTCATTTGTGACTGACACATTCCGTCTCCACCGGTCCAGGACTCCTGTGAAACGCGGGGTCACGGAGGACTGGAGTACTCCGGCCACCCCGACCTTTCGTCCTGGACCCCAGTTGTACTAGGGTTTGTTACTGAGGTGCACACTCTCCATAATCGGGGTGGAAGTTGTTCTACCGTCTCCTCTTCCTGCGTGCGTGTAGAAGAGGACACTCTTGAGGTTTTGACATTGATTGGCGACTTGTTGCTGGCTGTCCTCTTACGGCCTAGGGTGGTTTTTATTCTGTGGGGTGCAGGTTCCCGTTTCCCTTTGGGATTGTTCTACCGTTCTCCCCCTTTAGTACAAATCTTAGTTTGGGTATGGGTAGTCTCTACGAGTCTCCCGAGTTTGTTTTGGCACATGTGTGGTCCTGGGTCTCTGGGGTTTCTCTGACCCGGTCTGGACGGTGACTCACGAAGTCGCAGAGGACACCTCCGTGCCCAGTAGTCGCCGGTCGACGTCCCTGTCCCCAAGGCCGACGTCGCCTCGACCCTCCGTAGTGTACACCGTGTTCACGAGAGCCTCCTTGACTTTCCACTCGAGGGGTCTAACCGTCCACGGGTATATGATGACCTCTTCTCACCTCTTTGTCGAGGTCCTTCTTACGCCTCCGACTCGGTTTCTCTTCTGTCACGGTTCGACACCTCCACTGACCACGACCTTCATTTCAGGCCGTGACATTTTTGATATAATGTATCTTTGGACTTTACAATCCAGGTACTTAGTTCCATTTGTTCTTCACCAGTTTGTCCTCTACCGTTCTCCCTTGTGGTTGTAAAGTCCTTAGTCACTTGATTTTACCCAGACTTACCCGTTCTTGAACGTGTACAAGTTCGACCTAAATCTTTTCCGTCTCCTTGGTCTCTAGTTTAACGGTTGTAGGCAACCTAGTACCTTTGTCGTTCTTGCAAGGTCTTTTTTGTAAATGAACAGGAAGTAACTGATACGATTTCGGAGACTGACACACCTAGTGTTGTTTGACACCCTTTAATAAGTTTTCTACCCTTACGGTCTGGTGGAATGGACGGAGAACTCTTTAGACATACGTCCAGTTCTTTGTGGTCAATTTTAGTCAATTTTGTTACTTGACTGAGGTTTGACCTTTTAATCATGTAGTTCCGACATATAACTTTGAACGAATAAATTGAATTTCGTCTCATGTAGTACTCTTTACGGCTCGACTTACTTCGTGTTCGACCTTAGTTTCTGACGACCCTCTCTATAGTTATTGGAGTCTATACGTCTACTGTGGTAGGAATATCATCTTTCGTTTCTCCTTGATTTCTTGGAGAACTACTTTCGCTTTCTCTTCTCACTTTTTCGACCGAATTTTGAGTTGTAAGTTTTTTTGGTGCTGGTACCTTAGGTCGGGGCAGTGAAATACCGTTTATTTACCCCTTGGTTACCTTTGTCATCTCTGAAAGAAAAGAACCCGAGGTTTTAGTCACGTCTATCACTAACGTCGGTACTTTTATTTTCTACTAACAAAGAACCTTCTTTTGGATACTTGTTGGATCTGTCGTATAATTTTCATCTCTGTAATAGTTGTTTCCAGGTAGAGCAGTTTCGATGCAAAAAAGGTGATCAGTAAATTCCTACGTTCTCAACCTGGTATTTCTTCCGAGTCGTAACTTTTTAACTACAAAAGCTTAACACCACGACTTCTTCTGAGAAGTCTCAGGGAACCTAACGTTCGTCTAGTTTGGTCAGTTAGGATTTCCTTTAGTTGGGACTCATAAGTAACCTTCCTGATTACGACTTCGACTTCGAGGTTATGAAACCGGTGGACTACGTCTCTCGGTTGAGTAACTTTTTCTAGGTATACGAACCTTTCTGATTCCCATCCTCTTCTTCCCCCACTGTCTCCTACTCTATCAACCTATCGTAGTGACTCAGTTACCTATACTTAACCCGTTTGAGGTCCTCTATACCTTCTTGTCCTTTCGGGCCTCACTATGTCGGGTACCCAACTTTTCTCGGTCTGTACTGAATCGCTGAGTTGTTCTTGAGTGTAGGTTTGCATTGATGAGATCTTTCTTTTCGAAACTAATACACCTGAAAACTAATACACCGGTTCACTATAGAGACGAAACATTATATGACAGAGCCAAACTCCATCTTCATATACAAGAAGACCTGTTACTTACAATCGTTAGACTAGAGACCAAGAAACCGAAGTGACTTTGGAGCGTACATGTGGATGTTCAAGAGTCAAATTCATGTGACTTCGGATCGAACTTCCTAACACTCGTATTGGAGTGATTACACACTTTACTCGTATCGACATGTAAAAAATCGTAACGAGAAGAAACCCTAATCTTAATTTTTGACGAGTCAAAAAGTTTGAACGATTGTATAACTCATATCGTAAAATTGTCATAGTAGAAAATCCTAAATTTTATCGAGGCGACCCTTAAGGTAGTTGAGGAGATCGAAACAAACATCACTACGAAGGATTCCGGGTGAACTTAAGTGCAAGGTCTTACAGGCTAAGATCCACTCACTGGTGTGATAGCTCCAATAGACCCAGTACTTATGGTAAAAGCATATCACGAAGACACATAAGCACGGTGGAGAAGAATTAGAGAAGACGAAGACAATCCAGGAATAACAACGACGGGTCTAGTATATTTTTCAGAATTTAAAATTTTCTGACTTTAGTATGTTTCGTAGAAACGTTTGGTATTACTATATTTCGATCTTTAGTTAATGTCTTTTAGATTTTTGAAGTATTATATGTCTCTAATTTGTTGATAAGCCTAGATACTTCTTTATTTTTAGTACTATTTTTCATAGAACTGTGTTTATTTGTGACTTTATGTTGGATGTTTTACATATACGTTGTTTTCGTTAGGATTCTCCTTGTAGGAATCGTATTTGCCAAAGGAAATCTTTGTCCTTTTTATAGTTTACTTGTTGGATTAAAATGTGGAGATCCTGACGTTCTTCCTGTTTCGTGTTACAATCTTCCTTCTCTTATTGTCTATAATTTCGTTTATAGATCTGACTTTCTTGTCCTATTTTCTAGGTATTTTGACTCTCAAGTAAGAAATTTTTCTATTTTAAATGTTTGTGAATCGATCTAGTTAGTTCTATTTTTCTATCTAAGTTCTCTTTTTCTATTTTTTGTAATATTTCTTTACTACAATGTAATTACGATGTTTTTATGTTTCTTAATACAATGAGACTTGTTGATATGTGGTCACTTGACCTGTTGGATTTTATACCTATTTAGGAATCTTTATATGTTAAAAGATTCTGACTTTGTGTTATTTCTTCTTTTAGATTTGTCTGACTGACGATCATTCCTTTGACTTAGTCATTAATCGTGAGAGACTTCCTTGTTTTCAGGAAGCCTACCAAAGTGACCACTTAAGATGGTTTGTAAGTTTCTTGATAATTCTTAGTAAAAGTTTGAGAAGATTTTGATGATCATTTCCCTTGTGAAGGTTTGAGTAAAATACTCCGATTATGACGAGGGGATGGTTTTGGTCTGTTCCTGTTGATGGTCTCTTCTTTTGATGTTCCGTTATAAGGACTCCTTGTGTTTACGTTTTTAGGAGGTTTTTTATGATCGTTATTACTATATAACTACTATAAAAATTATTATGTAATTTTCCTAGTATGTGGTACTTTCACACCTTAAATAAGGTACCTACGTTCCTATCAAGTTTTAGATGTTTAGTTACACTATGTAGTGTAATTGTTTGACTTCTTGTTTTTAGTATACTAGTTTTACTTCTGATTTTTAGAATGCTAGTAGAGTTATTTAGGGGGTTTTTCGTAAACCGTTTAAGTCGTAGGTAAATGCTCCTTTTGAGAGTTGTTTTATCATATACCCTTGCATGTAGTCGTGTTATTTCCGGTAAACTGTTCGGGTGTCGATTGTGATATAAGTAGTCAATTTTCAAATTTCGAAAAGGAGATTCTATTCTTTATTCTACTCCTGCTGGGGAGAACAGTGAAAATAAGTTGTGTCATGACCTTTAGGATCAGTCTCGTTCATCCTGTCTTTATTTGTTTTATGTAGATTTGACCTTTACTTTATTTTGACAGTGGTGAAAGCCTACTGTGCCATAATATATGTCTTTTGGGATTACTTAGATAGTTTTGTACCAACCTTGATTATTTACTGAAACTACTTCAGGGTCCAATGTTTTTAGTTATATAATTGTATAATGACTGGTCCCCTAAAAACGTGTTTGGACACTGGTCGCTAATCAGTATATTCACTTACAATATTATAGACGTAATTTATTACAAGTCTATTATTTTCTGTAATTATATAGTGACCAGTTATTACACAATTTTAGACAACACGAAAGGATGTGATTATTGTTTGATAGTCTTTCTCTAATTCTTCTGTTGAAGTAAATGTGAATATAGTTTTTCTGATTTTATGGATCTTTATTTAAACTCGTTCCTACCACTTTTTATATTGTGATTTTTGACATTTTGTGACTATTCTCTTTAACTTCTGTTGTGTTTCTTAAACTTACCCTCGGGTACGAGTACCTGACTTTCTTAAATATGATAGTTTTACAGGTATGGTGAGTTTCGTCAGATGTCTAAGACAAGTCAAGTCAAGTCAGTGAGTTAGCACAGACTGAGAAACGCTGGGGTACTTAACGTCGTACGGTCCGGAGGGACAGGTAGTGGTTGAGGGCCTCAAGTGAGTCTGAGTGTCTAGGTAGCTCAGTCACTACGGTAGGTCGGTAGAGTAGGAGACAGTAGGGGAAGAGAAGGACGGGGGTTAGGGAGGGTCGTAGTCTCAGAAAAGGTTACTCAATTGAGAAGCGTAGTCCACCGGGTTCATGACCTCGAAGTCGAAATCGTAGTAAGGAAGGTTTCTTTAGGGTCCCGACTAGAGGAATTTTTACCTGACCAACCTAGAGGAACGTCAAGTTCCCTGAGAATTCTCAGAAGAGTTTGTGGTGTCAAGTTTTCGTAGTTAATAAACCGTAAGTCGAAAGAAGTGTCAGGTTGAGAGTGTAGGCATGTACTGGTGTCCTTTTTTGTATCGGAACTGATCTGCCTGGAAACAACCAACCATTTTATTACAGAGACGAAAAGTTGTACGATAGATCCAACCAGTATTGAAAAGAAGGTTCCTCATTCACAGAAAATTAAAGTACCGACGTTAGTGGTAGACGTCACTAAAACCTCGGGTTTTTCTATTTCAGACTGTGACAAAGGTGACAAAGGGGTAGATAAACAGTACTTCACTACCCTGGTCTACGGTACTAGAACAGAAGACTTACAACTCGAATTTCGGTTGAAAAAGTGAGAGGAGAAAGTGAAAGTAGCTCTCCGAAAAATCAAGGAGAAGTGAAAGACGGTATTCCCACCATAACAGACGTATAGACTCCAATAACTATCAAGAGGACCGTTAGGACTAAGGTCGAACACGAAGAAAGTCGGGTCGCAAAGAGTACTACATGAGACGTATCTTCAATTTATTCGTCCCACTGTTGTATGTCGGAACTGTAAGAGGAAAAGGATAAACCTAGGTCAGACAACAAGGTACAGGTCAAGATTGACGACGAAGGACTGGACGTATATCCAAAGAGTTCTCCGTCCAGTCCACCAGACCATAAGGGTAGAGAACTTCTTAAAAGGTGTCAAATAACACTAGGTGTGTCAGTTTCCGAAACCGTATCAGTTATTTCGTCTTTATCTACAAAAAGACCTTGAGAGAACGAAAAAGGTACTAGGTCACCTACAACCGTTAAACTAGAGACCAAGGAGACGGAAAAGATTTTGGTCGAACTTGTAGTACCTCAAGTGTCAAGTGTATAACGACTTCGGATCGAACCTCTTAAAACTCGTAATGAAATCGTACACTCTACTCACGTTAACACGTCATCAACCTCGTAAGAAACCGTAACGGAAAGAAACCCTAACCTTACTTTTGCTGGAAAAGGTCAGGACACCGGTGACGACTCAAAAGGTTTAAACGACCGGATAACTCACGTCAGTGATACACTTTCTTATACCTCAAAGGGGTTCTTTACATTTTATGACATACTAAGTCGTTAAAGTGAAACCCCATAAATAGGTTTCTTTTATTGTCGTGATTGAGTTTTCCATGTACGGCAGACACAAGTGACCTCGTAACAAATGTTGTCGACTAAATGTATTTCTACGTTCACTTACGTATTCTTTTACACGGTGTGTGCGTACTTGCGTATAGGCGTCCTCACAGTGGGTCGATGACCCTTTCTTCCGTCAGGACGGTGACTGCTGTTGTGCGTACTCGGGCTCCCGTGACACGATTCGACCTTCAGTCTGTCTGTGTCTGGTTATAATATGTTGGAGTGAATATACACCTAGACTTTCATTTTGTTTTATTTTGGGTTCGAGTACCTATGTCTCTGGTGTGACCACTGACGGTCCCGACTCCCACCCTTACCCGTTTTACCCGCAATCCCTCAGTCGTCCGTGTTGGAAAGTCAAAATTTTATTTGTTTGTTATCCCTACATACATGTCGTACCGTTGATGCTACTTATGATGTGACATATAAACTTTCAAAATTCTCACATTTGGAGTCCGTATAAGAAGGCATATAGAAAAATAAAAGAGGAAGTTTTCAAGATAGACGAATGTAAAAAAGAGTGAGTTTAATTGCATAAATTATTGGTCACTAGTCATACGTAACATATTAATTTTATTATGTATCATAAGATGTATAAATTTGAAAACTATTAATTCCTTATATTCTTTGTAAATAAACACCTAAGAAGTTTCTTGTCAATAGTATATCTTACTGTCGTGGACAATATATAAGGTCACAACACGAAAGGTTCTTAGTAAGTATTAATTGGTTTTTGACTTCGTGTTGATGAGTCCCTTTTGTATTCCCCTTCTTTTATTTTCGATATTCATTATACAAAATCGAAATTGAAGTGTCTTTTAGCAATAGTAATACATTATGGGAGAAAACTTGTCCTTATTCTACATAAAGGTATGTATGGAGCGTCCTAAGATTTTATGTGTCAAAGTATGTCACATTTTCGAATAATTAACGGACGTTTTTCTAGAATCTTTAGTTCATATGTGAAATTTATCAATAACACATCAGATTTTAATCGTTTTTTATCGACTAACGACGTATAGGAATCGACGTAGTTGTTTGTGATAAATTTTTTATGATGTATCCGTAAAAATAGTTTATATGGAAGGACAACGATTTTATATAATAATTTCCAAACGAGAACAACGACAAATCAACGAGTCATCACAGGCTGACAAACGTTGGGGTATGTCATGACGGACGGTCCGAGGAGACAGGTATCCTAAGAGGTCTCTTCTTATGACCTCACCTAACGGTAAAGGAGGAGGTTCCAAACGAGGATCCCACCGAATGAAATTTACAGGAAGGTATCTAATGAAACTTTAACGGAGTAGTAGATACCTTCGACATTTCGAATAGTATTTGTTATGTAGTTTTATATGAAGTATCTCAAGTAATACGATCTTACGTAAGACTCATAAGAGACATCTAATTGAGTAAATTATGAGAACCGTTGGAATACTTCATCCATACTAAGTAAAGTCAAGTCAAGTCAGTGAGTCAGCACAGGCTAATAAACGCTGGGGTACTTAACGTCGTGGGGTCCGGAGGGACAGATAGTGGTTGAGGGCCTCAAGTGAGTTTGAGTGTAGGTAGCTCAGTCATTACGGTAGGTCGGTAGAGTATGAGACAACAGGGGAAGAGGAGGACGGGGGTTAGGGAGGGTCGTAGTCTCAGAAAAGGTTACTCAGTTGAGAAGCGTAGTCCACCGGTTTCATAACCTCAAAGTCGAAATCGTAGTCAGGAAGGTTTCTTGTGGGTCCTAACTAGAGGAAATCTTACCTGACCAACCTAGAGGAACGTCAGGTTCCCTGAGAGTTCTCAGAAGAGGTTGTGGTGTCAAGTTTTCGTAGTTAAGAAGTCGTGAGTCGGAAGAAGTGTCAGGTCGAGAGTGTAGGTATATACTGGTGACCTTTTTGGTGTCGGAACTGACCTGCCTGGAAACAACCGTTTCATTACAGAGACGAAAACTTATACGATAGATCCAACCAGTATTGAAAGGAAGGTTCCTCATTCGTAGAAAATTAAAGTACCGACGTCAGTGGTAGACGTCACTAAAAGCTCGGGGGGTTTTATTTCAGACTGTGACAAAGGTGACAAAGAGGTATATAAACGGTACTTGACTACCCTTGTCTACGGTAGTAGAACCAAAAGACTTACAACTCGAAATTCAGTTGAAAAAGTGAGAGGAGGAAGTGAAAGTAATTCTCCGAAAAATCAAGGAGGAGTGAAACACGGTATTCCCACCACAGTAGACGCATAGATTCCAATAACTATAAAGAGGTCCGTTAGGACTAAGGTCGAACACGAAGAAAGTCGGGTCGCAAAGAGTACTACATGAGACGTATCTTCAATTTATTCGTCCCACTGTTATATGTCGGAACTGTATGAGGAAAAGGATAAACCTTGGTCAGACAACAAGGTACAGGTCAAGATTGACAACGAAGGACTGGACGTATGTCGAAAGAGTTCTCCGTTCAGTTCACCAGACCATAAGGGTAGAGAACTTCTTAAAAGGTGTCAAATAACACTAGGTGTGTCGGTTTCCGAAACCGTATCAGTTATTTCGTGTTCATCTACAAAAAGACCTTGAGAGAACGAAAAAGCTACTAGGTCGGCTCCATACTAATGAACGGGAGATAATGTTCTGATTCCTTAAATTCAAGTCTCCCCACTTCAATGAAAAGGTTCCAGTGTGTCATTTGTTTACCACTTCTATCGTAAGTTGGGTCTGGTAGACTGTAGACTAATTTCTCTCACAAAAGAATTGATATCCGGTTGGATGGTTTATATACGCATACGGATTTGTTTAAACAAAATATTATGACCTCTACGTAGATATTTGTTACCTTATTACAGAGACTGTAGATAAATGTGTCGAAACTAGTTGACAATCTTCTTTTAATCTCATGTTGACTCGAAATTAATTTATGAGAACTTATAGGTTAGTACGTTAGTTGAAGTTATATTCGTCAAGACTAAAATTCATTTATCTAAAAGCGGGAGAGAAGGATGAGTGTCGTTCTCTAGAGTAGTTCTTCTATATGAGTCTACGTAATTAAACCTCTGTCTAGTACCTAACACTATATTTTCCTTTGGTAATCATTGTATATTTTTTGTTTCAGTTTATTCCTATATAATACTACGAATACATGATCTTTTTTATATAAAGTAAAGACTTGTAAAGAAATAAAACACTGGATAAATACATAACTGAAAACAAGAATTTTTAAGTCTCATAGACACTAAAAATAAAAGAGAAATTGTCGTCATTAGGAGGTAATTACCCCGGTTTATTATTTTTCCGGGGGTTTTAGACTCTAAATTAAGGAAAAATGTAATATTTTTATTATGGGAACCGTGAGTCATGTTCGAAATCTAATTGTGTGATAACAGACACACATGTGTAATAACAGATCCCCTAAAAACATCTTTGATTATGGACACCGCAATTATACAGAGGTCCGATATCACTGCAATTTCGAACACTTTACCATGACTGATTGGACGGAAATGGAAAATAAGAGGCCGTACTCCGTTCACGGAAGAAGTAGAGAGCAGTTCGAGTATTTGTCGACATGAAGATATCGGTATGAGAGGTTCTACGGAAGAGACCGTCGACGACCGGATCCCTAGTTCCAGGTTGGGACCCTTGACCCTGTGTAACGAGGATAAGGGAAGAAAGGTCTTGTCAGCGACAAGACTTGAGTCTTGTTCCGACGGTCTCGGTTGTCCACCGGACGTTCTTCTCTAGACCTCTAGATGAGTTCTCAATTGGTGTCTCTAACGAAGAACCGTGTTTTTTTGTGTGTTTGACGATCTTGTAGACGGTCCATGTGGAGGTGTGCGTTCTTTTTGTAGAGAAGAGTGGACCCTTATAAGTCACCTGAAATGACTCTAAGGTGTAGACTGCCGCCCGTTGTACGTGTTCGACCTGACCGAGTCGTCCGTGACTGAGTCGAGTGGGATTGGATATGACGTCAGGTACCCCAGTGTTTCTCAGCCTGTGCTGACTCGCTGACTTGACCCGACTTGACTTGGATGCGTACAGCTACGTACGGGTCGTTGTCCCCAGAAGACGAACCGTCCAGAATGTAAAGATTACAGTGGGTGACGTTCGCGTATACGATACGTAATTTGAGATTTCGAGACTTCGACTCTCGAATTACTCGTAAAAAAACTTTTACTCCACATACCCCACCCTCCACCCTCCCCCCAAGTCCTAACCCTCGAGTACATGTGGACACCGCCTAAGTACAGTTACATACCGTTTTGGTTATGTCATAACATTTCATTTTACTTCATTTTTATTTTTAATTTTTATTCCACATTTATATTTTTAATCAGTTTCCCGAAGGGACCACCGAGTCTACCATTTCTTAGACGGTCGTTTCATCCTCTGGATCGAAGTCAGGGACCCAGTCCTTCTAGGAGACCTCTTCCCTTACCGTTGTGTGAGGTCATAAGAACGGACCTCTTAAGATGCCTGTCTCCGCGGACCCCCCGATGTCAGATTCCCCAACGTTCTCAGCCTGTGATGATTCACTGATTGTGTGTGTGTGTGCACGAGACCCCTTTAGGAAAGGAAGGAAGGAAGGAAGGAAGGAGGGAGGGAAGGAAGAAGGGAGGGAGGGAGGGAGGGAGGGAAAGAGACAAAAAAAGTCGTGTCTGATATTTCCGTCGTTTAGAGTACCATAGTATGTTGGTGTTAACGGTCTCAATCGTTTAATTATATCCTTTAGGTCCATGAAACTTGAAGTCCATTTGTTCTTTATCAAAATATCATATTCGTACAGGGTTTATGACATAAAGTGAACCATTGAGATGTACGTTGTACTAATAGATTTAAACTATTTTTCTATAAATTCGGCCGACTAATCACCCAGTCGGACTAAATTATCTTTCTGACCCTCTGTCATGGAGTTTTCTGCCGTAAGAGTCGGATTAAGGGGGAGGAGGGTATGTTACTGAGAGTCTTATGAGGGGTGGGAGACACTTGAGGTAATAGGGATGAATATTTTATCTGTCTTACTACGAAAAGGACAGTCAGAATGTCCCTCCTCCTAGTTGATTTACTTATCTTCACTTTCTTAAGGTTTTTGACTTAAATTCTGTTGGAATTTGATACTCAGTAATAATTAGTCATACGAAAGTTATTGTTTTCAACTGTACAATAGAAAAGTTTATCTTTGTTTAGTGTTGAATCGACAAACTTTTATTTTGATAGGGTAATTAACGAGTTTGATAAAGCCAGACAAAGATGGGTTTGGTACGGTAATTTAATGATGACATTTCTAGTGTTCCCGGAGGAATTTATTCATTTAGGGTTTGACATCAGAAGTCATGAATTAAGACAAGAGAATAAAGTGATGTTGAAGAATGTTACACATTTTGACAAAACGTATAAATAGGTGGTCGTGAATCCAGTGACGGACCGTGTATGGGAGTCATTCATTTATGTGCGTGTACGTTCGAGTCAACACAGGATCACACGTTGGAGTACCTGTATCGGGCGGTCCGAGAAGACAAGTACCTTAAAAGGTCCGTTCTTATGACCTCACCCTTCGGTAAGGGAAGAGGTCCCCTAGAAGGACTGGGTCCCTAACTTGGACGTAGAGGACGTGACCGTCCGTCTAAGAGATGGAGGACTCGGTCTACCCTTCAGGGTTTATTTATTTGTTTCCAGTGGTTAACCAGGAGTGAATCTGACAGGAGACATCGTCTGTGATTCTACCCAGTGGGTCTAGGGACAGGTTACTTTGTCAACACCGGGGTCGACAATCCTTACGAGAACCGTCTATCGGAAGTTGACGGCCCCGAAGTCTACGAAGGAGTCGACGTCCCTCGGTGCAATACGTTTCACAGTGGGGAAGAATCCCACCGGGTGTCAGGTCACCTTCATGTCCCTGGACCGGAAACCGGGTCGGATCCTCTTGAGACTTCCTGGGAGGATTGAGGTCTCGAGGTGACTCTCCAGTGGTTCCAACGACGACCCGGGTGTGTCACCGAGGTAAAGAGAGTGATTAGGAGGAACGAAATGGGAGGAGGTGTCTAAGACTGAGGTTTTAGTAGGACGTACTTGTAGGACGTGTACTGTGAAGAATCTTAAACAAAGGGTCTCTGCAGTTAGACACTATTCAGAGTGTTGTAGTGGAGGCAAGTCAAGTCAACGAGTCAGCACAGGTTGAGAAACGCTGAGGTACCTGACGTCGTGTGGTCTGGAGGGACAGGTAGTGGTTGAGGGCCTCAAATGAGTTTGAGTACAGGTAACTCAACCACTACGGTAGGTTGGTAGAGTAGGAGACAGCAGGGGAAGAGGAGGACGGAAGTTAGAAAGGGTCGTAGTCCCAGAAAAGTTTACTCAGTCGAGAAGCGTAGTCCCCCGGTTTTATGACCTCAAAGTCAAAGTTGTAGTCAGGAAGGTTACTTATAAGTCCTGACTAGAGGAAGTCTTACCTGACCTACCTAGAGGAGCGTCAGGTTCCCTGAGAGTTCTCAGAAGAGGTTGTGGTGTCAAGTTCTCGTAGTTAAGAAGTCACGAGTCGAAAGAAATATCAGGTTGAGAGTGTAAGTATGTACTGGTGACCTTTTTGGTTGTAGTAGATTGTCCCTACTTTAAGGGAGGAAACTCCAAAAGTAAGGAACGGTCAGGAGAAAAGGGGAGAATATTTGTAATTCCACGGTCTTAATGGTCTCAGTTCGGGGGACGAAGAGAGCGAAATTTTAAAAAATTTAAAGAGAAGTCAACTAGAGTTAGTAAAGACATAGAGAACTACAATCCGCGAGGACGTGACTAAAGATCGGGTGTGACGAGAAGACTTAAAGTGTAAACATGACACACTAAGTGTAAACAGTAGACTTACCGTAGGGGTAAACCTTGACAGTAGACCTTCGACCCTGTGAGAACGACGGAAAGTTAATTAAGAGGTGTCCGACTGGTGACTAGAAAATTTCTGTATTTAGTTTGGTGTCATAAGAAGACGAAGTCACTGAAAGGTAACATAAAAATCGATTTTAAGTTTAATAAAAGGTACTGGATTTTCCTCCAACTTATGAAGAGTATAATCACTTGTAAACGTGAAGTATGAGTTACTATAAGTCTTAATAAGTTTGACCCTACGAAAATTCTCTCTGTGTCTCACGATAATCGTTAATGAGGTCCAGTTGTCTGTTATCGGTCTTACTCGAGTCCGTGGACCTCTGTACACAAGTAAGGTGCATCTTCTACAAGTGATGTAATAAAACTTTGAAAGACTTCAATGTTTTACAGATGTCGATCAAAGTTATAGAATTACAAGTGTCGGAACCTTCACTGTCCAGGGTTCATTACTTTACCAGTTTTTTCGTCGTAAAACGCTCACTTTGGGCACTTCTATTCTACAGAGTACCTCACCACTATAAATTGGTTCGACCAGGAAGTCTCGGAAACCCCGAGAAGATGTAGTGGGGACCCTTAGTCAAGACAACTCTACCTACTTTGACCTCGGCTAATACGTCTCACTTCATTCGGTCTTTCTTTTTGTAGTTATGTCATATGATTGTGTATATATACCTTAAATCTTTTTACCGTTACTACTGGGACATACTTTCTGTCGTTTTTTCTGTGTCTACACATATCACCTGAAACCTGAGTCTCCCTCTCCCTCTCCTACCCTACTAAACCCTCTTACCGTAACTTTGTACATATGATAGTACATTCTTAGCTTAGTGGTCAGATGCAGACTACGTCCTATGTCGTACGAACCCCGACCCCGTACCCCTACTGGGTCTCCCTACGACACCCCTCCCTCCACCCAAGTACAAACCCTAGCGGACATGTGGGCACCACCTAAGTACAGTTACATACCGTTTTGGTTATGTCATAACATTTCGTTTTATTTCATTTTTATTTTTATTTTTATTTTACTTTATTTTATTTTACGTACTGTTGTCCGAGAAGGGTCTTGGTGTTTTAGTTTTACGGATCCTACCTGGGTCCGTACACGTAACACCTTTTGGAAGGGTCCCACTCTAGGCAACGTGATTAGCTACTGTCTGTGACAAAGGCGGTGAAAAATTCAATTTCTCCACTCACGACATTGTCACTTACACATCGGAATGGACGTCACTCTCATAATAATCTGAATCGTTATGGCTTATGTGGTCTAATGACTTGTGTGAATCGAGCTAAAAAGAGATCTTATGAAGTCGTTTATCGTCAGTATAAAAATCCTCACTTCTATCTTATACTAACCGTTTACAACTAATAAAACTCTGGTCCCCAAGTAATTTACCGACAGATAGGAATGAAAACGTATGTAAATTTAAAAACTATTGGTTTACGAATTTTTTATTCTCGGTGACCATTTTTGTTTACTACCTAAATGATTTTGTTGGTTCAGGTCAATTAAGATAAAACGTTTACTGAAATTGAATCTTGGAGAGAAATGATGGGGAGAACAGTCATAGGAATGAAGTCTGAAAATAATTGCGAGTAGACTTTAGACTTAAATTAAAAATAAGACTAGAGGACATTACTTATGTGAGTAAGTAAGTGAGTAAGTAAGAAGTTTTAGGGAGATACTTTGTCGCGTAGATAAACGTTTCTTGATCCTATGTTCTTCGATGATAGGAGAGTTACAACGGTTTCACTCAGAATTTAGACTGGTGTGGTAAAGGGTCCTTTTACTCTTATTTTGATAGTAGATACGTTCTCCGTTCGTTTAGAAAAGACATTTTCCAGTCTATTTGAATAATCGAAAACATCCGGTCTTCCAAAGAAAACGTTGATAGGGTAAGACGGTAATATTACATTTTCGTTGGTATCCATTATATATTTGTTTACACGACTACAGAAAGTTATTTTGTTCTACCGTCTGACCTAGACTGGGTTATCGTGTCAGACTATCGGTCACTGGACATGACCCGAAGGGACCACCGAGTTTACCAGTTCTTAAGAATTACGTCCTCTGGACCCAAGTTAGGGACCCAACCCTTCTAGGGGACCCCCTTCCGTACCGTTGGGTGAGGTCATAAGAACGGACCTCTTAAGGTACCTATCTCCTCGGACCACCCGATGTCAGCTATCCCAACGTCTCAACTTGTGGTGACTCACTGAATTATGTGTCTGGACACATAATTTTTTGGTTTAAGGAAATTTTATGGTTGAGTTTAATGTGGTATTGATACTGGTGTTTGGTGGGACCATAAACATAAAGAAAGATGTTAAGGTTCAGACTTTCGAGAAGGTGTAAAAGACACAACGGTGTCTGAACCATATAGAAACTGAACTCATGTATACTTATGAGGTTATGGGTCTTGTTTAATATTGAGAGATCCACTTGGGTGGGACATAAGATACGAAGGGAACTTAAAACCATCTCAATTATCGTGGGGTATACACATAATATGTATTTTGCGGTACTTCCACGAATAGTGTATAATATCTAACAGAGTTAAAAATAGGGGTGGTGGGAATAACTGGGACAATTAGACATTAACTTCCCAGACACCCCCCGTAAAGACCCACGAAATTTTGTGATTATTCTCATCTTGCCACCTGAGACGGTGAAGTCGGAGAGTCTCCTCTATGACGTGAAGAAGTTCCTTTTCCGTTGGTTTCTCATGTCTATTTTAACTTGGAGTAAAGAGGAAGAATTTCGGGTTTCGTTATTTATGCGTTTTTGTCCTGAGGTACCTTTAATTGTCGTACTGAAGGCACACGAAGTACATGTCCGAAAGATTTTAGTAAGGAAATAAGGAGAAAAAAAAAAAACCGGTTCTGGGATTACTCCAAAGCTGGTGCAAAAGAATGTGTGTCATTGACTTTGACCGGTCTACTTTCCCTGTCACTCTTCAGTCCAATGAGTAGCGAGAAGAGAATCCTTCTTCGTAAGGATCGTATGGTCCTTTTCCTCTTTAATAGGATAAAAATCCTCAGAGTCCTCCCTCACTGAAACGTTGGAGGAGACCATTAGACAAGATTACGAATTGTTTAAAACGACAGTCTTTTGTTAGAAGGATTCAGGGAATACGACGCCTTATTTTAGTAGAAAGAACGGGACAAGAACCCCCTCTATCTTTTATCGAATGTAATGGAACACTTTCTCTGGACTTATACAAATTTTTGACATATTTTAAAAGGGTTGACGTGAGTAGGAAAATCTATAAAAGTAAAGAACTTCGTTATTAGGACAAAGGTTTGACGTTCACAAACTTTGTATTAAGATGTATAAATAAGAAAACAGATTGAATGATTATGACTTATTGTCGAATACGTCTGACCGAAAGAAAGGGATGGAAAATATTTTTATTCTTAATAAGTAGTCTTCCGTGTCAAAATTGATAATAAATTCACCTTAAAATTTTAATCTTAACTTTTAAGTGGAGGATAGTAAACGAATCGGGGACTCGTTATTGCAAGGGAGCTGTTTCAAAAAGATTTGACTCTTCTAAGAAGTCTATAGGTAAAATATATCGTTATAGAGTTACTTTTATTTATTTGTACCACAATAGATATGATCCTCTAAACTTTCAAGTACTTTAAAATCACAAAGTGGAACTTTCACTTTTTGTATATCGTCCTTGCCACTATTAAAGTGTCTTATGGTAAAGAAAGTACAAGTTCCGTGGGTCCAAGTGAAATGAGTTTTCCCACTTCCTTACTGTCTCTTCCTTAAGAATGAACACAGGTCCAGAATAAGAAGAATTAATGAGAGAGAAACGGAAGGGTTGGATACTCTGAAAGAAATAGAAAGAGTAAATTCTAATTTTATGGAAGACCTCTTCAGGGAACCTGACATTTCTCTAGTTTGGTCAGTTAGGATTTCCTTTAGTTGGAACTCATAATGACCTTCCTGACAACGACTTCGAGGTTACGAACCGGTGGACTACATTTGTCGACTAAGTGACGTTTTCTGGGACTACTACCCTTTCTGACATCCGTTTTCCTCTTCCCCCCGTCTCCTATTCCACCAATCTATCGTAGTGACTAAGTTGCTCGTACTTAGACTCGTTTGAGCTCCTCTGTCACTTCCTGTCCCTCCGGACTGCACTACGTCAGATGCCCCAGTTTTCTCAGTCTGTGCTGAATCACTGACTGGTTGTCGTTGTACTAGTGAGGCGAACCGACGTGTTGAATGTAAGGACGGTTGTCACATCCCGGAACATGAGTCAGCGAGTCAGTACAGACTGAGAGACGTTGGGGTACCTGACATCGGGTGGTCGGAGGAGACGGGTCCCTTAAAAGGGGACGTTCTTGTGACCTCACCCCACGGTAAAGGATAAGGTCCCCTAAAAGGGTTGACTCCCTGTCTTGGACGTAGAGAACGTAGACGACGTGATTGTCCTCTTAAGAAGTGGTGATCGTGGTGGACCCTTCGGGTTGTTACATCCTCCCAAGGGAAAGAAGGTGTAGGAGTGGTCATAGATAACAAACATCTAAAAAACTACTGCCGGTAAACTTGACCACACTTCGTTATAGAGTAACAGCAAAACTCGGCGTAAAAAGATTATTAATCGTTACGACTTGTAGGAAAGTACATGGAGCTCCGGTAGACATTCAAAAGAAACCTCTTTACAGATAAATCCAGAAGTCGGGTAAAAAGACTGACGAAAGAAATACAAAACTTATAACTCGACGTACTCGACAAGTATTTAAAACCTCTGATTAAGGAACAGTCAGTGTAGTATAAATTTATAAAAGAGGGTTAGATACCCCACAGAAAAGTAAAACAAATAACCAAGTAAACACGTTTTCGAAAACTTTCGAAAACTTTCAAATTCATCCAGGGTAAACTAATAAAAAACGAAAATAAAGGTAATAAGTCCTCTGTCTATGTTTTTTATGACACCACTAAATACAGTGTCTTACAAAACGGATACAAAAGGAGAACCCCAAAATATCACCAGTCAGAGGACAAATTTAGAAATCGGGTGGTACTCGAACAAATACAAGTACCACAATTTTCAACTAGATTAAAGTCAAAAAAAAAAAAAAAATCGACAGGAAAAAAGGACCGTGGTAAACAAAGGTAGAAGAAACTAAAGAAAGTAATCGTAGAATATCAAAAGAATCATGTCCAGAAAATAGAGGAGTCCATCTAAATAAGGATCAATCAAATAAGTAAAACCAGATTACTATTTGTATTGACAGAGGACTTAAAGAGAAAAACTGGAAAGTAACAATCACATATCTTTATGTTGTCTAAAGACAAATAATTAAAGTATTGGACTTTGAAATGGTTTAAGTAACTACTCGAGATCGTCAAAAGACCATCGTAGATACATATCAGAGTATAGTAGATGTTTACCCCGAAGGGTGCACCGGGTCACCATTTCTTAGGCGGACGGTTACGTCCTCTGTGTCTTCTACGTCTAAGTTAGGGACCCAGTCTTTCTAGGGGACCTCATCCTTTACCGTTGAGGAAGGTCATAAGAACGGACCTTTTAAAGTACCTGTGTCGTCGGACCACCCGATGTCAGGTGTCCCAACGTTTCTCAACCTGCACTGTACCTAAACTAGGGACCAGGCCCTACTAGGGTTTCCGGATCTCCACACCCGAAGTCGTCAATGCGTGTGCGCGAGTCGTCAGTGTCGGACACCCGAGATCACACGACCGAGTCGTCAACACCACGTGTCGGATACAAAGAGGTATGGTACACCCTAGTTTGGGTGCAGGGGTCGTGACCGTCCGTCTAAGAATTAGTGATCCGGTGGTCCCTTCGGAGGGTAACGGAAGGACGGAGAACAAAAATTACTTTTTGGTTTAAAGTAGCACAGTAATACAGTAGAGAACGACGAAATTTATGTAAAGAGAAACGACAGTTATCCCACTGATATTACACAAAGACACACACACATAAACATGAATTGGATAAACTGGAAGTGACTAAGAAAAGTTTCACAGTTACTTATCAAAAGAAAAAAAAAGTAGTTTAAATCTAAACAAAAAAGGTCTTTCGGAGGTAATGGTCTTAATTCTGCACTGAGGGTTTTAAAATTGACCTTAGTAAATATTTAACTACTTAGATCAAGTGTCTTGTATTTTAAAGTGGTATATATAAATGTCTAGTTCACCTCTCTTGACTGTAGGAATGGTATGGTTCATTCGATAACTATGTCGACGGGTAAATTAATAAAATGTAGGAAAATAAAAAAAAGGTATCTCTGGAATGTATTTGGAAGACCCAAAGAAGTACATACAAAATATAACGGTCACATTCACTTGAAAAAAGGGATAGATTAAACAATTAACCAGTAATGACCATACTCTTCGAAACTTAGTCTTATTACTGAAATATCGATTCTGTAAAGATTTTAAGACTGAAATTTAGATTCTTGGACCAATTTAAGAATACAAAGATTATACGTATAAGAGAACCTAAATGTAGTTAATTAGTATGATTGATGTTTATACCTGTCAAAATAGAGAAGAAAAGGTTAAGAATTATACATAAAGGAAAGGATCCATTACGTTATAGTGGATCATAGAGGTCATTTTACTACATATCTTCCTATGATAAAGAATAAAATTTTATGCTAGCAAACTTTAACTAATAGGTTGTGGAGATGAAATCTCGTTACAATCTCATAATTAACTATATCGACTAAGTTATCATATCGGAGATTTCCTTCTACGATTATTAAATAAGTTATATATAATAATGTCTATAAGACGTTAGTTTCAATCGTAATAATGTTAAAAGAGAATCACTCACAAGTGATTATTAATTCATTAGTCCGTTCTTGTGTTATACTCGACAGTAATACTGTCAATAAGTTTTAAACCAATTACAGAATATATAAGGAGTACTTTTCGAGAAGTGATAAAGAGGGAAATCACTTGAAAGAGTTTGACAAAGTTGAATTTTTTGATTCCTTTGTCAAATTGGTTTACTAAGAGTTCGATATGAAAAAACGAAAAAAAGACGAGACTTTGTCTTTATCAGTTACGAATTTCTCTGTGAAGTCAAACAATTCGTTCTCTACAGTTTCCGTCTTTGTCTTGCTTTGTGACCACGTAGTTTACAAAAACGTGGAGAGTACGTTTTGATTTATTTTGATTTATACGGTGTCTGTGACTCGAAGTTTTCTGCGTTTAGACTACTCCTGATACTCCCGTTAAGACTCCAGGTCCCTCTTGACCCCTAGACCCTGTTTTACTTGTTTTGACTACATTTGAATGTAGTTGATCTCCTTCTTCCTGTCGACGAACGAAAGATAGATCGAGGAATAAAGAGGTGAAAAAGGATTAGGTAAAGGAGTCTCGATGTAAACGATACAATAAGAATAGGATCCCGGTTTCCTAAAGGAGTATTTCTTTTAATTTGACTCTTGAGATGAGTGGAAGGGACGAGGGGTTTTGTGTTTTGATCAGTAAAGAGGGCATCAGAGCGTTTTTATTTGATCGGTTACAGGTCGTCATGTACGTATGTGTCAGAGGATCTGCAGGACGAAAACGAACAGGGAAAATGGCGTGAGGAAATGTCTTAGTACATTCTCTCAGACTAATCTCCTTTCTTGTCACTTTGTACTCTTCAATCAAAGATAAGACACAGGACGGCAAAAAAAGGAGGTACTGGGAAATGAGATAAACGATCCGGAGGGGAGTAAGCAAATAATTCGGTACTATGGAGACGTAATACACAATGTGTAATCAGCGGGTCAGTATAGGCTGAGAAACACTGGGGTACCTGATACCGGACGTTCCGAAGAGACGGGAACTCTAAGAGGTCCGTTCTTATGACCTCACCCAACGGTAAGGGAAGAGGTCCCGTAGAAGGGGTGGGTCCCTGTCTTAGGACTAGAAGTGACTTCCACCTAAGAATTGACGAACTCGATATATGTCCCTTCGGGAATACTGAGGAGACCTGTTTCTACGAGTTTGATGACGTCTTGGAATGAGTAGAGTGTTCGATCATTTCAGTACGAGTTTTAAGAGGTTCGGTCCGAAGTTGTCATGCACTTGGCACTTGAAGGTCTACAAGTTCGACCAAAATCTTTTCCTTCTCCTTGGGCTCTAGTTTAACGTTTGTAGGCAACCTAGTAGCTTTCTTTTCGTTCTGTCAAGGTCTTTTTATAGATGAAGACGAAATAACTGCTACGGTTTCGGAAACTAACACACCTGGTGTTGTTTGACACCTTTTAAGACTTTCTCTACCCTTATGGTCTGGTGGACGGGACGGAGAACTCTTTGGACATACGTCCAGTCCTTCGTTGTCAATCTTGACCTGTACCTTGTTGTCTGACCAAGGTTTATCCCTTTTCTCATGTAATTCCGACATATAACAGTGCGACGAATAAATTGAAGATACGTCTCATGTAGTACTCTTTGTGACCCGACCTCCTTCGTGTTCGACCTTAGTTCTAACGACCCTTTTTATAGTTATTGAGTCTATACGTTACTGTGGTGGGAATACCATCTTTCACTTCTTCTTGATTTTTCGGAGAACTACTTCCACTTTCTTCTCTCACTTCTTCAACCGAATTTCGAGTTGTAAGTCTTTTGATTCTAGTACCGTAGGCCAGGGTAGTGAAGTGCCGTTTATCTACCCCTTTGTCACCTTTACCACTGTCTAAAATAAACCCCCCGAGGTTTTAGTGACGTCTACCACTGACGTCGGTACCTTAATTTTCTACGAACGAGGGACCTTCTTTCCACACTGGTTGGATCTGTCGTATAATTTTTCGTCTCTGTAATGAAACAGTTGTTTCCAGACAGATCAGTTTCGATACCAAAAAGGACACCAGTACGTACCTACACTCTCAACCTGATATTTCTTTCGACTCGCGGCTTCTAAACTACGAAAACTTGACGTCACAACCTCTTCTGAGAACTCTCAGGGAACCTGACACTCCCCGAGGTTGGTCAGGTAGGATTTCCTTTAATCAAGACTTATAAGTAACCTTCATGACTACCCTTTCGACTTTGAGATTATGAAACCGGTGGACTACGCTTCTCCACTGAGTAAACTTTTCTGGGACTACGACCTNTTGATTTCTCGGAGAACTACTCCCACTTTCTCCTCTCACTTTTTCAACCGAATTTCGAGTTGTAAGTCTTTTGATTCTAGTACCGTAGGCTAGGGTAGTGAAGTACCGTTTATCTACCCCTTTGTCACCTTTGTCACTGTCTGAAATAAACCCCCCCGAGGTTTTAGTGACGTCTACCACTGACATCGGTACCTTAATTTTCTACGAACGAGGGACCTTCTTTCCACACTGGTTGGATCTGTCGTATAATTTTTCGTCTCTGTAATGAAACAGTTGTTTCCAGACAGATCAGTTTCGATACCAAAAAGGACACCAGTACGTACCTACACTCTCAACCTGATATTTCTTTCGACTCGCGGCTTCTAAACTACGAAAACTTGACGTCACAACCTCTTCTGAGAACTCTCAGGGAACCTGACACTCCCCGAGGTTGGTCAGGTAGGATTTCCTTTAATCAAGACTTATAAGTAACCTTCATGACTACCCTTTCGACTTTGAGATTATGAAACCGGTGGACTACGCTTCTCCACTGAGTAAACTTTTCTGGGACTACGACCTTTTCTAACTTCCGTCCTCCCCTTCCCCTACCGTCTCATACTCTACCGTAGTGACTGATTTACCTGTACTTAAACTCGTTTAAGACCCTCAACCACTACCTGTCCCTCCGGGCCCTACGACGTCAGGTACTCCAGCGTTTCTCAGCCTGTACTTAATCATTGACTTGACTTGACCTGTCGCTGAGTCCGGATAATGGGTGTTCGACACCAGGTGTCAAGACTAAACGAAACTCTGTTTAGGAGTGGTCCTAAAAATTACTACTTAACTGAAAATACACAGTAGAGAGGGAGGTCTCTCTCGACGTAATTATTATTTAATTATATTAAACGTATTCCGAAGTTTTTAAATGTTTCACAGAGAATGTTTGTGGTAAAATAGGAAGGGATTAGGTAAAAGTTTACTATTTTACGTTAACGTGTCTTCAATGTACTGAACGACCATTCACTTTTTGGGAGAGTGAAGGGTGAGGATTAGGGATCACTAAAGGATATAAGATGTCATCGAAGTGGGTTTACAAATAGACTACCTATTTAACACCCCACACAGTTTCAGTGAGTCAGTACAGACTGAGAAACACTGAGGTACCTGATATGTCAGGTACCTTAAGAGATCCGGTCTTATGATCTCACCCGTCGGAAAGGGAAGAAGTCCCATAGAAAGGTTGGGTCCCTAGCTTAAGTCCAGAGGAGGTAGTGTCCTCCTAAGAAATGGTCGATTCGGTGTTCCCTTCGGGGTTTAACATCCCTCTTATATAATAAGTATTTCCATTGACCTATCCTCCTTTTTCATACCTGTGAAAGATTGTTAGAAGTTAGGACTCAGTCGTTATACGGAACGGTGACTAAAGAACCTTTAAGACCTATTAATCGAGTAATCTTTCATTTTCCTTATTCATCCTAAATACTCTCAAAGGATCCTACCGTTGACTTGTGCTGGGTCTACCAACCAATATCAGGAGAAGATAAATAGTACCCCATATTTCCCTCTTTATTACGTACATTTATACCATGAGACTTTTTTGTTGGAGCCCGTTCAGTTAAGTTACACTGTAAATGTAAATTGTTGCGAGTCGTAGGTCAGTAAACGACAATGAATGGTCTGACGTTCAAAATCTTCTCGAAGAACTCTTGAAAACACTAACTTGACAATAAGACGGTCGAAATTGACTGTGAGGACGGGGATTCTTACATATGATAAAGAAGTCATAATTAAAGGAAAGATAAATTAATTAAGTACCTCTTACTTCGGAACACAAGTGTCTGAACTTTACGTAATTCCTCTATGTAAGTAGATAAAATTTTATCGTAAACGGGTACTTGCCTTTTAGAAAGGACCAACGATCCAGTCCAGTACAGTTGGAGAACGACGACGACGATTCAGCGCAGTCAGTACAGGCTGAGACACGCTAGGGTATCTGCCGTCGGGTGGACCGAGGGGACGGGGACCCTAAGAGGTCCGTTCTTGTGACCTCACCCAACGGTAAAGGAAGAGGTTACGTACTTTCACTTTTCACTTTCAGTTCAACGAGTCAGCACAGGTTGAGAAGCGTTGGGGTACCTGACATCGGGTGGTCCGAGGAGGCAGGTACCCTAAAAGGTCCGTTCTCATGACCTCACCCCACGGTAACGGAAGAGACAGTACAGTTGGATTATCGACGGTTTTTGTTTGACGTTCTCTACCGATTGTCACCCACGAAATTGATCGGTTGTGTGTTTGTGTTGTGACTCTCTACTTCACAAATAAAGTCGTGGACTTTTGAAGTTCTGAGTCTGGTTTCGTAGATTTTTTGACATAGACTAGTCAATGATTTACCATACACACACACAAACACATATGTATGCGTACATGTAAAGTAAAAAATTTGTCTTGTGGAGATCTCGAGTCGCCAAGAGGTACTATGACTCGTAATCTTAGTTTCACTTTGAAAATTTCTATAGTCCACGGGGGTTTAAGGTAAAGTTACCCGGACCGTACTCTAAGTCCATGGTCATAGAAAATTTTTTTTTTTGTCCAATTCCTGATAACAGGTGAAACACAGTCAATCGTCGTTAATACACTTCTGCTTATGATGTGAGTTTAAGAGATGTTAAGACAGGTTGAACTACAGAGAATACAGTTAATAAACTCTAATCAAACGATTTTATGCCTTCAAAGTCATGACAAAAGATGCCTTGAGTAGAGGACCGTTTTCTGACTTTGATTCGTACGACGACGATGACGATTCAACGAAGTCAGTACAGACTGAGACACGCTGGGGTATCTGCCGTCGGGTGGTCCGAGGGGGTAGGGACCCTAAGAGGTCCGTTCTTGTGACCTCACCCAACGGTAAAGGAAGAGGTTACGTACTTTCACTTTTCACTTTACTTCAGTGAGTCAGGCTGAGAATCGCTGGCGTACCTGACGTCGGATGGTCCGAGGACACAGGTATCCTAAAAGATCTGTTCTCATAACCTCACCCCACGGTAACGGAAGAGGTTTTGATTCGTATCCATTTATATAAATATCACTTATACATACAGAAGTGAATTTGTATGGCGGTTAAGCACAAACATTTTTCAACGAGTCAGTACAGGCTGAGACACTGGGGTACCTGATATGGGGTGGTCCAAGGAGACACGTACTTAAGAGGTCCGTTCTTATGACCTCACCCAACGGTAAAAGAAGAGGTCCCCTAGAAGGACTGAGTCCCTGGTTTAGACCCAGAGGACGTAACGTCTATTTAAGAAATGGGAGACTTGGTGGTCCCTTCGGGGGGCAATCACAAATTCACAAGAATAAAATAATAAAATAAAATGAGACTTCGTTACTTTTTTTCTAGTCTAACTACGGTAAATGAAAGATCATAAAAGGAATTGAAACACAAGAAAAAAAAAATTTCACCAAGAGTATTTTATTGTTTATAAGTACTTTTACCGATTGTATTTTCTTTTGGAATGAGACCTGTTTTTAATTACAATATAAAGTTTTATTGATAGAAGATGTTATGTTCCATTTTGAGGACCACTTCCTTTACTTCTCTGGAAAGATTCGGATAAGACCAAAGTTAGTAAATGTTTCGGTTCTTACCTCATCTAGAATAACAATATAAAAGACAAACGGAATCGTAGACTTTGATACAACTCTCTAGTCGAAATAGTCTAAAAAAGTATCAAAAATAATTCTGAGTGCCCTTTTTTTACCTTGTGTAGACTTTTCATTTTATTCGACAAGTAGTCTCCCCTCCACACAAAAATTTTAATAAAACGGTAAAAGGGGAAAATATTTGTCCATATATGTAGAGTGTCTGATTCATATAATGGTGTATATACGAGTAGATGTGAGGTTAGGTAGGTTGATATGAGGTGAATCTGCTCGGATGTGACAGGAGACTATCCTTTATCAAACCTCCTCTCGGAGGTAGAAAGTTTGTCAATAGGGACCTTACATGTCTTTCGAGTTCAGAGGATAAAGGGTCTGTTTGCGTATGGTACCAAAGGAGACTTTCACGTTTCGACGTTATCTGTTGTTGTGTCCTCACCTCCTTTTGTTGTCTAAATGTATCTTTGTACTGCTGAGGAGGACTTAAAGTCCATTTGCGGGATTTCTCTTTGTTTTCAGTCGATTCCTCCTCCGGACGATGATATACACGATATAAATTAGTCGTTATCCGACTATACTTAAACTTCGACGATCCGGAAATTACTTTTTATCATTCACTGACATGCATACACGCACACACACACGAGTCAGTACAGGCTGAGAAGTACTGAAGTACCGGACGTCGGGCGATCCGAGGACCCGGGTACCCTAAGAGGTCTGTTCCTGTGACCTCACCCAGCGGTAGAGGAGGGGTCCCCTAGAAGGGGGGGGTCCCTGGCTGGGGCTCAGAGGACGTGGAGGACGTGACCGCCCGCCCAAGACATGGTGACTCGGTGGACCCCTCGGTCCAAATGTACACGAGTTATGTGTGAGTGAGCTTCGAGTATTAAGCAATGAAATTGTACGGTTCGTGCCTACTCGTCACTGCCGGTACGAAGACCAAGTCGGTGTCGACGTAGGTCGTTGGGAAAACAGATGTGTGTACCATTATTTACTCGATGTCGACAGTTTGATCCCTTCGCCGGGGTTATAAGGGAATAAGGTTAGAGTCCACGTGGGACAGGTAAAGGCGAACTTCAGTCGGACACTGAAGAGAGAAGATCTGAGGAAGGGAATAGTTTTGTCGTTCTAAGTTGGCGAACCGGTTCTAGAGTTGGTGGTCCGACATTTGAAAGGTGTATTCAGGTAAAAGTGTAAAACATCACATCGTTACAAACAGAGGACGCTTTTGTCGACGTCCGTTTATTTACTTTTAAATAGTTTGACACATAAAATTATACACATCGAGCATTGAGTCACTTTGAAGAAATTTTTGAACCCATCTTATCCTATAAAAAGACTTTTTCTTTAGGAAGGGGAATGCACATTTTAGTACAGAATCCACCTATGCTTTCTAAGTAGAGGAAGGTGCCGAAATCCTATACAACCCGAAGGGACCACCGAATCATTTCTTAGGTGGACGTTACGTCCTCTGGACCCAAACTAGGGACCCAACCTTTCTAGGGGACCTACCCCCGTACCGTTGGGTGAGGTCATAAGAACGGACCTCTTAGGGTACCTGTCTCCTCGGACCGCCCGATATCAGGTGCCCCAGTGTTTCTTAACCTGTGTTGACTCGCTGATTCGTGTGTCGTATCTGGGTCTCCCTGAACCTGAGAGGAGAGTAGAAGGGGAATTGAGATTGGTTGTTGAAGGATTCTCTAAATGTTTACGGTCTTAGGTCTGGTACAAGTATTGTAAAGGGGACGAGGTAAGACAGACGGAGGAGCACCGACTGTGTCTCGTCCGTGTGTTGGGAACGTGTGCCGAGATTTTGGGAGACCATTACTCCCACTTGTAGGAGGTCCCTTCTGTCTTCCACGTGTAAGAGGAGTTTGTACAAAGGTCGATTCCATGTCCCTTCTCTCTCTAGGAGACTCGAATTTACTGTCTGTGGTGTGGTCCCCTCGTCTCCCACGACTCACTGATCCTCGACCCTCATTACTTGGTCTCGAGACCCTTTCGTCCCTGACAGAACAGCTTCTTGTCTCGGACGACTCGTCCTGACGGACCTGGCCTAGGTCCCAGAAGGGTCGATACAGATACCTTCAAAAATCTTGAGAAATACCGAGTTAAAGAGGTAGACGTTTTATTCCTATTATTTTTTTATAGAAAGAACCCAACAATATTCCTAATTCACTTTATTAGAGACGTTTCTTGAATCGTTATTTAGTTATTTATGTCCGGAAGTAATGACCTATTAGTCTTATTTTTAAATGGAAAATTAAGTCCCGTGGAGTTTGAAATTATACATATATTTAACGGATCCCTAGAACAATTTTGCGTCTTAGGCTAAAGTTTCTACCCCCACTCCCCACAACTCTAAAACGTAAAGAGTTGTGTCTTTTTCCTTCTGCCATAGACGGGTCGAGATATTTTTGTTAGAAATTAATAGTACACCGCGTCTTAGCCAGATGAAGTGGTTCTAAGTGGTATTTTCCTGTAAGATGTAAATTCATAATTAGAAGTAAACCCTCCGAAAAACTCGTGTAGACCACTAAGACCGTACGACTAACAGTGTACGTAAAAATTGTCTTCCTTGTAATCGATGAATGAGTAATTAAGTTAATAAGACAAGTCATTCTGATATAGTCTTAATCTTAATAAATTAAATTAATCCGAAATTATGTCTTCTCTGACCTGAACTGGGAATCAAAGTTCGTGTCCTCTTGACTTTCCAGTACTGTGTCGCTTTTCTATTTTCTGTCCTTCGGTTTTAGTGTTCAGTCGATCTCTTCGTTCACTTCTCTAAGTGCGGGTACATTGGATTTTTCTCTGTGGTACACTGGTCGCAAGGTGGCGGACAGACGTAAGTAGGGATAACATTGGACGAGAAGGAATCCAACTCGACTTTCTCAGAAGTACGAAACGTCAGAGGGTTCTTACCGATAATAAAAGGTCCTGTGTAGGGATAATTCCACTGACGATGAGTTATGAGTCTGAGGGCCTGTAAGGGTTCCTTGGACTTCATTGATAGTCGAGGGGGGGCGGTTTACCAGTGTCCTCGAAGAGGTAAGCCTGTACTGTGGAAGACAAACGTTCACAAGTCTTGAGAAGTGCACTTTTACTTGTTGAGTCGGTTGAGTTACGGTACGAGAAAACGAAAAAGTTTCTCTAAGACTTATTTTCACATCTTTATTTCGTAATTTCGTATCATGATTCTCCCCCAATCTCCTCCTACTTTTATCGTGACTGTCTCTCTTGACTCTCTACCTTCGGGTTCCTTCACTGTTTAATAGTTGTTTTTTCTGTAAAGACCATTTACAACATTGTAGAGAGGTATGTCTGGTCACTACCATTCCGGTTAGCTGTCGAAGGTTAGTTTGAGTTTAGGTTTACACTGTCGTATGGAATTTTCTTATATATTAAAAAATTAATAATGAAACTTAATAGATGTACAAAAGGATCGTAATTGAGTTTATAATTCCACAAACACACGTTCAGTATTGTACTAGTAGTCACGTAATTCTAACTCTTGTAGGAGTCATTTGTATACCGCTATCGTGATTCAAGATACTTTTCACTTTCACTTCAACGAGTCAACATAGACTGAGAAACGTTGGAGTACCTTACATCGGATGGTCCGAAGAGGTAGGTACCCTAAGAGGTCAGTTCTCATGACCTCACCCAACGGAAAAGGAAGAGGTCCCCTAGAAGGACTGGGTCCCTAGCTTGGGTCCAGAGGGCGTGACGTCCGTCTTCGAAATGGTAGACTCCGTGGTCCATCGTGCTTCAAGACATCTTGGTGTAAATGTATGCGTCTCGAGACTCACGGGACGTCGTTTTCCTGGTCTGAGACGAGACACTTTCTGGGAAAAGAGAAGAGAAGTACTGTTGTGAACGATTGAAAAGAGGATGGGGAGTCAGGAGACTGAAGAGAGGAAACGCCCGAGGAAGGAGTGATGGTCTTCGGACTTGTGGGTCCCGAGACCCCGAGTACGACCCGGGAGCAGGTACAGAAGGACACTGGACAGAAGGGCGTCGAATTGGAGACATACGGCTACCTTTGAATTGTTACGGGTCCAGTCAAGAGAGGACACCCTAGGTCTGACTATTTCCGTTGGACGAACGATTCGTGTAGTAGAATGTCAGTTGTATTTTGGGTGGAACGGGACTTTCCTCGGACGAAAGGAGTGGGGGTGGCGGTCGGGGTGGCGGGGTCAGAGTTAAGACAGGGAGGAGGGTAGACAGACAGGAGGAAGTCGGACATTTGCCGTGAAGACAAGTGCCCGAACAATTCCTGGTCCTTATGGCAAACTACAGATGAAGAGGGAGTGGGGGTTGTAGTTCGGGTATTGGTTTAGGTCACCTAAGAGGGAGATTGTATGAATGCAAAGCCAAAAATGAAATTATTTCGTAAAGTTCGTATATAAAAGGTACTATCAACGTGTCGTAAATAGGGTTTGTCTCATCATGAGATAGTGGGAGATTGCAGTGAGAGTAAACTTTGAGAAGATCAACTAAGAAAACCATAAATGGAAGTGATAATCTTTATGGTATGAAGAATTTTTTATTACCAAAAGGGAAGATACCTTCCCTAATAGACAGAAACGGACGTAAGTAGAGGTAAGAGTTGGAGGAGGAGGAGAGAGAAAGAGACAGAGAGAGTTTATGTATATAAAAAATAGGTACTAAAACCTGACTATAAATGAGACAGGAATGTGGTACCGTTGATACATTTGTGGTACGTGTCGGTTCGGTGTGTCTAATGATATATAAAAAGGATGACTACGTGTAAATGGACTTTAATTATTAACAAAAATAAGTAATTAAAAATACGTAGATTATTTTAAGGTGGGGGTCAAGAAGATGTTGACAGAATTAAGTGAGACTTCTATAAGGATGTGACACATAAGACGAATGAAAGAATTTCCGAGAGACGATCTCAGAGACTGAAGTCAGGGACTCCGACGAGAGATTCGGGACACGGTCTGTCAGTAGGACTTTAAAGGGAGTCGTAGTCTCGGAGGGTAATGCACACCAAGAAGTCAAAGGACATAAAGGACGAAAGATAAGAACCAAGTGGTCGAGTAAAACACTCTGTTATGGTAGATTGTCACGGGACTCTTTCTCATATATGTACCCTCTATAATAAAATCTGGATTATACGGACTTTTATGGAAGTAAATGAGAATGTGAACTAACTGTCACACTAGTTCATGATTTAGGATTCGACCTTTATTTAAAGGACCTTTTATAAACTATTCTAAAGTAACAGAAGTTAAGAAGGTGACAAAAACGAAAACTTTTTAGACTTTATACATATAAGGACCATAAACCGAATATTTGAAATTTAACAAAGGAGAAGAGAGACCATCGTGTAGAAAAGAAACTTGATCATAAGACTGTAAAGTACCACTATTGGAGTCAAATAAAAGTAGGTTCATGTCCCATGAACCATCCGACTACTAGATCTTTACGTTCAAAAAATGAGAATCCTTTAACGAATTTAACATAGAAGTTACCAAAAAGAATAAAAGGGAAGAAGGGAGAAAAACCTTGAGGTATTGAGTTTACGAGTTGAGGTTTTTAGTCGGGGGGTCAAAAAACCAAAAAAAAAAAACCGAGTGACTAAAAGATAATAAAGGGAATGTAAGACCTTCTAAAGGGGACGGAGAGACAGACGAGAAACTTAGGTGGGTTAATAAAAGTCCTAGATTGAAGACATAATCTGTGAAGGGAGTCTTCAGACGATTAGCACGTAGAATCCCGGTCCTGACTTTCGACTGTCTCGAGACCGAACACCCGTCTCAGTCACGTGGTTCGGAATCACGTCTCGTGGGACGACGACAAAGGAGATCCCTTTGAGACTAAAGTCATGTAGGTACACAAAGGAGGTCCCTACAAGTTACAAGGGTCTTTTTACAGAGTAGACGACAGACTCTCAATTTCCAGAACAACGGTCACAAAACCTCAGTTTGTCCTATTCTTTCGATCCCTCCATAGTTGTTGCCATACACACAAATGAATTAAAGGTAAAATTTTTATGTCGTAAACATGGGAGTTAAGATTAAAAGGGTCATTCTACGAAATACCAATAATAATGATGATGATGATAAAGGTCTCTCATTTAGAGGACCGAAGGAGGTCAACACCCTGACCGTGTAGGGACGGTACCCTCCTCGTGCCCCCACCCCACTCCCCCCGCACGTCCCCCGCGACAGGAACCAGGATCCGAGATTACGAAGGGTTCATGTGAAGGTTTGGAGGTGAAGACTGGTTTGGAGGAATAGAATGGAAGGTCGTGGACCGGAGGTAAAAGAGAAGATCTCCATTGATTGTTTCGATTAAAGATCCAACAACCGTTCAGATGACACTTTTAATCAAAGCTACTATCGAAAGAGTTTTCCAGGAATGGTAAGACAAAAGAGCCTAGAGGATTCCGTAAATGGTTAACAAGTTCAGGAAAGGTCGAAGATTAACAACGATAACAGACCAAAGGGTATAGGGGGTATACTAATACGGAATTTTTTTAAGGAAATGATAACAAAATTAGTCCCATCTTCGGTGTAATCTATAGACAAGAGTCAAATGGTTGAAATTACTCTTTAGGACATCATGTATGAAAACAGAAGTCATACATAAAATTTGGACATATTGACAAGAGTAAAGATGGAAATGGTAAGATCACATCTGGTGGTAGGTCAGTGGACCTGACGTCGTACTGAATTTACCGAAGAGATGAAGGTGGAAAACAGGGAAGATTAGTCAATAGGGGTAAGTCACTTCGAAACTTTGGATTTAGTTTCTGAAGGTAAAGTATCGTTTATTTTAGGTTTAAGGAACGGTGTCGGGTAGGTTCTCTACAACACCCGACGGTCGACGTACTTGGGGTTGAGTTTGGTGAAATTTACGATTACTTTACGTGACTGAAGATACCTACCTTTAGGTCTCTGACACTTCCGATGTCCCGACTGGTCAAGACCGACCTAAGGGACACTAAGAGACCTCAATGGGAGGAAATGGATAGACAAGACAGGAAGTCTACTCTCGGACTACTGACACTCAGGGACGAAACGTAGAAGTTTTCTGTCATCGGTCTCTTCCGTACCTCTGAACAAAAATCGTTAGAAAGTCTCTTACTCTTCTGTGAAGGGGTCTTCGGGTCTCTTTCGGAGAGGACCCTGGAGTTACCCGACTTTACGGATGTACGGATAAGGTCCGTTCCCTCTACTCTACTCTGCGTAGGAACCAATTCCTCACTTCGTACGCGTTGTGTACACGCCGGGCGTACATCTGTTTCTTTCTATAAAATTATTCCAGTTTCCCATTCTCTCCTTTATTTGAGGCCTAGCCACACCATCCGACTATTTGCGGGGAGTTTTCTATAGTGTAGTTCAGGGACATTAGACACTTACAGTGGTATAATAAATCCTTTTTTCTTCAGAGACACTACCACTAATTCATTTCTTAGAACTTTACTTCTCTCGTGGGACCTAACAAATCCTTCGGGGATTTACGGTAGTGGTAGTAGGAGTCTTCAGTCTCCGTGTCCCTCGAACCTGTACGTCACTTCTACCCTGTCTCGGCTTACGTCGGTGGTGGGTCGTGACGGTCTTCGGTGGTCCTAAACCTTCTCCGTTCCTTGCGTAAGAGGGGATGGGAGGTGTGTTTCTGTGGAAATAAAGTCTGAAGACCGGTGACTGTGACTCTCTCTTATTTAAAGACAACAATTCGGAAGTTCTAACACTAGTAAACAAAGTCGTCGGGGTCCTTTACTTATGTCCTATGTTGGATGTTTACGGAAGGTCAGGTATGAAAGGGTTTGAATAATATGTTGAGACTGGTAGGGGGAGAGTTGACCTCGTGGACGGAGGAAGGGTAGTGTGTCGGTAGGACAGAGTCCCTGTATGGCACTGGTGACCGTGGTTTCAGGAACGAAGCTTGAGGGAGATTAAGATAAATTTTCGAAGAAGGAGCTACTCCGAAACGTACAGAGTGGTCAAATCTAATCCAGAAAAAAAAATGAGAGAGGGTAAAGGGGAACAGTAAAGAGAAAAATGTATGGACAATAAAATACACACGCACGATTCAGTGAAACCAGCACAGGTGGAGAAACGCTGAGGTACCTTGCGTCGGGTGTTCCGAGGTGACAGGTACCCTAAAGGTCCGTTCTTATGACCTCGTCCATCGGTGAACGAAGAGGTCTCCTAGAAGGACTGGGTCCTTGACTCGGACGGAGAGTTCAGAAGACGTGACCGTCCGCCCGAGAAAGGGTGATCGCGGTACACCCTTCGGTGCAATGAAATATCGATAGGTCTAATAATCGACGGGAGTGAAAGTTCGGGCTCTGACACAGAGTAGTCAGTTCCTATCGTGTAGGTCATAGAGACTGTCTCGGGTCGGGTACTCTCCCCAGGGTGGAAAATATAATATCCGGGTCGTGTACCTTTTATGGTGTCCTTTCTGTTCATTTGTCCAATTGCCAAGTAAAATACGAGTTTCATTTTACAGGACGAAGTTTTAGTAACAAGGAATATTTGTTACTCTTTTGTTAAAATTGCAAGAGCCCTAACAAACTAAAAAGGTTCAGAGTATAAACTTTCGAAACTAAATTCGAAAGGGTTGGGAATTTTCTAACTGTTGACTCACACCACCCGTGAACTACGTCTGAGTCTTGAGTTACCCTTTTTATGTGGTTTTTCTTTTTTACTATCGAAGTTTAAGGATAAATATTTAAATATTTGTAGTTTGATATTTACATGAAGTATGTTTAATAATTTTGTCCTTCCTTCTGTAAAATTAAAAATACGTCTGTGTTCGTTTTGGTGTATCAAATATAAGTTAATCTTTGATCACGTCATTCCGAGTTATACGATAATATTTCAGAGGTTGTCTCACAATAAATATCGGTTATTTCTCTTTTGTTTCCCTGTCACTGGAATATAGTATTGTGTCTCGTCATCGAAATAAAAGGAAAGATATTTATATTGGACACGTGTCTTATTTTACGTCTTTGAATGGGACGATGACGACGATTCAGTGAAGTCAACACAGGCTGAGACACACTGGGGTATCTGTCGTCGGGTGGTCCGAGGGGGCAGGGACCCTAAGAGGTCCGTTCTTGTGACCTCACCCAACGGTAAAGGAAGAGGTTACGTACTTTCACTTTTCACTTTTCACTTCAGCGAGTCAGCACAGACTGAGAATCGCTGGGGTACCTGACGTCGGGTGGTCCGAGGAGGCAGGTACCCTAAACGGTCCGTTCTCATGACCTCACCTCACGGTAACGGAAGAGGTCTTTGAATGGGATCGTTTGATATTTATTTATAAGAAGAATATTTTAACTGTCTTTATGACGATTCCAGAAACTAAAGTTCACCTAAAAAAACGATAGGGTATTTGACTTCAGTCAAATGAAAAAAACATACCAATTAAAAAAATTTGATTACTACCTTTATTCTATATCGTCTTTCTCCCTTTATTAGACACCAGTGTTGATATCCAGACTCTAGGTCGAGAAGGTACTGACCAATTCATTCATAGATTAATTGATTTAATTCATTACTCAGGAAATTGGACGGATACAAGTTGAAAAAAGGAGATATTTGACTTCTGTCATTATTTGAGGACCACTCCCACGAAGGGTTCGATACTTCATTTTGTTCTCCCGTCTGAAGACAAGTCAATAGAACCCTTCTCTATTTGACATGGAACTTTCATTTGACTGGGTGCAAGACAAGACAGATCAAAAGACAGGAGGAGTACTCGTGACGTTCGATTTGTGAAGAAACATTTAGTTTCCTTACAGACTAAATACGTCACTAGTTTACTCATAGTTCTAAAATCAAATACAATGTTGAGCAAAGTCATTTACGGATAATTTAATTCATGTTGATGTCCTTATAATCGGGTCTAAAAAAAAAAAAATTTGTGTTGGGACGTGTTCCTACGTTTCTCCGTACCTCGGATTCGGAATCTGTGTTGAAGACAAAGGGTCCTCATAGGATTTTGTTTCGTCTAATACCCATGGTGATTTTTAGGTGCTCCGTTTGAAGTTCTTTGACTACTTCTGGACTTTGTTTTTGTCTTCCATTTCGAAAGACCTTTCAGTCACGTCCTCATTTTCAGACACAGTAATGATGTCCCTACGGGATTGAGTCGTCCCTTTCCATTTTGTTTATGACGATGGGCTTGTGTTCACTTAATTTTTTAATTATACAAAATGGTTAACTATACTAACACCGTACTGACTCGAAATTCTGTGTTGATCCTTTGTGTATGACCACTTTTTTCTGCAGACTAAAGTATTCTGTAATAGAAGTCTAAACAGGTATTTACTGACTTCCGGTGCCGTAGTCCCTAGATCCGTTTTTACTGTCAGATCCCCTTTAGTTGTCGATGGTGTGGGGTGTCGTCCCTGTATTGTCTCGAGTCGTCCTCCCCTCTCCCTTTCTCGTTCACTTTCGTACTGTCAACTTATCAATAATGATTGTGTCTAAAAGATATGAATTTTATCTTTTTAGTTACTTTGGGCGATCATTCGAATAGTCAGTCACCCTCCGACACCAACAACTCTCACTAAAATCACTGTGGTGCTCTACTACGGGGAGACGGACGATGCACCACCACGAGGTTGTAGTCAATCTGTCTCGATTACGAGTCTTTCCAAAATGAAATAAGTAAATACAAAAATAACAACCTCATATTAACAAAATGCTACAACACAATCAGAGACGACATGTTGTTTCCCTTAGTGGACATACACATGTATGCAGGGGAGGCAGAACTCGTAGGATAGGGGCGTAGGGTGGGTAGATCCAGTAGTGTCTCGCGACTCGACTCGAGGGGACGATACGTCGTCGCCCGGTGACGATAGACGAAATGTGGGCCATCACATGCCTACAGTCGCGATGAGAGGGCCACGTCGAGTGAGAGAGGAAGGGGGTAACACCGGTGTTCGGGCAAGAGGTACGGACACGGAGAAAAGGACGGGACGTTTATTCAAGTGGGCCCGGGAAAAGGAGCTAAGGCAAAGATACGTAAGTATATACTATAAACAGAAAGAGAAAGACTGAAAGTGAGACATACTGTCTGAGATCCCGATAGGTGTACTGATCCGAAATTTGTGTACGTATTTTTTTCTAGTTTTCTGTCTTCTACCATGAACATACATAGCCCCATATATTTCAAATTGGACAGTAAACAAAAGTAACAGAAGAAGTTAAGTTTTTCTATGAAGGAAGACGAGGATTCTACTCGAGTCGTAATATAATCCTTATCCCGGGGAAGGAGTCCTCTGATGTACCATGGTCCATAGTACGATTATTCGTGAAGTGCACGTAGATAAACGACTTTTAAGGGTTGTGAGGATATTCCTTTGGTGTAAATGACAGAAGGAAAGCATCTACACCTTGGGCTGTATAATGGAGAGCTTCCGGTTACAATCATTTGTTTTAGACCCCCTACGATTGAAGTCGATGAGAATGGACGTTATGTTTATAGACTGTCTAGATTATTTTATAAAATTTTTAGACTCGGTATGATCTATTCGATTTTACTCTGTCGTATGCCGGTTGACTTGTCACTTAGTGTGTCTTTTAGTGACGATGTCCTCAAGTTTTCTCCTCGGGTAAAGTCCTAGCTTGACTATTTCTTAAATACTCACTTCACTCTAAGCTCGGTACAAAACTTTTCCCCATCTTACACCTACTTTCCCATAAATAAACCCGTCCCACACGTTTAGTTAGAGTTACCAAAGGGTCCACGGGAAATGAAACCCCTAGTGTCACAGTAAAGTGGTTGTACTTTTACTACCAACGGAAGGATCCTTGTTCTTATGTACAAGGATGTCTGTTTTAACACGCACGTCAAAATTTGACATGTAGATCTCTGGAGTCCGAATATCTTCTTGGAGTTCATAAATTGTTTTGTACGTTCTTGGTAGTAATGAACTAATGAACTGGAAGAGGTAGTACAATCCCTGTACAGAGCGATTCGAGGTGAGGAAGGGTTGGTTTGGGACGTTCGACTTCGTCGAGGTCCCGAGAGGTTCGACGGGGGACGGAGTCACGGGGACGTTCGTCGTACGTGTGAAGGGGGTTCACTAGACAGTCCACCGGGGGATTTAGACGGGTAGAATTGTCCAATAATACGAAGTTCCGTGACCTTTCAGAGTTGATCCTTTTTGTCACTAGTTACGTCGACCCCTTTATTTCTGGTCTTCCTTTATCTCCGTTTCGTCCTGTGCTCCTTTTATATTTTATAAAATGTATAATAGTATATCTTTTATTCTTGACCCTCGATATTTTTCCTTGTTAATTCTCTCGTCAGTATCTTTGATTATTAAAAACTCATCTTTATATTGAAGTTAACTAACCGATTTTCTTTTCGACTCCTTTCTTTAGAGGATCCTTTTTGTTTTTATTTTACTTATTTGTTAGGTTCAATTTTTCTTTAGATCTCCTAATCTGGTTCTTGACAAAGTTAATTCTTTTCCTATGTCTCCTATTTTCCGTTTTTATACACTCTTCTTGAAAAAGTCTTGACTTTTTACTTTAGGGACTAAGTTTCTGGGTGGTTCCTGAGTTCTTTTTCTTAAAGTTTTCTGGGTGTGACTCGATGCGGTAGGTCACCGACACCAACAACAAATGAGGGATTCAGTACAAGCTGAGAAAACGTCGGGGTACCTGACCTCGAGACAGGCACCTTAAAGGGTCCGTTCTTATAACCCCACCCAACGGTAAAGGAAGGAGTCCCTAGAAGGCCCGGGTCCCTGGCTTAGGTACAGAGGACGAACCGTGTGTCTTAGAAATAGCTAGGTTTAAGAACCTAGTCTAAGAAATGACTAGGTTTATCCTTCGGACACCGATGTTTTGTTATTCTTGTTCTTCCTAGGACTCACGAAGAGACCCACACACTCGTATCCTCTTTCCGGCGTACGTTCCTTAGTGTTAACTTAATACGACTTTTAAAGTTGTCGTTGTGATCTTAAGTCTTCATTCATATTTTCACAAAGTGTAAGATACCTTTTTTTACTAAAGGGTAGTCTTTTTAGATAGGATTAGGTGGTTATTTTAAATTTCAACCCTATTTTTATATAATTCGTTTGTTTATAAAAATTTCAAATGTAGGGTCCATAGGTAAGATTCACTCGAGTTTCTTACACGTAGTGGATTTACTTCAATATTTAATTCTTTTCCTTATATACTCCGGGTCTCTGAGACTGTATGTCGTATTCTTTCGTCGTTTCTCTTAAGGGTCTCACCACTAACTTTCTTCGGGGGCACCTCATTTCGACCCGTGTCTTTCGAGTTGGGTCTAATCTTCTCCTTCTACCTCCCGAGGTCTTCCACACGGAATTTTTATTTATTTATTTTCCACCTTGACTATTTACTGAATTAAACAAACCGGTATGACTCTCCTACAAATGTTGGGACAGTTTCATAGACTTTCTCCGTAGTTAATATCCATTCGTTTACCTTTTTTTTTTAGACTTCTTTTTTAATTTTCAACATGTTTTTCCTTTACTCTTTCCTACAGTCACGATTTTTAAATGTATAAATATATTATGTGTATACAATATACATTATAACTAAATTGGTGTTCAATACTATTTTGATACTGACCTTCTCCCGTCGGCATTCTGTATTTAAAAACAGAAGATACTATGTTTCACTTATCTGCTTTTTTCTTTTATTGGACTCTTTGTCGTCGTATTCGGAAAATGCATTTGTGTGCCCAGACTCACCGCCGTTTCGTCCTCATGTCTGGACCGGCACCGCAGAGTCGCCCTACCTCCCGACCCACTACCGTCGCCCGATCGAGAGCCAGGAATGTCGTGCGTTACGTAAAGTTTTTGTGTCCGCGCCCGAAGGCGAAGGCCCTTCACCTGAGCCCGTAGAGAGGAGGAGAGTGATTCATGTTGATTTTTGGGACCCGTAACGTAAATTTTGTGTGGGCTCTTCTGAATATCCGTCTGTCCGATACTTGGAACCCGGGTTTCCTTCCTGATCCACCACTCGAGAGAGTAAAGGAAAAGGGAAAAAAAAAGACAATAAGGAATCCACAAAAAAAAAAAATTTAACTTCATATTACTAATGTTACAACACAATCAAAGTCTATATATCGTTTTATTAAGTCAATGTATATATACATATTTATTTTGTATATATATATTATACAAAATATATATATTGTATAAGAAAATGTCTGAGAAGGGAACGTCCAATAATGTTTTATAACTCATATATCAAAGGACGCGATATGTCATCCATGGACGACCAGTAAAATATATAACACGCATATATTACACACATACAGTCAAGATTGGAGGGTCAAATAAGGAGGGTGGTGGTAAAGGGGGTGCTATCGGAATTCAAACAAAAGATGTAGACACCAAGGTCAAGAAAGTATTTATTA
Organism: Capra ibex; assembly: GCA_006410555.1. NCBI lineage: Eukaryota > Metazoa > Chordata > Mammalia > Artiodactyla > Bovidae > Capra > Capra ibex. The sequence continues at coordinate 4,565,937 of SJYO01026388.1, read as the reverse complement.
GGGTAAACACGGTGACAAGATCTAAGATGATAATTGTTGTATACTATAGACAGAAAGAGACGAAATCGTACTAGTAGAGGTCCAAGTACGTACGACGACGTTTGCCGTACTAAAGTAAGAAAAAGCACCGACTCATTACAAGGTGATATATACATATATATATATATATAAGGTGTAGAAGGAATAAGTAAACAGACGGTCACCAGTAAAACCACCAAAAGTACAGAACCGATAATATGTGTCACGACCATCCTTGTGACCCCATGTACATAGAAAAATTTAATACCAAAAGAGACCTATATACGGGTTATTACCCTGACTCTCCCATATCTATGTTCCCTTGAGAGAATATGATGACCACCCTTACATTTAACCATGTCGGTGATACCTTTTGTTATACCTTCACGGAAGTTTTTGTTTGTTATCTAGGCCAAAGGAAAAACAGAGTAAATAGGTTCTAAACCTCGACCTCTTTTCGTTTGTTGCACCTTTACGGTTACCCGTGTCTGTTTAAGTTGTTGTTATTTTCTGACGAGGGGGTCGGTTTCCTACCTTTGCCCCATAGGATCGTTCTATCTTTCGAAATTTTCTATTAGAGGGATTTCGACGGTTATGGTGTCCCTTTTTGACACCGAACCGGGTGGTCCCGTCGTTTCGGGTCACTCCTCGGATTTGAGAGCTGGGTGGGGTTGATATTGGTCTGGGGGGTTGAACGGTCGTCTACCGTGTGTCTCGTTGCCCCTGTACCCCTCTCCTGCCCGACCGGACTCCGGACCTCTGGCCTAAGACGCCCCCTTGCTTGTGTGAGTTCTCGAGGACGTCTCGTACGTCCGTCACTTAAGTGCCATTCCTCTGAAGTAGTTGTTCTCCTTTCCCTCTGTCTCCGTCCCCTGCTCCCTTCCGAAGAGACACTTGGGTACGAGGTAGACCTTGCGGTCCCCCTTGTCGACCTCTTGTCTTCCGAGTCGTCCGGGACACCGTGGCCGAGTCCCTGTCTCGTCGTTCCGGAGCATGTTGACGTGTGTCGAGACAGGCTGGGTCCCTTCTCCCAAGTCCCACCTGACCTCTGCCCTCTCCGGCTCCTCTGACCCGCCTTAAGAGTGTCTCCGTCCCCTGAGGTCGGGAACAATTCCAGGGACTGTCACGACTCCGTCCCTACCCCCTCTAGTCTCCTCCCCCGAGTCTCCTCAGGCCTGAGACTACCCTTCCCTCCTCGTAGTCTTGGGGCGGTCCGTCCCCGTCCTCCGAGACGTCCCCTTCGTCGTCTGTGGACCTTAGGCCAGCCGAAGGACTACACACCCGAGATTCCCGACTCGTACCTCTCCCGTGCCGGTGCACGCTCGGACAGCGCTCCCGGTCACAAGTGCCGCGGGCCTGATGGACACACCGGAGCCCGTTTTGAGAGACTCGGAGTAAGAAGGACAGATAGTTTACCTTTATTCTTACCGTTGGTACGGATAGAGTGTCTCAATGGTATGAGTATATAATACTCCATTATGAAACCGGTGGACTACACTTTTTGAGTGAGTAAGCTTCTCTCGGACTGCGACCCTTTCTAACTTCCGCCCTCCTCTTCGTCCCCTGTCTCCTACTCTACCGACCTACCGTAGTGGCTGAGCTACGTGTACTCAAGCTCACTTAAGGTCCTCAACCGTTACCTGTCCCTACGGACCACACGACGTCAGGTACACCAGCGTTTGTCAGTCTGTACTGACTCGTTGACTTGACTCGACTTACCTACACTTTTGTGATATTTTTACCATTTGTCAGACATATAAAGAGACAAAGACAGCATAGTTAGACGGTATTTGAATCACCGAGTTTTTGTGTATGTAAATAAGGTAATGTCAAGACCCCCAGTCTTCAGACTTCTCCAGAGTGACCTAGTTTCACTTCCCCGGTCGTCCGAACGTGAGGAACGCCCCCAGTCAGGGGCGAAGGAAAAAGGTCGGACGTAAAGAACCGAGTACCAGGGGAGAAAGTAGAGGTGTCCAGTCGAGTTAAGTCAACGAGTCAGCACAGGTTGAGTACATTACGTCGTACGGTCCGAAAGGACAGGTAGTATTTGTGGTTCTGAGTTTGAGTACAGATAGTTCAGCTACTACGGTAGGTTGGTAGAGTAGGAGACAGCAGGCGAAGAGAAGGACGGCAGTTAGAAAAGGTCGTGGTTCCAAAAAGGTTACTTAGTCAAGAAACGTAGTCCACAGGTTTCATAACCTCAAAGACGAAGTTGTAGTCAGAAAGGTTTCTTGTGGGTCCCGACCGGAGGAAGTCTTACCTGACCAACCTAGAGGAACGTCAGGTTCCCTGAGAGTTCTCAGAAGAGGTTGTGGTGTCAAGTTTTCCTAGTTAAGAATCCGTGAGTCGAAAGAAGTGTCAGGTTGAGAGTGTAGGTATGTACTGGTGACTTTTTTTATCGGAACTGATCTACCTGGAAACAACCGTTTCATTATAGAGACGAAAAGTTATACGACAGATCCAACTAGTATTGAAAGGAAGGTTCCTCATTCGCAGAAAATTAAAGTACCGACGTTAGTGGTAGATGTCACTAAAACCTGGGGGGTTTTATTTCAGACTGTGGTAAAGGTGACAAAAGGGTAGACGAAGGGTACTTCACTACCCTGGTCTACAGTACTAGAAGCAAAAGGCTTACAACTCGAAATTCAGTTGAAAAAGTGTGAGGAGAAAGTGAAAGAAGTTCTCTTGTCTTCTATAATTCTTTTATAATTGTCTTCGTTTTCTATAATTCTTCTCCACCGTTCTTATGTGTCTTCTTGATATGTTTTTTCTAGAAGTACTGGTTCTATTAGTACTACCACACTAGTGAGTGGATCTCGGTCTGTAGGACCTTATACTTCAGTTCACCCGGACTCTTTCGTAGTGACGTTTGTTTCGATCACCTCGACTACCTTAAGGTCAACTCGAGAAAGTTTAGGACTTTTTACTACGACACTTTCACGACGGGAGTTATTTTAAATCTTTTGAGTCGTCACCGGTGTCCTGACTTTTTCCAGTCAAAAGTAAGGTTAGGGTTTCTTTCCGTTACGATTTCTTACGAGTTTGATGGTGTGTTAACGTGAGTAGAGTGTGCGATCATTTCATTACGAGTTTTAAGGAGTTCGATCCGAAGTCGTTATGCACTTGGCACTTGAAGGTCTACAAGTTCGACCAAAATCTTTTCCGTCTCCTTAGTCTCCAGTTTAACGGTTGTAGACTACCTAGTAGCTTTTTCGTTCTCTCAAGGTTTTTTCGTAGATAAAGACGAAATAACTGATACGGTTTCGGAAACTGACACACCTAGTGTTGTTTGACACCTTTTAAGACTATTTCCTTATGGTCTGGTGGACTGGACTGAGAACTCTTTGGATATTCGTCCAGTCCTTCGTTGTCAATGTTAACCTGTACCTTGTTGTCTGACCAAGGTTTATCCTTTTCCTCATGTAGTTCCGACATACAACAGTGCGACGAATAAATTGAAGATACGTCTCGTGTAGTACTCTTTACGACCCGACCTTCTTCGTGTTCGACCTTAGTTCTAACGACCCTCTTTATAGTTAGTGGAGTCTATACGTCTACTGTGGTGGGAATACCGTCTTTCACTTCTCCTTGATTTCTCAGAGAACTACTTTCACTTTCTCCTGTCACTTTTTCGACCGAAAGTCAAGTCAAGTAAAGTCAGCGAGCCAGCACAGGCTGAGACGTTGGGGTACTTAGCGTCGTGCGGTCCGGAGGGACAGGTAGTGGCTGAGGACTCAAGTGAGTCTGAATGCAGGTACTTCAGTCACTACGGTAGGTCGGTAGAGTAGGACAGCAGGGGAAGAGGAGAACGGGGGTTAGGGAGGGTCGTAGTCTCAGAAAAGGTTACTCAGTTGAGAAGTGCACTCCACCGGTTTCATGACCTCAAAGTCGAAATCGTAGTAAGGAAGGTTTCTTTAGGGTCCCGACTAGAGGAAGTTTTACCTGACCAACCTTTTTCGGAGAACTACTTTCAATTTCTCCTCTCACTTTTTCAACCGAATTTCGAGTTGTAAATCTTTACCGTTGATATCCAAAATTATAAATTTAAGTTCAGTAGTAAGTGAAAGGATTTACTCTTAAATTCTGTTTCTATGGTAACTTTTTAGATTTCTGTTGACATTCGTAAGATCACAATTTGAAGGTACTACTATGGGACCGGAGACTTCTTTGTCACATGTTGTGATCCAAATCAAATACGATAAAGAATAGTGTCTTCAATTGTGGAAAACTACAGATCTTTATATCCTTTCCAGTCCAACAGTTTGTTTCCCGTAATTTATTGGGGTTCCCTTTACAAGGACTGGGGTTCTTTCGTGTGTCCACTTACTCCTTTCCCGGTATGACCTCGGATATTCATCTCCTGTCGAGTTGGGTTCAATTCAATTCTGACGAAGGACGGCCCTCGGTCGCACTCCTTGAGACGGATACTGTTTCCAGTACTCCTTCCTCCGAAACCGTATTCGTTTCCGCCCTAGCTCGGAGTCCTTTGGGGGACAAGGGCTCGTAGATGGGGGTTTTGATCTCAGATGGATGAAATGACAAAATACGAGAGTGGATATGGAGACTGAAATGCCCCCCGACTGGGGGTAATGGAGAGAGCCTCTTCCTCAATTGAATGTCGAGGTTCAGTTATTTTTAAGGACCCGCACTGTTCTCACAAAATTGAATACTTGAGGAGACTTCCAATAGATCGAACGGACATGTGCAAGCAGGGCGGTGTACACTAACAAATGTCGGAGGGCTGACACTCTCCGTGCTCTACAAAACCTGAACGATTTCCGTCTAAGAAAACCCTTCAACCTTTGACAATCATATCACCTAACCAATCCTTAATATAACCACTTCCCAAAATAAATAACACGGTTATTAACGACGATTAAGGGACGGGACCCACACTGTTCCCACAGACTCCAGTTTGGAGAGACGACTGTTTGATCGAACACACTGTTGGAGAGTTGGTATTTGTCGTGTCTCTTAAACCTCATAAAACTTTCAGAATTAATCGTATCCCGAAAAGAGTAACAACTCTGTTACTAACGGCGGTCCGGAGGTATAGGAATCCGTGGACCCTTATATAATTAGTTACATAAACCTTATATCTTTTCCTTTATATCATCAAAAACTACAATCGTTACGATCTGAAAAACTCAATTACTTAAAAGAGAAAACAATATCTAGTAACATGAAACAATTTTTAGTCACAGGAACGATACATTTTTACATTGAAATAGTGATAGAATTCTGATTTATCTAGAATTCCCCTTGTAACACTTCCCAAAAGTAAACAACCCGACTACAAACAACGATTTAGAGGTATAAGGGACGGGAATATTACTTATATAATCGTATATCCTCTTTATTCATGATTGGAAATTCTAATTAGTACAATTGGAATCCAATTTATTTAAGGAAAGAATCAACATTGGGTGATGTGGGAGTGGGATATCCTTACCTTGAAATAGACGATGGAAGTCTCCCACCGCGGAGCAAATTCTTTTTTGTGGGGACCTTTTATTCAAAAAACCAATAGTCTTTCTTTCCTATCATTTTACAGTTGTCCGGAGTACCGGTCTTCGACTACATTTTGGGGATTCTGGAAAAAAAATATGTAAATACACTTCGTGGACTAAAACTATTTCCATTCCTGACGACTGGGGGTGTACTGAGACATAAATAGGGATACATATTGTTTTCCATATATTCGTTTGGATTTTTTATTTCTTTACCCTAGTCAAAGACCTTTCTGACTAAGGGGGTACAGTAAAGAAAGAACGAGGGGTAAAAAGACCGACTTAAGGGTAGACCTCGCACCCACGGGCGGTACAGATGAATGAATGGGGTCAAAAATTCAAGGTATGCTCTTCCTCGGGTTCCTCCCCGTGGAAGACTATCAGTTCACCGTGACCACCGGGTCGCATTTACCACGTTTAAGGGACAGAACCTTAAAATAACCATAGGGTCCATTTGGTTCAATAAGTCGGAGAAAAAGAGGTGATTATAAAGGATGATGTGATAGGTAAAGATTAGAGAGATATATAGACATTAATTTATTCAAAAAAGGATCCTCCGACTAAGACAGGGGTGGAAGCTTAATGGGACCTAGGTGGCCCCGACCTGGGGCTCTCGAAGGACCCTGGAGCTCTCGTCCTTGTCACGTCTAGAGACGTCCACTGGACCAAAGTACGGTCCATAGAAACTATGGACAGTTTATAGTCACATCTAATATGGACGTTCAGGATGATGACCAATAGGATTTTTATATCCTGTCTATACTTTGATTCTGTTATTAAGGAATCTTTTTACGATAATTTATTTGCATTACGTTTCAATGTAAATTTTTCGTGTTTTTATTTAGTCTGAATAGGTTTAGATTTTTTTTCAGTACTTAGTTTATAGAATGGAATGTAAATAATTATTTAAAATTGGTTCGATGATAGTCTCTTAATAAGCTTTGTCAGAGGTGCTATAGAGTAAGGTCAGAGGAGAAAGAACTTCTATATATACATATATATAAAACGTATATATATATATACATGGGTGTGTGTCAAGTCAAGTCAAGTCAACGAGTCAGCACAGGTTGAGAAACACTGGGGTACTTAGCGTCGTGCGGTCCGGAGGGACAGGTAGTGGTTGAGGGCCTCAAGTAAGTCTGAGTGCAGGTAGCTCAGTCACTACGGTAGGTCGGTAGAGTAGGAGACAGCAGGGGAAGAGGAGGACGGGGGTTAGGGAGGGTCGTAGTCTCAGAAAAGGTTACTCAGTCGAGAAGCGTACTCCACCGGTTTCATGACCTCAAAGTCGAAATCGTAGTCAGGAAGGTTACGTCATGGAAAGTTTACAGTTTTCGATTCAACACTTCAAAATATATTATGACTAGTTCAATTGTGGAATTATCTCTCCTTTTCTTATCTACCTACACGTTGTTTGACCTAGTACTCAAGTTGATACAGTCTCAAACCTTTTAAGCCCATTTCGGGATCAACATGTTTTTGGGATTCGTAATCTACTACTGTACCCCTTGTTTGTACCCTGTCTCTCGACAGTTGTCTTTGTTTCAGGTTGTTGGGACACTTGGAAAATGGGTCACTTTATAGTATTTATTCAATCTACCTGGAGAACCAGAGGAGAAACTATAAAAATCATCAGTTGATATTGCCTAATTTTACACTTTCGTAAATGTTTGTTTCCTGGTCTATAACTCTTTCTATCGTTTCAATACGTTTTTTTCTACGAGAGGTAGTACAGAGTTCTCGGTTCGTCGTTTTGTTAAAGTCAATCGACTTTACAATGGACGTTATTTTCTTAGGGACTCAGTTGGAAACTTTTGTTAAATTTTGTTTGTTCCCTTCGTTTTTTATTATTATTATTTCGGTATAATAATAATCCTTCGTAGTGATACTTGTTTCGACCACCTCCACTGTCTTAAGGTCAACTCGATAAAGTTTATGATTTTCTATACGACAGTTTCACGACGTGAGTGATACAGTCTTTTAAACCTTTTGCGTCGTCACCGGTGTCCTGACCATTTCCAGTCAAAAGTAGGGTTGGAGTTACTTTCCGTTACGGTTTCTTACGAGTTTGATGACGTGTTGACGTGAGTAGTGTGTGCGATCATTTCATTACGAGTTTTAAGAGGTTCGCTCCGAAGTTGTCATGTACTTGGTACTTGAAAGTATACAAGTTCGACCTAAATCTTTTCGTCTGCTTAGTTTCTAGTTTAACGGTTGTAGGTGACCTAGTAACTTTTTTGTTCTCTCACGGTCTTTTTGTAGATGAGATGAAATAACTGTTGTGGTTTCAGACTGACACACCTAGTGTTGTTTGACACCTTTTAAGAATTTCTCTACCCTTATGGTCTGGTGGACTGGACGGAGGACTCTTTATACGTACGTCCAGGTCTTCGTTGTCAATCTTGACCTGTACCTTGTTGTCTGACCAAGGTTTATCCTTTTCCTCATGCAGTTCCGACATATAACAGTGGAACGAATAAATTGAATACTCGTCTTATGTAGCACTCTTTACGACCCGACCTACTTCGTGTTCGACCTTAGTTCTGACAGTCCTCTTAATAGTTATTGGAGTCTATACGTCCACTGTGGTGGGAATACCGTCTTTAACTTCTTGATTTCTCGGATAACTACTTTCACTTTCTCCTCTCACTTTTTCATCCGAATTTCGAGTTGTAAGTCTTTTGATTCTAGTACCGTAGGTCAGGATAGTGAAGTGCCGTATATCTACCCATTTGTCACCTTTGTCACCGATTGAAATAAAAAACCCGAGGTTTTAGTGACTTCTACCACTGACGTCGGTACTTTACTTTTCTGTGGATGAGGTACCTTCTTTTCGATACTGGTTGGATCTGTCACATAATTTTTTCGTCTCTGTAATGGAGTGGTTGTTTCCAGATACATCAGTTTCGATACCAAAAAGGTCATCAGTATATGCCTACACTCTCAACCTGATACTTCTTTCGACTCGTGGCTTCTTGACTACAAAGACTTGCCACCACAACCTCTTCTGAGAACTCTCAAGGAACCTGACGTTCCTCTAGGTTGGTCAGGTAGGATTTCCTTTAGTCAGGACTTAAAAGTAACCTTCCTGACTACGACTTCGACTTTGAGGTCAGGAAACCGGTGGACTGTACCTCTTGACTGAGTGACCTTTTCTGGGGCTACAACCCTTTCTATCTTCCACCCTTCTCTTCCCCTGTTGTCTCCTACTCTACCGACCTACCGTAGTGACTGAGTTACCTGTACTCAAACTCATTTGAGACCCTCAATCACTACCTGTCCCTCCGGACCGTACGACGTCAGATACCCCAGTGTTTCTCAGTCTGTGTTGACCCGTTGTCTTGTTGTTTCGTCTCTTCGTGTTCGAATTTTGTGTCCGATGTACCTCTTGTTTCGGTAATGTAGTCTACGATTTCGACCCAGTACTCCTGTCCAGTCTCGACGTCTACCGATGTTTCGCTACAGGTTGACCTCTAGGACCCGGTACTCCGATTCGTTGGTGTTGTCCGTAATGGGTGAGCCACACGAGTGGGTTTAGTGACTGTACAATAAAGTATGTATTTTCTTTGTATGATGAATGGGCTAACTATACCAACAAGGAATTTTATTGGACATGGTCCCAGAAGAGTTTGAGAAGGTTGAAAAACCTTGTGAAAGATTCTTATACTAATCTATTCAATGTTAGTGGTTAGTCAGATCGATTTCATAGTTATCGAAGACAGGTTTTCGAACTTGTTCCTTCAAACCCACGAGCCATTTTTGGTTAGTTCGGGAGGTCGTTGACTTTTTGTCTTAGGCTATAACACCGTCTCCGTAAAAGTTTCACCGAATTCAGACAAAAGTCTATGAGACTGAGTCAGTTCAAGAAGTCAGGTTCGTCTACAACGTTCTTGACGTACACTCTCCTGTCTCCGAGAAGACCCCCTCGTGTCCCAAATGAGGGTTACCCGTCACTACTCTTCCCTCACCCCTAGACCGAGAGGGGTGTCGTGACCCCGTAGAGACTCCCGCAGACGACGAGTGACCTATTTATTGTGGGCCTTAGGAGGTCGTCTCAACCACATAAAAGTCTTGAAAATCCAAGGACTCGGACGTTGACCCTTCTACCCAGAGGACTTTACCTTCTCTTACATTCACAATAGAAAAACACCGATTGTAAAGAAGTTTGATCTGTGACTGAAAAGATTGAGTTTTGTGATTTACTTCGTACTTTATGTAAGAATCTGTAGACTCTTCGTCATCACATTTTTAATGTACCTCCTCTTTATACTTACTTTAACGAGCCTGACTGATATCTTTTCAAGATATAGAAACCCTTTCGTGCCCACTAATTGGGGTGTATAACAGTCCAGTGATAGAAAGTAGTTCCGGTACGGACTTTCTGTGTCTTCTCTCTGGTGTTTTCGTCTGTCTTCAGTGGTAGATCATGTCTAAGGTTGTCCATGGACGTTTTATTGTCCATATCGGTTACTTTTATCCTCCTGGTGACGTGTAGGGTGGGTCGAATCCCGTCACGGAGGACCTTCTCCACTGTCTTGATTAAACATTCGGTATTCGCCCTCAAGGTTCAATTTTCAAGCTCCTTGTCCCCATTCTCGTCTCTTAAAGTGACTGGTTTCCCATTCATTTTACGTGTCTGAATTTTTCCGTTTCGTTTTGTGACATGAATATTCTTGGGTGGTCATCAAAGTACAAGGAAAATGTCTTTTATGTTCCGTTCTCTAATTTAATCTGTGTATGTATCTCGGGTTTAGTGTTTTTTTAGAATTTTCTCTATAATTCCTGGAGTCTTAAGTATGTAAGACATATTAACATAAATTTTAACATAATTATTCATATTTACACATCTCAATCACGTTGACCCTTTTTAATACGTATATACGTGTGTATATGGATTATATGTTTTTATTTATTTGTTGAATATATATACGTACATATAAACAAATATTAATAGGTTCATATACATAGATATAGATAGACACATATATATATAAGTGTGTGTATACACTTACACACAAATATATATACGTACACATACATACACACATTTAGTATCTAGAAACCTTGATATATATATCGGTGGTCTTAGTCGACTCTGTGTGACGTCAATTCCGAATTGAATCATTGAAATACATTGAGAAACCGTCTCTACAGTAGTATTTGCGTTTCCAATAACAAACACTTTGCTGATAGTCATTTTTACCACCGACGTCGGTACTCTAACCTTCTGTGAACGAGGAACCTTCCTTTCGATACTGTTTGGACCCGCCGCATAATTCCTCGTCTCTGTAGTCAGACGGTTGTTTCCGCATATCGGTTTCCATGCCAAAAAGGTGATCAGTACACGCCCACACTTCGCGGTTCTCGTATTTCTTCCTACTCCTGACTTCTACTACGTAAACTTGACACCACGACCTCTTCCGAGAACTTTCAGGGAACCTGACGTTCCTCTAGTTTCGTCAGTTAGGATTCCCTTTTAGTCAGGACTTATAAGTGACCTTCCTGACTACGACTTCGACTTCGAGATTTTGAGACCGGTGGACTACTCTTCTTGACTGAACCCTTTCTGGGACCACGACCCTTTCTGACTTCCGTTTTGCACTTCCCCCGTCGTCTCCTACTCTACCAATCTATCGTAGTGGCTGAGTTACCTGTCCTTAGACTCGTTTGACGACCTCTGTCACTTCCTGTCCCCTCAGACCGCACAATGTCGGGTACGCCACCGTTTCTCAGTCTGTGTCGACTTACTGACTTCTTGTTTTTGTATGGGTGTTATGACTTTGGTGACCGGTAGGAAGTCGGGTGAGTGCATAGATACTTTGACAGAAGTCTTTATGACTACAGTCGTCGCCTTCGTCCTTGTCCTGTCGTATACCACGTCGAGTCCCTTCACTTACTAGTAGAGAAGTATAGTACCCAAGACACTTCTCGTGTGACCTCTTCCTGAGTTAGTTTGTGACTTCTAGCCAGGTCTCACCGGAGACACTATAGTCCGCCACTTTCTTTGCTTGGTTCTTCAACGTCACCTTTTGATCTTTCCTTCCCTGACTCATCCCTTTCTTCGTGGTCACCTTCGGTCGACTACCTGACCTGTGTCTCCAGCCTCACCTGATCCTTATGTGCGTAGGACACGAAGACTGAATCCGCGGACCCATCCGCTGCCACGATGGTTGACTGGTCGTGTTTATGTCTGTCCTTTCCCCGAATCCTCTTTGGGACTCTTGGTCTCTTCGTTGGGTCTCTTCGTTTGGGACTCTTCGTTGGTCTCCTTTAGATCCGATTCTATAAGTGGACCTTTAACCGGTGTCGTCGGTTTCCTACACCTTTTCCAGATCTGACGTTTCTGAAGTCCTCAGTAGTCACACGCCGCCCCCACCACGACCTTCCTTGCCAATGCTCCGAGGTTCTCCCTGGGACTCCTTACAGTCAGACTCCCGACTCACCTCTATTACCGGTAGTTTCTCTGTCTCTTCCCTGTTAAATTCTCCACGTCCTTCTTTTTGTTGTCACAGTGCTTTCTGGTCACTTCTCAAAGTTCCTCTTTAATGTACGTCCACCCTTCAGACTATTCCATTTCATGATTATTTTTTAAACAGTCTTAATGGTCAATTTTTTAGTAGGTGCTAGTGTAGGACTCGTCAAAAGCCAGTCGACCCCACCACTTCCCTTGCCGTCTCACTTACCCTTTCAGTGTTTGTGTCCCTTCCCACCGGTTCCGAGTACTCCTGGACCCGCCCTCTCGAACTATACCCTCGTCGATGGCCGCTTGTACCGTCGTGCGTAACCCTTTCTTTTTCTTTGAGTTCGTTAATGTCTAATGTTACCTTTCTTTCTTTTTTGCTATTCGTTTTCGATGTCTATCCTGTCTTTTATTTTGGCCATCCACCCCCGCATCGGTCGCTCGTCCGCTCTCTACCTCGGTTCCTGGGTACCTTCCCGTGACAAATGACTACTTCTTCTTTAAAAAATGGGGTTCCGACTTGCTTCATCCTGCTCTTACGTGTCCCTATATTTTTTATCGGGCCTGTGTGTTCTTTAATTTCCTCTGGAGTGGGTTGTCAGAAAAAAAAAAATTCAACCTCTGTCCACTTGTGATCAATTTGTCCCGTCTTGTCATTTCGTCGTAAGAGAGGGACGGGGTGGTGTATGAACTTTAGATTTGGTGACGAGGAAACAGGAAGTCATTTTAAACTTCGACTACTCCGACTTGGTCTCCTCTCACGAAGTCAAGTCTCTCGTAAGTAAATTGTTCACAGATGACACTGGTGGTGTTTACACGTTTCTACTCCAACACTTAATAGTGATGTTTTAGACATGAGGTGCAATCCCTCCACTACTCCGTTTAAGTGTTTACACCACGATGGGTCTTACCACGTGGTCGTCGTTGTCAAATTGACGTACGACGATAGAGACGTAATGTTGGTCGTCTGCCGTACCAGTAAAATTCGACTGTCTGTGAAAGCGAAAGAATATTCGTTCCTATTTTATTGAAGAGTTCTGTAGGTGGAATGAGGAGTGTTTTCATCTCGTCTCCCATGATACCATTAAGAAGTCCATCTAATGTATAAAGAAAGTCCCTTGAGTTTTATCAAGAGACGATTCTTTCACTTGTATTCAAATTTGTAAAGTAATTGGATGAGTTAAAAGGTAGTTTCATTCGATTGAAGTGTCCACTACTGAAGTCCTTCTTAGTATTTTGTTTAAGAGGGTTGTTCGTTCAACTCTCCGTTTTCGACGAAAGAACAAAGACGAAGAGGTAAGGAGGAGTGACCACGAGTTTTTACGTTTAGACTCCCGTCGTCAAGATTGGTACGTGCACCGAGAGCACTGTCCTTGACGACAACAAGTCAGCGAGTCAGCACAGGCTGAGAAACACTGGGGTACCGGACGTCGTGTGGTCCGAAGGGACAGGAAGTGGTAGAGGGTCTCGAACGAGTTTGAGTACAGGTAACTCAGTCACTACGGTAGGTTGGTAGAGTAGGAGACAGCAGGTGAAGAGGAGGACGGGAGTTAACAAGGGTCGTAGTCCCAGAAAAGATTACTCAGTCAAGAACCGTAGTCCATCGGTTTCATAACCTCGAAGTCGTAGTCAGGAAAGTCACTTATAAGTCCCAACCGAAGGAAATCTAACCTGACCAACCTAGAAGAACGTATTAAGCTTCGTAACACTGTCCTAATGTGTTTTGTCTTGTGGCGACAAAGACGGTCGCACAAAGACACGAAAGTCTTTTCACTACTCCCGTATACGACCTCTTAGGGTGGACACACCTGGGGTGTGTCCGTCGTCCGACAGTCACAGGATGTCCGTGCGGACCGAGGTCCCCTCCTAGTGCGACTGCACCCTATGTCACTCCGAGTGTCATACTTGGAGTACGATGGTTTCTCTTAGAAAATAAGTATAAAGTGAAATGTTTCACCAAAGTCCTTGATTAAGTTGACTACAAGTCTCGTTGGGACCTTCCAATACACTGATAGGGTTTAAATGGTTATTCCTGGATTCGTATCCGACTTGAACTACTTCTCCGGTCTCTTTTCGGTGTCCCTCATGTTCCCTTTGGTTCGGGAGGTAGGGTTGCGGACGGTTGGTGCCGTCTCCAGACACACAAAGGTATGGTCTAAGACCTGTAAAGGTGCTGTCGTAAGTCGTTGAAGACATACAATCGGTGATCAAGTACTCGAGGGTCCACCGTCTTCCAGACCGAGACACCAAGGGAATGGGTCATTGCAAGAGTAGACATCCTCTGCGGGACACGGAAGAACACACACATGAGTCAGCGAGTCGGTACACGTCGAGACGCTGGGGTGCCTGACGTCGGGTGGTCCGAGGAGCCATATACCCTAAAAGTCCGTCCTTTATGATCTCACCCAACGGCAAAGGATGAGGTCCCCTAGAAGGACTGAGTCCCTAGCTTGGGAACAGAGAATGTACAGGACGTGACCGTCCTCCTAAGAAACGGTGACACGGTGGACCCTTCGGGTCTTCTACGGAATAGTCCCCTTTACGAATCACCCTGTTGGACGACGAGTGACTCTGTCTAGAGGAGACTGGGATGTCATAAGTGTCACGTGGTACTAGAATGTGGTTTGGTGTTGTTAATATATGCATGTATTCTCTCTAGTCTGTCTTATCTATCTTTCTGTTTTTGTCACACCAAAAAGGTTTTCATTGAGTATTACAGAGTCTCATGAACAATTGTTCTCAGTTATTCAATGAAAAATATTATAGATGATGGAGACCATTGGTCAATTACAGGAGAGGGTAAACAGGAGTCATTACTTTGAAAATGTGTGTACATTCTTAATTTCTAAAATTTTAAAATTTTTATTTTTATTTTTTTTTTTTCTTGTGTTTGTCATAAACGTAACCTTTGGTTGTCAAAGTACTACCTATAGGGAGTAACGGATTATGCATTTCATTTATTTTGTCACCCGTTTACAATGATAACATATAAGGAATATTTTACCTTTTCTCTTTACCCCCTTTTGAAAGGATCTCTCTTAATTTGTAAAAGTCACTATTACTTATAATTGTCCAATGTCAGAACGTTGTCAGTATTTATTCTGATAAGTATCTGTTCAAAAATTTACAGGTAGGAAGAAACACTTTGTGTCTCGTACTTTTGTCTCTTATGGGGCCAGAGAAATTTACTTAAAAAAGTATTGGTGTCTAAGGTGAGTAACCACATGTACTGAAAAGTGTTGTAATTAGAGTTTCGTACCGATTGTTTCGTAAAATGGGTTTCCTTTCCTTTCTTTTACTTCGGTACGAGGACGTTGAAAGACATTAAGAACGAAAAAGGTCCTCCGCAATTCCATTTCGTCTTTAATCTCTACGAAGAAAGAACTAAAGAATAATCCGACTTCCCTGACTCCTGACCTTAGAGGGAGGATCAGTGACCCTATACTATATTAATTGTACACACAATAGTCTAAATTTTACCTGTTATTTGATGTGTGTGTGTGTATGTGTGTGTGTGTGTGTATTCGACTAGTTAGTGTCAGATCGTGTGTACTTTATGTTTATTTGTCATAGTAATAATTTTCAATATCCATAGTTCTTCAGATTTAGTACGATTTCACACTTTAGTGTATGTTTTTATGTACTTTATTCTATCGTTAATTTTGATGTGTAAACGACATTTTTTGTAAGATATCAGCGAGGGTACGTAATCTCGGGTGTCTGAACTATAAGGGGAAATGACCCGGGAAAGGAGAAAGTAAAGGAACGTCAACCATTAAAGGTGAAAGTGAGGTGAGTGGTAAAGTCTCACCTAGCGTTCGTGTGAATTGTTTTGTGTCGGTCACGGGAGGAACGTGTGTGGCTCGGGGTCTTTGCGGGTGAGGATTTGTCCTTTATGTAAAAGACGACGGGGGTTTGTCAGTGTAAGGTGTAGTTAAAAAGTACGGAAAGAAGTAGGTAAAGGTGTCAAGGATGAAGTAAATATTTTAGTCCGGATACCTTGGTCGACGAATTTTACGTAGAAAGACAAACAGGATCTTTGTGGTACTTGAAGTGCAAATATTTTTGTTCATTAGAAGTGCGTTACGTGTGTGGTTGTATGTCGCGTATACACGGGGTGTACGATAGGTGCAGTCGGTTGTCGTCCTGACAGGGAGGTCAGTGGTCCGGCCGAATTTTCCCGCGTAGGAGTGGGGTCGAGACGAGGTAGGGGGTACGTGTGGGTTTCCGGTACAGTACGGTCAAGATACGAGGCGGACACACATTTAGTCCTGTGAAGTTCCTTTACCCTGGTTATCCTGTCTCTCGCTCGCTGTTTCTTTAAGTAAAGAATACCCCTGACCGAACACGCTCATACCTTCGACTCGGAAGAGTTCTGGAGTTCAGTCGTTCCTCTGGGTTCCACATCAAGGTCAGGTCGATACTTCGGGGTCTTAGTCCTCTCGACTGGCACACGTAAGGGTAGACTGTGAGTCGTCCAAGGTCTGGGTCCTCCCCGGTTCCAAGGTCAAGTCACGATCAAATTTCCGGCCCCGTGTGGCTGCAGGGTCGAGACTTGGTCAGTCCCTCCTCCCGGAGAGAGAATGACCCGGAAAGACAAGAGTCCTCCACTCGTCGTGTCTAGTCAAGGCAGGTGTGGTCCCTCTCGTCCGGCGAAGTGAGGTGGATGACTGAGTCTGCAATCAGAGTCAATGTTTGTCGGACTGTTTACGTAGTGTTGGTTCAAAACTGGTTTGCAGATCCGTGGGTCACCGGGTCGGTCCAACTGTGTACTTTACTTGGTAGTTTCGACACAGAACTCAGAAGAGGTCGAGGAAGGTGGTCGTGGTCGAGGACGCGGCTAAGTATGGGACATGACCGGACTAACTGGGCGGACGGAGACCAATCCAAACAGGAGGAGATCCGAGGTAGTCCTTTCAGTCAGACGATTTTACCACCGAACTAGTGTTCTGAGAGCAGGAAGTGTGGCAGGTTCCCGAAGGAATGGACTGTATTGTCACAGGAGAGTCTAGGAGTCGTACCGGGAGTCTTGGTGAGACCGGTGAAAGGGTCGGAGTGAAAGTAAGAGTAACATAAATGTACGTTCGTTTAAATTTGGTCCTTTAGAGTTCCTGTCTTCTCGGATCGCCCGATGTCGACACTCCAGCGTTTTCTCAGCCTGTGTTGAATTCTTTGAGTTGTTGTTGTTGTCTGTGCTTTGATGAATGTCAAACGGCCTTGTATGGCTTGGTTGAGTGTGTTAGTACTTAGGCGTGTTCCACAAGAGTGGTGACGGACCATACACGAAGATGATGTTGGGTCTCTTCCTGCCTAAGACTTTTGGGAGGAGGCTTTGGGAGACCCTTCGGGAGTGGCGAGAGGGGTCCCTGTCCTTTAGTGAGGACAGACCCGTAGAAAGTGAAACGAAGATAATGGCGTGAGTAGTTGGACAAGACTTAAATAATAACAATAACAAGTCAACGATTCAGTACAGGTTGAGAAACGTTAGGGTACCTGACGTCGTGTGGTCCGAAGGGACAGGAAGTGATAGAGTTCCTCAAACGAGTCTAAGTTCAGGTAACTCAGTCACTACGACAGATTGGTAGAGTAAGAGACGACGGGGGAAGAAAGAAACGGAAGTTATAAAGAGTCGTTGTCCCAGAAAAGGTTACTCAGCCGAGAAGAGTAGTCCACCAGTTTCATAACCTTGAAGTCGAAGTCGTAGGGAAGAAGGTTACTTATAGGTTTCAACTGACAGAAATCCTAAGTGACCAAACTAGAGGAACGACATGTTCCTTAAGAGTCCTCAGAAGAGGTTGTGATATCAAACTTTCGTAATTAAGAAACTACGAGTCGGAGGAAATACCAGGTCGAGAGTGTAGGTATGTGCTGATGACGTTTTTTGTATCGAAACTGAAATACCTGGAAACAGCCGTTTCACTACAGAGACGAAAACTTATACGACAGATCCAAACAGTTTCGAAAGGAAGCTTCCTTGTTCGCATACGATTAAAGTAACGACGTCAGTGACAGACGTCACTAAAACCTCGGGTTCTTTTATTTTAAACAGTGACGAAGGTGACAAAGGGTATAAACGGTACTTCACTACCCTGACCTACGGTTCTAGAATCAACAAAAAAAAAAAAAGTACAACTCAAAGTTCGATAGAAAAAGTAAGTAGAGAAAATCGGTGTATTTTCCGAGAAATCAAGGTGAAGTGAAAGACGGTAATCTCACCATAGTAGACGTATAGACTCTAACAACTATAAAGAGGATCGTTACAACTAAGGTCGAACACGAAGTAGGTCGGACCGTAAAACGTACTTACGTATCTTCAATATATTCGTCCCACTGTTATATGTAGGAATTGTATGAGGAAAGGGTTAAAACTTGGTCTTACAACAGGGTACAGGTCAAGATTGACAACGAAGAACTGGAGGTATGTCTAAAGAGTCCTCTACCCATTCCACCAGATCGTGAGGGTAGACACTCTTAAAAGGTCAAACAACCCTAGGTGTGTCAATTTCCGAAATCACATGAGTTACTTCGTCTTCATCTACAAAAAGACTTTGAGGGAACGAAAGAGGTACTAGGTTGTTTACAGCCGTTAAACTAGAGCAAGAAGACGAAAAATATTGGGTCTAACATAGTTATGTGGACCTTCAAGAACCAAGTTCATGAAGACTTTGGATCGCACTTCCTAAAACTTGTATTGGAACGATCATACACGTTACTGGTGTTGACATACCGTCGACCTTATGAAAGACCTTAGCAGACAGAAACTCTAACCTTACTTTTCACTGGAAAAGGTCGGAATACCGGTGACGACTCAAAAGGTTTAAACGACCGCACAACTCATGTCGTGAAATTGTCGTAGTGAAAAATCCTAGACTTTATCGAGTCGACCTTAAAGAAGTCGAGGTGATCGAGACGGACATCATGACGAAGGATTCCGGGTGAACTGAAGTGTGAGGTCCTACGGACTTAGATCCACTCACTGGTGTATTATTACCAGTGGGGTCAGTAATTCTGGAAAAAACATATCAAAAGACAGATAAGAACTGTGGAGAAGAATTAGAGAAGACGAAGACAATCCCGAATGACAAAGACTGTGTGTGTGTGTGTATATATATATATAATGACAGTTGATATATATATATATATATGTATATATATATCAACTGTCATTATATATATATATGTGTGTATATATATATATATATATATCAACAACAACAACAACGATTCTACACAGACGGAGATATGTTGGGGTACCTGACTTCGGGTGGACCGAGGAGACAGGTACTCTAAAGAGTCCGTTCTTATGATCTCGCCCAACGGTAAAGGAAGAGGTCCCCTAGAAGAGCTGAGTCCCTAGTTAGGGTGAAGAGGACGTAACCGTCCGTCTAAGAAATGGTGACTCAGTGGACCCTTCGGATATATCTTTTTCAATTTATTTTATCGTATAGAAGTTTGCGTCAGTTTACAATAGTGTCCATATATATAAAACAGGGATGGTACTAAAGAATTGTCATTATTAGTGAGTGAACATGACTACGTCACCTGTTAAATATTTTCTTAACAAATACGGTGGACCACCAGTTAAACCTTTGCGATGAAATTTTGCGAAGTGTTAAGTATGAGATTATCTGTTAAAAGTGAATTTCGTTAACAAGCTGAAGATGAAGACCTTCCTATATAAAATCGAATAACGTTTCGTGCAAATTCTGTAAGACTGGTTCTTTTCTGACGTCAAAAAACAGAATACAAAAACAAAAGAAAAATCTAAGAAAAGGGTATGTCCGGTCATGTCTCATAACTCTTGTCTTAAGGGACACGATATGTCGTCCGAGAATAATCAATAGGTAAGGTATATATCATCACCCATATACAGTCAGGGTCAGAGGGTCAAATAGGGAGGGTCCGACGTAGAAATAAATTTTGGTGTGCTCTTCGGACGTAGTGTTAAATTGAAACTTTTGTGGTACTCTCTGGCATTATAGTTTACGTACTCTAATGTCTGCTTACTTTATTGACAGAGTCGACTTAACACAAGTGGCTCTAAGTGTTTTGTTTTGTCGCATAAACGCACAGACCGACCAGGGCCTGATAAACTCACATATCAAAGAGGACTGAAGTTTACGAGTTTGAGACCCGAAAGGACCGATAGGGGTAGAGAAAGGAAGTTCGGTAGAAGATTAAGGGGTTTATGTGGTAGGTGTACGGGTGTGGAAACCGAAAGAGGGGAACAAGGTTTGAGGACCTGTAGGGACGGAAAGGATTTCGGAGTTTCTTAAGGAGACCCGTCTTCTCAGAGTCTGGAGATAGAGGTTAGGATGAGGAGGTGGTTCGAGTTAGAGGATCCATTTGACTATAATGAACTGGAGTCCTGTGATTTGGTGTTTACAGGTTTTGTTTAGTAGTGGAAGTGGATAT
The DNA here is from genome assembly GCA_006410555.1 of Capra ibex. Taxonomy (NCBI): domain Eukaryota; kingdom Metazoa; phylum Chordata; class Mammalia; order Artiodactyla; family Bovidae; genus Capra; species Capra ibex. Next base: position 4,545,537 of record SJYO01026388.1, on the reverse strand, counting down.
GGACCTATGCATGTCCATATATGGACATATGGACCATGTTGGAGGTTTCTTCGGACGACGACGAGAGACAGGTTGTGAACTTGACGTTCAGTTGAGACTGGAGAACGAACTAGGGGAAGATGTAAGGTGACTGTTCATTGTATTGGGACGGAGTGGGAAGACAAGGAACCTTAACGACCGAAAATGTCAATTTTCAAATGTACAAAGGAGACGGACCCAACGAGAGAGGGGTCAGGTTGGGGTTAAAAGAGTACCGTCCGAGGAGCAATAGTAAGGTCACGGAAAAATTTACCGTGAAGAAGTTCCTCCGGAAGGGACTGGTTAGGTTAGATTTCGATGGGGGTCTGACCAGAGGCAGTGTAGAGGGACAAAATTAAGAGACGTAGAGTGAACGATGACAGACTGGTGGAAGACGACCAGAGTAAGTGTTCTTACACCCGAGATGTTCTCAGACTGACGGACCTTATGATTCTTGAGTTATTTATAATGAGTTATTCATTTTGGGAAAAATGTGGTACAGAAATAAAGATGCGGTTTTGTTAAGTAGGTTCTGGACCCGATACCGTCACTGAAGAGACAGAGGTTAGAGGAGGGAGGAGTTTGTCAAGATTTGTGCCGACGGGTTAATGAGAAGGACTTATTAGAATAGGAAGTCCAGTGATTTCCTTCGTGAGAGTCTTTCATATGACGAACCGTGTACGTACCGTGTGTGGGTTATTTACGATCAAAGGGACGATACGAGGACGACCTTTTAGAGGTTTCCGGAGTATGACGGATGTTTATTTCATACAAAAGGTGACCGACAGTGTAGACAATAATTATCCGAGGTTAGATCAAAAAGTAGAATAAAAGGTCTCATTGAGAAGTACGAGACGTACGGTGTCAGTTTAATTTGGTAAACGGTCATCTAAGAATACAGGAATCAAATGTGACGAGGAACGGACTTTACGAGATCGTAGGTCTCGAAAGATTTAGGATGGGTAGGAAGTTCCAGTCATAGAAGGAGGTTTATCTGAAAAATTTTCAGGACCAAGAGATTTCGCTTTATTAGTAAATGGGAGAGGAGACTTGTAGTCTAGTTAGAGACCTGGTGTCGCAGAGTGACCCACGCTATGCACTATACCAAAACGAGGGTCGTCGTCTGACACACTAGGGGACCCGTCCCAAGTCTGGAATAGTGTGAGACATTAGGAGTGTGACAAACATGGACTGGTGATCACTTATTTTCCCCGACTTATTCACTTATCTTCTTAAAGAGGTTTTCCTTTTCTTAATGACCCTATTTTAATCCTCGACTATTCTTAATTGAAGAGAGACCTGTGTCGGTAAATCCCCGTGTCAGGTCTCTTGTTCGTCACAGGATTGACATGAAGGATTGTTTACCCTTCATAGTCCGACTCTCCACCACCTGCAAAGATGACTACGGTTACAGTGTCGGGTTGTCTCTTTGTAGTTTTGGTACTTTTATGTTGGGTGGTAGTTCACTTGGTTACTGAGGTGGTCGTATTACAGGTGACCAGTCCCACACCTAAGAGACTTGTGGTACTCTTACCGACTGGAGGTGTTATATGATGTGAGTGACCGGAGGGTCGTGGCACCTCCGGTTTGGCGTATCGAGAGAGTGGGTGCAAGGGAAAGGAAACTGGAGGTTCGAGAGAAACCGGTTCGGAGAAGGTTTTCTTGAACGGACTTGCACAGAGGGTCGTTTGGCGACTTCCGGGACGATACTGAAGGCGAGAACCGGGGTCCCGGGGTCGACGAGTGTCTGTTCGACGACTCTACCGTGGGCCGCGACCGACCCAGGGGTCGGGGGAACGATCTTTTGTCCGACCGTGAGTAAAAGTGATCCACACAGGTGAAGTGAAATAGTCTTTAATCCTCGTGACTCTAGAAAATGGGTTGGATCCACTGGTATTTCCCTTGTATGATTTACGTACAGCAGGATCCGAGTCGCAAAGGTACCTTCCTGAGGTCCTTAGACTAAAGTGTACTTGTAGAGTCTCCTCAGGGTATTGACTCACTGAGGGTTTCCTTTCCGAAACGAAGAGGGTATAGTACGGGAACCGGACGACACAAAAACAAAAAAACAAAAAGAGACGACCCGAGACTCTCCAATGTGACTTGCTAGAATGTGGTCACTCAAAGTTGGAACGGACGTACAATGTCACTGAACGTGTGGTCTGGTGTGGGGTACGGTTCCTGTAGTATTAGAGGTCCGTCCTGACCTCCGGTCTATAATTAAAAAAAAAAAAAATTCAAGGGGTCCCGAAGGGACCATTTCTTAGACGGACGTTACGTTCTCTGGACCCAAGTTAGGGACCCAGTCCTCCTAGGGAACCTCTTCCCTTACCGATGGGTGAGTTCATAAGAACGGGATTCTTAAGGTACCTGTCTCTTCGGACCGCCCGATGTCAGGTACCCCAGTGTCTCTCAACATGTACTGACTTCGCTGATTGTGTAATGATGACCACTAGGATTACAGTCGGAATCCTAGATTGGCTTCTAGGATTGGTGTCGGAATCTACTTAAGGACGAACGAGACGAAGAATCCTCTCGTCCACTCACTGGACACGGGGGAAATACGGTAGAGGTGATGGTCGAAGGTTGGAGGGGTTTTCCGGAAAGAGGAAGGAGAGATGTGTAAGCACAAATTAAGTACCACTTAGAAAGTTTAAAGAAAACCCTAAGGTGAGGGAAGAGTTCCCAGTGGAAACGGTGACTTACGAGAGAAACCGTTTCCCTTCCCGGAGTATATAAGGTCGACAGACTCCCCGTGACGGGATTCCTGACGTCGGAGTCCGAGAGGGGTCACCGGGAGAGAGCAAAGAGTAACTGTAAGAGGTGAGTGATCGGTCCCGTGCTTCGAGTGTTGAAGGTGAGTCCTGGTTGGTTTCCGAAGGGGGACTTGGAGTTCAGGATGGGTGGCCCAGTTCGGGCTGTGCGGGACACGAAGACGGGACGGAGACCAGAGAGGGTCGGGAGACGAGGAGTGAGTGGAACGAGGGGGTCTATGTGACCGGTGAAGACGTGAAAGACGAGTGAGTCGTTCTTCCGATTAAGGACGGAACCCCGGGGTACCTACTGGGACGAGGAGGTCCTCTGTCGAGACTATGGAGGAAGAGTACCGCAGAGTGACTGGCGGTAGGGGTCTGTGAGGTAGCGAAATCGGACCAAATCGGAGAGGTGTACAAAATTGTACGAGACTTAAAAAGAACGAATAACCAAATGAACAATAACAGACAGAGGGGGTTTCCTTATATTTAAGGTGAAGAACAACAAAAATAGTGATGAGGTTTTTAGTGTTAAAAACACCTTATTTGAATGGTTAATTAGTTACTCACTTATCTGTCTTGGACTTTGTGTGGATATATACAGTGCACATCCTAGAAATGTGCACTGCTAGAGTCCCCGAGGCCGGAGAGATTCGTCTATGGTATTTGAGTGGTACCCGTCGTTCATTTGGAAAGGGGGAAAAGGTCGGAACTTCCAGTTCGTGCCATGACTCATTTATGGTACAAAGTCATACAAGAATAACTATAAAGACCGATAAAATCTTGTAAGAGTCATAACATAATTTTTACTATATACAGACACACACACACACATACCACATATATATATATAAAAAAAAAATTGTTTGAAAGTCAATGGAGATTAGGAGACTGGGGACTTGCAGACGAATGACATAGTGTAGACTTCCTCGTGTTGTTCCTCAGAGACTGGAATTAAGTGGAAGGTCACAAAAGGTGAAGTAAGGGTGAGATGTTTAATGTAGGTAGAATATGCCATGGACACTTAGACGTTACCGTCCGAAACGGTCCTACACTGATGACTAGACAGACTATTGTCTCAGCCCGTGTAAAGACAGATTGACTGTACATGGACAACTCTAGTTTGTCTCTGGAGTTGGTCCTTTGAAGATGTCTCTACGAGGTTCAGATTCGACGTAGAGACCCCTGTTCCGAAGGAGGTTGATCCTGTAGAGGATTTCGGATGGAATCTACCCGATGACCAAGGCCAAAGTTCTCAAATCACATAAACAATCAAAGGTGACCTGTATAGTTCTGATCAGACACTTTAGATCTGAAATAATTCTTAGTTAGTTTTCGAATGACCCGTTCTTCTATTGGTAGAAGAGGTGATTTTGGAACTACTGTTAGAGTCTGTGATTCCTTTGATGAAAACTACTTTACCTTCTTTTTTTGTTTTGATTCCGTTAAAACGATCCTAGTGAATTTTATATTAAACGAAATACGGGTGTCACCCGTCAAGATGGAAAGTTACAGGAGATTAAGAATAAATAGAGTCTTAGTCATTGTCAAGTCAGAAAGGGGTCGATTGACGATTTGTTTATAGAAACCTATTGAGTTCGAAGAGGTTCCTTTATTAGAGGTTCATAGAATCCTATGTATTTTGTAAGTATTTTAAGCGAAATTAGAAGTCAAGACTACTGATTTCTATTGTAAACAGGGGTCATCCTTTCTAATGTTATTCGGTATTTTCTGTGGCAGGAGGATGGCCACGGAAAGTCTCGAAGCTGCAGACAATGGACAGCAGAGGGTCCAAGACCCTCAGGGACAGTTAAGACTGCTGGGTCCAGTCCCGAGTCTTTAGGGGTGAGTACGGGGTCTGTAGGAGAGAGGGAAAGTGTACCTCCACAGTGAGGTGGTCCTCAGACTGACACCTTGAAGGACCAAGGTTTTTCTATATAAATCTACAACCAAGAAATTTATGTACAAGGAAAAGGGAGAGTTTTACAATTCACCAAAACTGAAGTATTAATTGATTTAGTCATTTATCGGATAGGTACACAGGGACAATAGTGACAATTTATTTTTCAAGAAGGAAGTTTGAGGGTTTAAAGTGTTAGAACTGAGGTTGAAACCCGTGTGAAAAAGAAGAGGGGGATGTCGGTCAATCAATAAGGTAGTCGGTGTAGTAAAAACAAACAAAGTTTTACGTAGTCAAACCGTGGAAAAGTAAGGGGTACGGCCGCAGGATCCAGTGCAGGAAGGGTAAAGTACGAATCTCGTGATAGTAGCACAGGACAGTCCGAAGAGGTGGAAGACTAAGAAGGGAAAAGAGGACGTTAGTCGTGGAACGACGCCCTAAGTGTGGTCAGGTTCGTATATCGAAAACTACAGAGGAGTAATGACCTTTTGTTTCGGAGTTGTGAAGGATTCTTGGTGGCACAGAAGACCAACATCTGTGTGGTGGAGGTGGAGACCGACGGGAAGGGAGGGACCCGCCACAAATGGGTAAATGACTTCGAGTCGCACGGGAGCCTCCGAGTGAATGTACGAGAGAGAAGGGAATTCACGAAGGAGTAGTACAATGTGGACAATGGAAACTAATTGTAGGTACTATGGGTGACGGAGGACGTACACCTACCAGAAGGCATATATAAGTTGGTGAGAGTCTTTTCAACGACGACTCGCGTCCTCGAGGACCGGGGACTTGATTTCACGTCGGCAGTCAAAGACGGAAGGAACTGGAGAGCGGAGTACGTAAAGGAGTAAAAGTTCAACGACAAAAGTAAACCAATTACACTATGATTGAGCCCTAAAAAGAGGATTACTTAGGAGGAAAAAAGAAAAAAGGAAAGACGGTCGACGACACCAAACTTACAGACACAGAGGAGACTTTAGGGATCCAACTTTCGGACTCGGGGTACTCGACCAAAAGTTTCACTCCGAGACCCTCCACTGCTCCAGTGCGTCCGCGTCGGGAGGGCTCCCCGAGGCTCAGGAAGGGCTCCCCGGGGAAGGCAGTACACTCCTGAGTCACCCTTCCACGTTCGGGTGTCGTTACGGTCGAGACGACCGCGGATCTAGACCTGAGCACTCGGAGGGCTTCCCACTCTTTAGGTACGGACGAAATACTCGGCGGGGCAAGTGCCCTCGAAACGGCATTGTCGGCCTTCTCTACTTCTGCGGCTGAAAAGGAGAGTGGTGACAGGACGTGGGACCGACTGTGACTCGACGAGGAGGGCCTTCGAGCCGAGTGTCGTGACGGAGAGTCACACAGACACGTCAGGGTCGGGAGAGGTCAGACAGGTCCCCCTTGAGTCCCCACAAGAGGGTGTTGGTGTGACCCAGTGAGTTGGACGACTTTTGTGGAGTTGCACCGAAGGGTTCACAGGTTGTCAGAGGGAGTCTTGCCCTAGCTTCTTGACTGGGAAAGGTTTGAGAAGTCCGTTAAGGTTACGCGTGGATTCAGACCTTTGGTGAGGAGGTCGACATAAGCGGAGGCACGGACACACCCTACAAAACAAAAATAGATCTTGTAAGAGGATGAGGAAAGATTTGAGTGGATAGGACTCACTGGCGATAGGTTGGAAGTGTAAAAGTAAGTTTACAGAAGAGACTACGAATCTAGTCTAGTCTAAGGAGACTTTATCTGAGGTACCCTGGACAATTAAATATAATTGACAGAAGAGAAAAACTTGACGTTTGGAGTCAGAATGAAACATCGGATTCGTGAGTTGTGTCGTGGTCCACGTTCCACCCACGGTCTCCAGGGACGATTTGCCTGCAATATTGTACAATGTTCTTTTCCCAATACCTTTGAGTCTCCCCTTTTCTATTAAAGTAGTACCTTAGTGTCTTTAATAAGAAAAGAAATTTTTGAGTGTTTTGATAGACTTCTATGCCTATTGTCGGGATCTGACTGTCCGTTCGGGTTTTATCTTTTTATGACATTAACCGGTTAAAACTTAAAGTAAGGTGACACCTTATTTTGTAGACTGCCTACTGTATAGTCGAGTAGTATACGGAATTCATTCACTTGATTAATATCCGAACAATACTTCTGGTCTCCGTAAGTTGTGGTGACAGACGTCTGTATGTGTAAAGGTCTCGATTGTCAGAAAAAAATTCATCTCAGATAGACGGTCATTTCGGGGTTTACTGTTGAGACATTCTTGTATACCTATACCGGCTTTCAGTGTATGAATTAAGACGTCTCAGACAAGAGATCATATTCCTCTGTTTCATTTCTATCAGAATTAAGAGTCATTTCTCCATATTGGTCTTTCGAGTTTATCAGTTAATAATGTGACAGTTAATACTAATTTTTATGTAAGAAACCAATTTTTTTTTTTTTTTCGAGTTTCAGTCAAAAGACGTCTGTAGAATAACGATTGGTTCGTCTTTAGTAAAGGTGATGAAAAACGATAACATTATAAGGACTTTTATTTCAGGTAAGAGCCCCCAAGTACAAAGGTATTGAACGTTCCGACTCGATATTTCGTCATGTCGTGTCGAAATCAAGTAGGTAGGTAGTGAGTGACATTTTTAGTTACCAGGTCCTTTAATTTAATTAAACTGGTTTTCTCGTCGTATTAGAGAAAGACAATTTTTTTCCCTTGACTGTGGGTAAAAGTCCCGTGTTTATTTGGTTTGGTTCATATAGGATTGAACAGTCTAGTCTGCTAAAGTGTCTCGAATATACGATAAGTTGAATTTACTAGTTTATATATAACCCACGGTGTTAGCAATCCGTGATCTTACTCCCCACTCGTCGGAGTTTCTCATTTATCCGTTCTGGAGGGTCGTAACCCCCTATTCTTTTCTGTCCGGTTGTGGTCGAGAGTCAAGTCAAGTCAGCGAGTCAGCACAGGCTAAGAAACACTGGGGTACTTGACGTCGTGGGGTCCGGAGGGACAGGTAGTGGTTGAGGACCTCAAGTGAGTTTGAGTACAGGTATCTCAACCACTACGGTAGGTTGGTAGAGTAGGACAGTAAGGGAAGAAGAGGACGTGGGTTAGGGAGTGTCGTAGTCTTAGAAAAGGTAACTCAATTGAGAAGTATACTCCACCGGTTTCATAACCTCAAAGTCGAAATCGTAGTCAGGAAGGTTACTTGTGGGTCCTGACTTGAGGAAATCTTACCTGACCAACCTAGAGGAACGTCAGGTTCCCTGAGAGTTCTGAGAAAAGGTTGTGGTGTCAAGTTTTCGTAGTTAAGAAGCCGCGAGTCGGAAGAAGTGTCAGGTTGAGAGTGTAGGTATGTACTGATGACCTTTTTGGTATCGGAACTGATCTGCCTGGAAACAACCGTTTCATTACAGAGACGAAAACTGATACGATAGATCCAACCAGTATTGAAAGGAAGGTTCCTTATTCGTAGAAACTTAAAGTACGGACGTTAGTGGTAGACGTCACTAAAACCTCGGGTTTTTTTATTTCAGACTGTGACAAAGATGACAAAGGGGTAGATAAAGGGTACTTCACTACCCTGGCCTACGGTACTAGAAGCAAAAGACTTACAACTTGAAATTCGGTTGAAAAATTGAGAGGAGAAAGTGAAAGTAGTTCTCTGAGAAATCAAGGAGAAGTGAAAGACGGTATTCCCACCACAGTAGACGTATAGACTCCACTGACTATAAAGAGGGTCGTTAGAACTAAGATCGAACACGAAGAAGGTCGGGTCGCAAAGAGTACTACATGAGACGTATCTTCAATTTATTCGTCCCACTGTGATATGTCGGAACTACATGAGGAAAAGGATAAACCTTGGTCAGACAACAAGGTACAGGTCCAGATTGACAACGAAGGACTGGACGTATATCCAAAAAGTCCTCCGTCCAGTCCACCAGACCACAAGGGTAGAAAAAGTCTTAAAAGGTGTCAAACAACACTAGGTGTGTCAGTTTCCGAAACCGTATCAGTTATTTCGTCTTATCTACAAAAAGACCTTGAGAGAACGAAAAAGGTACTAGGTCGCCTACAACCGTTAAACTAGAGACCAAGGAGAAGGAAAAGATTTTGGTCGAACTTGTAGAACTTCAAGTGCCAAGTTACATAACGACTTCGGACCGAACCTCTTAAAACTCGTAATGAAATGATCGTACACTCTACTCACGTTAACACGTCATCAAACTCGTAAGAAACCGTAACGGAAAGAAACCCTAACCTTATTTGTGACTGGAAAAGGTCAGGACACCGGTGACGACTCAAAAGGTTTACACGACCGGATAACTCGCGTCGTGAAAGTGTCGTAGTAGAAAGTCCTAAACTTTATCGAGTTGACCTTAAGGTAGTGGAGGTGATCGAAACAAACATCACTACGAAAGATTCCGGGGGTACTGAAGTGTAAGGTCCTACAGGCCGAGATCCACTCACTAGTGTGGTAGCACTAATAGAACCAGTACTGCTAGAAAAAACATGTCAAGAAGACACATAAGAACTGTGGAAAAGAATTATAGCAGACGAAGACAATCCGGGTATGGTAAAGACAGGAAATAACTTGGGTGGAAACGTACTTTACAAGGGAACCATAGAGATTAAAAGAACTTCTCTAGAGATCAGAAAGGATAAGACAAGAAAAGGAGATAAAGAAACGTAACTAGCGACTCCTTCCGAAAGAATAGAGAGGAACGATAAGAAACCTTGAGACGTAAGTCTACGAATACAGAAAGGAAAAGAGGAAACGAAAAACGAAGAGAAGAAAAGTGTTGATAAACATTCCGGAGGGGTCTGTCGGCAAAACGAAAAAACGTAAAGAAAAGGTACCCCTACCAGAACTACGGACAGAGGACATGTCACAGTGCTTGGAGGTAGGCATCAAGTAGGTCGTGAGGCAGGTAGTCTAGATCAGGGAATTTAGATAAAGAGTGAAGGTGACATATTCGTATTCCCTAAACTAAATCCAGTATGGACTTATCAGATCACCAAAAGGGATGAAAGAAGTTAAATTCAGACTTAAACCGTTATTCAAGTACTAGACTCGGTGTCAGTCGAGGGCCAGAACAAAAACCACTGACATATCTCGAAGAGGTAGAAACCGACGTTTCTTATCTTAGTTAGACTAAAGCCACAACTGGTAGACCACTACAGGTACACATCTCAGAAAAGAACACAACAACCTTCTCCCACAAACGATACTGGTCACTTAAGAGAACCGTTTTGAGATAATCGGAGACGGGACGAAGTAAGACATAACGTAGTCTCCCGTCTGTGTGTTTGGTATTAGTGTCTTTTGATCAGTTAGTAAGAGATTGTGCTCGAGATGGTACTCAGTTTTTGCACAGTGACAGTTTGACTCCAAGTCCACTACGGCGTCCCTGGACTTCCTTAGGTAAGTTTACTCCCTTTGAGGTCCTTCGGAAGTAAGTACGCCACACTCGCAACTCCCTAGTGTCTCGAAAGAGGTCCCGTAGAAGACGTACTCCTTCCTGGCACTTGTTCTGTGTCTCCGTCCGTGCACCCGTTCCCGAGAGACTACCACCTCGACCCCGTCTCCCTTGTCTATCCGTGGGTCCTTTCTTGTGCGCCCCGACTCCTCTTTACAACGTAAGTACTACTCTTTCCTGGACTTGCGCTAGACAAGGGTACGTTACCTTGTGCTAGTTCCGACGTTTGCTAGAATTGACACAGAGTCCTTTTGGACGTCTCCGTTTACCCACCGTCCGATGGATATTCCGCAAGGACATTATAAGTTTCTCTTTGTTACAAAACGTCTTTTCTCTCTTGAGTGTCCCGAGGGTCATCTTTCTCTTCTTGTAACTTTTAATATCCTAACTCTTTAGTCTTGTTTTATTAGTTTACTCTGATCTTAAAAATTGTTGTTATATATCTCGCCTACCGAAGGGACCATCGAGTCTACAATTTCTTAGACGGACGTTACATCCTCTGGGACCAAGGTAGGGACCGAGTCCTTCTAGGGGACCTCTTCCTTTACCGTCGGGTGAGGTCATAAGGACGGACCTCTTAAAGTACATGTCTCCTCGGACCACCCGATGTCAGGTACCCTAACGTTTCTCAGTCTGTGCTGACTCACTACTTGTGAAAGTGTATCTCTCCCGTCTCTTAACTTTAGATCAAGGTAACTACATTGACGGTTTTGTTACTGTCTTCCATTGTCGATCTGAGGGTGTCTTACAAGGTTCTGAGGATTGTCTTAGTCTGACGGTCCGGACGACGTGTGACTCCTTGAGTTTGAAAACGACGACTTGACTTGGCTCTTATACCGTTAATACAGTTAGTAAGACAAAATGATGTGCTCTTTCCTTTTGAATGTGTGTGGGATTTTGGAAACAAGAAAGGGTGACCTTATTGGACGATTTTTTCGATCTAGGTCCACAGAAACGTTCTGTCTTAATCCGTTATTTTAAGAGTTCAGTTGTTTTTATATTTTTCGTTCTGTGAATTCAAGAAGACGACAATTCCTTAGTTACTATTGAGGGTGCTCGGAGAGTTCGGTCACTTCTTTTAGTCAAAAATAGAAGACACACAGTCCTTCGAGCCCCGATTCGCAAGGAGTAATTTGGAGTGGTGACGGGTAGTGACGGGAGGCAGAGGAGTAAAGTGTCTCCTCCTTTCACTTAGAGTATCCCCCATTCACTGAAAGGGTTTCTTTGACTCGATTACAGTCGTCTCGACTCTGAGTTAGGTCTAGGAAGATTGAGGTTTAGGTACGAGGACGGTTATTCGAAAGGTGGAGATCTTAACCAGGAGTCGTTGGAAAGGGTGGGGGTCGTTATTACGAAGAAGAGGGAGACAACCAAGAAAAAAGTAAGTAAAAATATACTAGTAAGAATTTAATTAGTAGCTCATGGATGACTCGTGATCGGAACCTACTACTGGTGAGCAATTCACAAAGTTCACAAAATGTACTTCGTACCACGAGGATTCGTACCAGTAAAAAGAATAGGTTTGTACAGTCTTACCTACATTTTTAGTGTAGTGAAAGTGAATGAAGGCATAGTGTTTAGGTACTATGAATTCAGTACTCTTGAGGCACAGAGGATGGAAGGTCATTTATGACTTCTAAACTCGATCGACCTCCCCCTCTTAATGAAGTCTTGATACGTTTTCGATTACAGGATTAATAAATCCATTAAAATCATCGACTCTTAAGAACCATTTCAACAGTTGTTGTAATTGTCGTCTCGTGTACTTACTTCTGGTACGACGATCAAATGTCACATTAAAATTTATTTTGTAATGTTTTACACACGTATATATAATCCTTAGGATAATTAATTATAAATGAATATTTAGTACGTTATTATTCTTGGAGACGTAGTTAACCATGTCTCAAAGAGTCTTTATATTGTGTCTAACGACTATTTTAAGGTGGAGGTTTATAGTCATTTTCTTCCGTACTAGGAACTAAGAAAGGTTTCTCCATAGAATTGGGTGGTACCTGACACCTTATAATGACGATTAAGTTCCTGGGACTTGTCATATCATTTATGTCGTTATTGGGTTCTTATTCGTAAATTTTCGTATAGTGTATTTGACAAGTTATTCGGTATATGATTTCACTCGTTTATTATGACTTGGTTCTCGTTTTTATGTTCATAAAGGATTAAAAATTTTACTATACGGACACCCTATGACGGTCCTCTTTGTAGTTATTGGAGTTTCTACGTCTACTGTGGTGGAATGCCGTCTTTCGTTTCTTGATTTCTCGGAGAACTCCTTTCACTCTTACCTCTCACTTTTTCAACCGTATTTTGAGTTGTAAGTTTTTTTGCTTCTAGTACCGTAGGTCAGGGAAGTGAAGTACCTTTTATCTACGGATTTGTTACGTTTCTCACTCTCTGATAAAAGAACCCGAGGTTTTAGTGACGTCTGCCACTGACGTCGGTACTTTAAGTTTCTATAAACGAGGAACCTTCCTTTCAATACTGGTTGTATCTATCGTATAAGTTTTCGTCTCTGTAATAAAACGGTTATCTCCAGGTAGATCAGTTTCGATACCAAAAAGGTCATCAGTACATACCTACACTCCCAACCTGGTATTTCTTTCGACTCTCGGTTTCTTAACTACGAAAACTTGACACCACAACCTCTTCTGAGAACTCTCAGGGAACCTGACGTTCCTCTAGGTTGGTCAGGTAGGATTTCCTCTAGTCAGGACTTATAAGTGACCTTCCTGACTACGACTTCGACTTTGAGGGTTATGAAACCGGTGGACTACGTTTCTTGACTGAGTGACCTTTTCTGGGACTACGACCCTTTCTGAATTCCGTCCTCCTCTCCCCTGCTGTCTCCTATTCTACCAACCTACCGTAGTAGCTGAGCTACCTGTACTCAAACTCGTTCGAGACCCTCGACCACTACCTGTTCCTCTGGACCGCACGATGTCAGGTACCCCAACGTTTCTTATCCTGTGCTGACTCGCTGACTTGACTTGACTTAACGAAAATCACAGATTTTCTCCGGTAGATGATGTTGAGGGATAGGAATGTCTTATTTCTTTTCTTCGAACCTTTTTACGACAAAGTAAATTATCACCGAGTGCTAAGTATGTTTTCCCGAACACTAGGGGTAGTTCCCGGGTCCACGTTGGTATCAGTCCAGTGGTCGTGTAGGTCCGTGCGCGTGTCCGTTGCCTCTCGGGAAGGGTGTCGACGAGTGGGTGGTGCGAGGGTTTAGAGTATGAATCTCATCTGAGGACACCTTATTGAGATGGTGGTCCATGGAGGGGGTATCCCAATTATAGTCACACAAGGTGAGAAAGATCCGGAATTGACGTCGGAAGACGTCTCCTATGAGGTTCTTTCGTTCCCCTAATTTTGATACGCCCGAATTAGTACTTTTGACCTTTATTCCTGTAAACCCAACTTATGTCTTTTATTTTCAACCGGAATTTCGTCACAAAGAGTTAGGACCGGGATGAAGTCTTATTACCTCCCTGTCAGTTTCTTATGCCTATTGAGTCAAGTTGGGGGTCTCTAAGACTGTAACGAGTAGACCCCACGTTGGGTCCGGAGTCTTAAAAAGTGTCGAGGGTTCCCTAAGCTTACGTCCATGCCCTAAATTCGGTAAAGTTTTATTTTTTTATTTACAATTTCAGCACACGACGTGTAGACTAACTTCCATGAAAGGAAAGAAGTGTGTCTGGGCACCCATGTTTTTCGGCTCCACGTCTCTCGTGACCGACACTAGTGACACGTGTGAGCACGTGTTGGTTCACGAAGAAATTTCTCTTCGAGGTCTCCCGGACCTTTTCATGTCGAACGACTCGGGCGTTCGGGAGACCCGCCCGAGGGGACCGAGGGAACGGGACGGTCTGTAGTCTCTCGACACGTCGGTGTACCTCGTCGGTGGTCGCACCTGTACCGGATGAAGTCTGGTCGAGGACGAACTTTTAATGTCCATTCTGTTCTCCGGAACACCAAGTGTCTCCTTTGGGAGTAGTCTACTCCTATTTGTGGTATTTTACGGGTCCGTCTCCATTGACGTCTCGATAATGTCCGTGTTGATAATTGTTTTAGTCTATAATTTATTCGTTTTACGGTGACTTAGATACACTGGACCTAACTCCTTATTCCGGCAAGATGATGTTTGATAATGACGTCTCTTTGTTGTCTGTTTAGTACGATTGAAGGCCCACTTTTTTCATAGACAATAAACTTATTGTTCCCTCCCGTCTTCTACGAATTTCAGACGTATAAGATAAAGTAACTATTAAGCTTTCTGAGGTTTGTGTTACTTTCCGTGTGTCTTCCTAGTCTCCGTAATGAATTTAAAGACGGTCAATGAAAGGGTGGTTCACCAATGGAAAGTTGAACGATGTCTTATAATTGTAAAACAGACATGATGTAAAATGTGTACTTTGAAGTTTTAATAAAGACGATGTTTTAGAATGTTCGGATTAATCTCTGTTATTAAATTCATAGTTCGGTTCTTCGCCGAAACTTTTAGCTGACACACATTCTAGCGTGACTTAGTTCGTGCCTCCCTCCCGTATTTTCGTTGACTCAGAAACAAGACGGACACTGAATAATTAATTTTCTCCTTACTCCTTCCAAATCTGGACGCGAAACTTCGGTAGTCTTGGTCGGACGAGACCTTCGTAAGAAATAGAACAAATACAGTTTTGTGTTTTGGACCGTATACGCCAGACTGACTTAATTTTTGTGTGTCCGTCATAAAGAGAGACTGAGAGTCTCGTTACCCTCTCTGGTTTCTCTTCTTTTTAATAGTGTACAAATGGTACTTTATTGACTGCTACACTTTCCCACCTAGACACCCGCGACTTTCGTCGAGGGACGGAGTCTTCGGGCAGGTGTCGTGTGTGGGTCGCTCGTGAGATTAGGTAATTTGTGTCTAAGTCAGAAATGTTATTGAAATTCACAAATATTCGTTATATTAGGAAATTTAAGGTCTTTACTCCAGAGATTTTATCCTCCAAGTTGACTTTTACGTTACTAAATGTACACCGTTTTCTTTACCTTATTACAGGAAGGAGGGCTTACTCCCAACACAAAGGTAAAAATTAGATCCTTAAGTGTGTCGAAGTGAGCATTAAGTCCAATCGGCCAAACGGAGAATCTCGATGAGTCTTATGTTACGTTCGTGGACCCAAATGCCCCATGGACACGCTGTCTGAAGTACTAAGTCGCAGAAGACAGAACAACGGACGTTTCACGATCGTAACTAGTTGTTGTTGGATAAAGAAGAATCGATACAATGTGAGATATGAAAAACTTCCTAACCATATTACGTTAGTCTTGAATTCCCAAAGATGACCGAAGATTTTATGACAGATGACCAAGAAGATGCGTTATAAAGGGGATGTTATATAGAGGTTTTACTGAACTTTGTCGATATTCTTTATAAATGGGGACGTTTTTACCCCCTCCCCACACGGAACGTGTCGACATGTAGAATATAAGTCTCTTGTACCGTGTATATGTCCTACTATGTCCTACGATTACTCCTTCTCCCCTCGTCCTATCTCACTGTTCTTCTTCCCTAATTTTCCCTTCTCTCTTCAAGATCTTCTTTTTAGATGTTCTGAGTAAGGAACCTAAGGATCATACAAATGGCTATTAAAGTGACTTCTCATGCCTTATCGTAGTTTGTACCGACGATCTCAGTCAAATCAAGTCAAGTCAGTCAGTCAGTACAAGTCGCGAAACACTGGGGCACTTGGTGTCGTGCGGTGCGGAGGGACAAGTAGTGGTTGAGGGCCTCAGGTGAGTTTGGGTACAGGTAGATCAGCCACTACGGTAGGTTGATAGAGTAGGAGACAGCAGGGGTAGAAGAGGACGGGAGTTAGAAAGGGTCGTAGTCAGAAAAGGTCACTCAGTTGAGAAGTGTACTCCACCGGTTTCATAACCTCAAAGTCGAAGTTGTAGTCAGGAAGGTTACTTGTGGGTCCTGACTTGAGGAAATCTTACCTGACCAACCTAGAGAAACGTCAGGTTCCCTGAGAGTTCTCAGAAGAGGTTGTGGCGTCAAGTTTTCGTAGTTAAGAAACCACGTTTCGAAAGAAGTGTCAGGTTGAGAGTGTAGGTATGTACTGGTGTCCTTTTTGGTATCGGAACAAATCTACCTCGAAACAACTTGTTCATTACAGAGACGAAAACTTATACGATAGATCCAACCAGTATTGAAAGGAACGTTCCTTATTCGAAGAAAATTAAACTACCGACGTCAATGGTAGACGTCACTAAAACCTCGGGGGGTTTTTATTTCAGTCGGTAACAAAGATGACAAAGGGGTAAATAAACGGTGTTTCACTACCCTCGCCTACGGTGGTAGAAACAAAAGACTTATAACTTGAAATTCGGTTGAGAAAGTCAAAGGAGAAAGTGAAAGTAGTTCTCCGAGAAATCAAGGAGAA
Organism: Capra ibex; assembly: GCA_006410555.1. Lineage (NCBI taxonomy): Eukaryota > Metazoa > Chordata > Mammalia > Artiodactyla > Bovidae > Capra > Capra ibex. Next base: position 4,528,951 of record SJYO01026388.1, on the reverse strand, counting down.
GTGAAAGACGGTATTCCACCACAGTAGACGTATAGACTCCAATAACTATAAAGAGGGCCGTTAGAACTAAGGTCGAACACGAAGAAGGTCAGGTCACAAAGAGTACTACATGAGACGTATATTCAATTTACTCGTCCCACTGTTATATGTCGGAACTGCACGAGGAAAAGGACAAACCTTGGTCACACATTCACAATTACAGTGATAAAATAGAAACCAAGTAAAAGGGATGTAAGATGATGGACGGAGTCGAGTCAGACCGAGATTTCCTTGTGAAGGAGTCAAGAAGCCACTGGCTCTCGGTTTGTAGTAGTCGACCATAATTCCTCAGAAAGTCTCAGAACGGGTGTTGAAGGAACTACACACTGTTAGTCCACCGAACTAGGGGAAAGACCTCTCTAGGGTGATGCGAGAGACTTGTGTGTAACGTGTAAAGATACAAGTTCAGTCACGAAAGTCGCCAAGAGTTTGAAGTCAAAAACAGCCTTAGTGTCCCGGTGTTATAATTCGGTGTTATAAGGTAATTGCAGGGGTGAGGTTTGATGTCAGGTGTCGAGAGGTGGGCCTAAGAGAAGTGACATGTGACTTGAATAGATTTTTGTTTTTTAATTAAAATCCTACAAATCATCGGTTCATAATTTAGGTCTTAGGAACTCCATTGTAGTAGAAAGATTGTCTTAGAACTTTAAACTTTTGGTCTGCGTCCCAAGTTTTTTGTGTTTTGGACAAATTTTTTTTTTTTTTTTTTGATTTATATTGGGATTTACCTTTCTGTTCTAATTGTAGACGATGTCCAATTTGATAAGATTTGAGTAATGTTACTCGCTACTGGATCCTTACGCGTACATGAAACCCGTAAAAATCGGAAACAAGGTGTCTCCCAGGCAGCTGTAGAGGGGAGAAGTGAATGAGACAAGACTAAGGTGGTGACACACGTGCGTGCCGAGGGCGTCTCCTCCTCGGGACTAGGAGTGGGACGACTCGCCCAGAAGGGGGTCCTCCGACCTAGAGTGAGAGACTAAGAGGAGGGTAGTGTTGCCCCGAGACCCTCTAGAGGTCTTTGCTGTCTAGTCGTTCCGGTGAAACAAGGTCCATACTTGTGAGTGTATTCTGGGAGAGATTTGTACGAGTAAGTCATTTACAGTGGTTTCACGGGGAGGGACGCTCCCTGACACGACTATATCCTTATGTCCCCGCTACTCTTTCTGTGAGGGACCTTCGTACGTCACGTCCGGGCTACCTCTTCTGTCCGACTAAGTTAGTAGAATTAAAGTAAGTGCTTGAGACTTGTCATGTCCTATAATAGTCCTAGGGGTCGTCCTCTTAGAAAAGATCAGAACCTTCCGTCAGCTGCTTCCGTCTTCTCTAAAATTTGGATACAGTCGTCTCTTCTTCTGAGATAGTGTGTTGATCTGGTTTTCCTCTGGTTTTCCTTGCGTAGGAGGTCTCTTTTTGGTTGACGGATTTTCGAACCCCGGCTCTCTCTTGTGCCACCTACGTTCACTTCGACTTCTTTCAAGCACGTGGTGGCTCGTCTTGCTCCCCCCGTACCACGACTCCCCGACCCGACCCGACCTTCGTTCATGACGTGACGCCTCTCCGAGTCCCAGGTAAAATACCCCTCCCCTGAAGTGGGCTTTCATTCACTCGCCTGGACTCAGGTCCGACGCTGCACGTGAACTTGTGTTGTTCCGATGCTGGTGTCTGCACTTCAGGCCAACCCCTAAAAGTCTGTTTTGGCTCCGTCACCAGTGCCCCTACGTCTCCTCCCCTCCCTCAGGTCTCTGCGGGTCGTTCATCTCTACGGGTCGACCCCGTGACGGACCTGTGCGGGCTACGGTGGGACTTTGGGTCGTGTCCGACGTGGTGTGTCACTCTGACCTCGGACCGTGTCCTTCCTGACTCCCAGAGGTAGACCTTGTGAGGTGCGACTCCTTACGGGCCGACGGGGTGGGTTCGGGTCGGAGTCTTCGAGGACCGAGGGAGTCCGGGTCGGGGCGCGGTCCTGAACCGTCCAGGAGGAATGATAGAGGTGTCAAGGAGAGTCTCGGCCGAGGAGACTACTATTCCTTCCATGAGTGTAAGGATTGAGTAGTGGAACAGAGACACTTTCGGTAAGTTATAGGACTCGAAAAAAGTCGGAAGTGAAATTATAGAAACATACGACTGACAGAGATTATAGATTTCAAATTAAGTTAAAAATATATATTACTCATTTGGTTAAGATTACATGTTAATATTTACTTAATAAAAGGTCCGACGGAGTCTGAGGAGTTTTAGTAAGTCCGGTGTAAGAGACGCCAACTATATGTAATACGGACACACAAAATTTAGTGGACGTTAAACTCCGTTTGAGGGTAAGATTATATCAACTGTCAAATATAATGTTCTCGAATACACTTCTTCCTTTACGAATCCGGAAGTAAAAGGCACGAGAAAGTCGTAGACATTGTGTCCCTCCCGGGGTCGCAGATTTACGACTCGGGTGTTGACGTAGACGTTCAGACAATAAACGACACAGAGAGGCCATGCACCAGACGTTGGTCCACTCTTCCTTTCCTGCCCCGTCTCCGACCCGTCTGTCCCGGTCGTCTCTCCGTCGGCCGTCGGTTCTGTTCGGGGTCTGACCCACGGCACGACTGTGGACCGGGGACGAGACTCCGAAGTAGTCGTACTGCTCAGGTCGATTCTTGGAGGTGGGCCTACGTCTGAATGTCCTTTGCTCTGCACACCAGACGGACCCCCTCCGTCGCCCACCACTCCCAAACGAGGAGGTCCACACTTCGTCATTCCCCCTCAATCTGATTGAACTCGTCTCAGTCGTTCTTCCTGTTCCTCCGAAGTCTTCGGTAGACCGACCCGGTCAACAAAGGGTCCTGGGTGTCGGTCTTTCTCGGTTTAAGTTGGATTTGCCTGTCGACGGGACGGGTGGTGCGAGGGGTCGGGTGTCGTACACTATGGTTTCTGTGTCTACGGTGCATGCACGCACGAGCCAGGACAGACTGAAAAACGGTGGGGTACCTGACATCGGGAGGTCCGAGGAGACAGGTACCCTAAGAGGTCCGTTCTTATGACCTCACCCAACGGTAAAGGAGGAGGTCCCCTAGAAGGGTTGGGTCCCTGACTCAGGTCCAGAGGACCCAGAGGACGTAACTGACCGCCTAAGAACTGGTGACTCGGGGGGTCCTTCGGTACTCGTAAATAATATATTTGTCTATGTAGTTACTCAATTAAACCAAACTGTAAGAGGATGAAATAAAAGTGAAACCGAGTAACAATCAGGTCATTGGACATATAGTAAATACTTCCATGGCTCGTGAATTTAAAATGCTCTTTTTCGTATATAGACTGTAGAGGTAAGAAGGATCGTTGACAGGTCTGTGGGGAACGGACGGGGTATGAGAGTGTGTGTTTGTGTTTGTGTGCGACTAAAATCTAGATTTAGACGAGTGGCTTCAGACTCCGGTAACAAAGGTGATTGTTGCCGGACACGGACAGTTGTGTGAGGCAAGTTTGGGCCCAGTTGTAAATTCTTGTCGATGATTGCAGAAGGATAGATCGGAGATACGAGACCCAGAGGGAGTGGATGGATGAGTTCAGGGTCGATTTAGGAATGTTGTATATTCCAATATTAAATTGTCCTTCGATAACATATCTTGTGTCAAAAACGGAGAAAGAGTAAAAGAGAGGATATTTAGTTCTTCTAAGAACCCCCTTTTTTTCGTCGAGAGATTAAACGAACAACAGAGGGGGTAAAGAGGTGAGAAATTCAATCCTACTCGAGTCAATGTTCCTTCTCTTAGGATCATATTATTACCGAATTTGGTAGTCAACGAGTCATTACAGGTTGACAAACGTTGGGATACCTGACTTCGGGAGGTCCAACGAGACAGGTACCTTCACTGGTGACAAGTGGAAACTTTTTAAGAATTATTGAAGTGGGATCTCAACGAAACCAACGAGTCGTTACTGTTTTTACTGGTTCCGAGAAGAATAAGAGGACTAAGTAGTGGGAATGGTGCGACTACATTTAAAAAGTCATAACGGAGTACCGACATTGCACCGATGGTGTCAAGCTACGAGTGTAGAAGTGCACCGTCGCGGGTGTATCCTTTGTTCGTCAACTCCATTTTTGTAAAATTTCAAACATCGTAAGTACCTGAAGTTAGAGAAATATGTTTCACTGTTTATAAATGGTTTTCGAGGGTTCTAAGAATCAAAGGTAGCCAGGGACAGATTGGAATCCTGGTATAACCGTTTTGTTCAGATTCGTAAAGTGTCTACTTGTTTGTACCCATATACGGACGGTTTAGTTTTGACATCATAAAATCATTCCTTCTTCCTTGGTCCGATGACACATCTGTTGGTTTGACAGACGGTGTGTAGTGGATCTTCCGAAACTCTTTACTCTGTGACCTACAGGTGTAAGGAAACCAGGTATGGGGGAGGGAGGGATAGGGGACGGGAAGATGTTAGTACCGTATACCAGGGTACGGAACCCTGAAATAAAAACCCTCGAGGTTTTAGTGACGTCTACGACCGACGTCGGTACTTTAATTTTCTTCTGTAAACGAGGAACCTTCCTTTCAATACTGGTTGGCTCTGTCGTATAATTTTTCGTCTCTGTAATGAAACAGTTGTTTTCAGGTAGATCAGTTCCGATACCAAAAAGGTCATCAGTACATACCTACACTCTCAACCTCATATTTCTTTCGACTCACGACTTCTTAACTACGAAAACTTGACACCACGACCTGTTCTGAGAACTCTCAGGGAACCTGACGTTCCTCTATGTTGGTCAGGTAGAATTTCCTTTAGTCAGGACTTATAAGTGACCTTCCTGACTACAACTTCGTCTTTGAGGTCATGAAACCGGTGGACTACGTTTCTCGACTGAGTAACCTTTTCTAGGACTACGACCCTTTCTAACTTCCACGTTCCTCTTCCCCTGCTGTCTCCTACTCTACCAACCTACCGTAGTGGCTGAGTTACCTGTACTCAAACTCATTTGAGACCCTCAATCACTACCTGTCCCTCCGGACCGTACGACGTCAGGTACGTCAGCGTTTCTCAGTCTGTACTGATTCGCTTACTTGACTTGGTTTGACTAGGGGGGAGGGAGGGATAGAGGGATGGGAAGAAAGGAGGGTAGGTAGGAAGACAAGAAGGATTGAAGGAAATTCTTGGACATCTTTTTATTTAGCCTTATTACTTTATCTGTTCAAGAAATTTACGACATATTTGGTACAGCGCGAAGGAATAAACAAATGGTACGGTAAAGTAGAGACGGAATAAGTTGAGACCAAGAGAGTCGACAAAGTCACCTATCGCCTCCGACATTTAACTCAGGGGTCAGAGAACCAGTCCTTCGTGAGGTAAGTGGTAAATAGCTCCCAGACACCAGGGACTTGTGACCGTTTGTCAACGTGCATATTTCTTCGGGCTTGTTGATGTCTGTCTTTATAAATTGGTGTATTTAGTGGATGTATTATCAAACTGAAAGTCCCGACCGTGAAAGAATCCCGTTCGACACAGCCAGAAAAGTTAGTATGCAGAAGTTTGTCGTTGATGCAAGGAGGAAATAAAAGGATAGTTAGATTATTGGGGGGAACATCAAATAAGGAAAAAGGGAAAGTCAAGTCAAGTCAGTGAGTCGGCACAGACTGAGATGCTGGGGTACTTAGCGTCGTGTGGTCCGGAGGGACAAGTAGTGGTAGAGGGCCTCAAGTGAGTCTGAGTACAGGTAGCTCAGGCACTACGGTAGGTCGGTAGAGTAGGAGCCAGCAGGGGAAGAGGAGGACGGGGGTTAGGGAAGGTTGTAGTCTCAGAAAGGGTCACTCAGTTGAGAAGCGTACTCCACCGGTTTCATGACCTCGAAGTCGAAGTCGTAGTAAGGAAGGTTTCTTTAGGGTCCGAACTAGAGGAAGTCTTACCTGACCAACCTAGAGAAACGTCAGGTTTCCTGAGAGTTCTCAGAAAAGGTTGTGGTGTCAAGTTTTCGTAGTTAAGAAGCCGCGAGTCGGAAGAAGTGTCAGGTTGAGAGTGTAGGTATGTACTGGTGTCCTTTTTGGTATTGGAACTGATCTACCTGGAAACGACCGTTTCATTACAGAGACGAAAACTTATACGATAGATCCAACCAGTATTGAAAAGAAGGTTCCTCATTCGCAGAAAATTAAAGTACCGACGTCAGTGGTAGACGTCACTAAAACCTCGGGTTTTTTTATTTCAGACTGTGACAAAGGGGACAAAGGGGTAGATAAAGGGTACTTCACTACCCTGGCCTACGGTGGTAGAAACAAAAGACTTACAACTCGAAATTCGGTTGAAAAGGTGAGAGGAGAAAATGAAAGTAGTTCTCCGAAAAATCAAGGAGAAGTGAAAGACGGTATTCCCACCACAGTAGACGTATAGACTCCAATAACTATAAAGAGGGCCGTTAGAACTAAGGTCGAACACAAAGAAGGTCAGGACGCAAAGAGTACTACATGAGACGTATATTCAATTTATTCGTCCCACTGTTGTATGTCGGAACTGCATGAGGAAAACGATAAACTTTGATAAATCGACTTAGATAGGAAAATAAAGAGTGAAAAATTCAAATTCGATTGTCTACCACTCTGTCTAATGAGTGTTTGTAGACGTGACTTTACAAAATGGATGTTGAGGACTACACTCGTTTTCTCTAAAATTGATGTACTATATACTTTTGAAGAGAACGTCCATGACATTCCCTTTCTCAGGTCTGATTTTTGTTCAATAGTGACTCCAGGTGAGTGCAGGGTTTGTTTAGTGTGTGTGGTAACAGAACCACAACATTTGTCTGCGAGTTACCATTTGTTGTCGACCCATGACACCTACAATACTATCAGTCAAACCATAATCACCCTTGACGATGTACACACGGTAATATGGTTAGTGTACTGACATGTTTTTTCCATGCTATATAACTGACAGACGATAAGTATCTATAAGAGTTTCTCTGGTGACGTATCTTTGGTCTCCCTGATTTTACACCGACATTTAGAAGATTGTCATAAAAACGAGTCTGTTATTCTCTGAAATCAATGTATGCCTATAAGTCAAGTCAAGTCAAGTCAACGAGTCAGTACAGACAGAGAAACGTTGGGGTACTTGGTGTCGTGTGGTCCGGAGGGACAGGTAGTGGTTGAGGGTCTCGGGTGGGTTTGAGTACAGGTAACTCAGTCACTACGGTAGGTTGGTAGAATAGGACAGCAGGAGAAGAGGAAGACGGGAGTCAGAAAGGGTCTTAGTCCCAGAAAAGTTTACTCAGTCGAGAAGGGTAGTCGACCGGTTTCATGACTTCAAAGTCGAAATCGTAGTCAGGAAGGTTACTTGTGGGTCCTGACTAGAGGAAATGTTGACTGACCAACCTAGAGGAACGTCAGGTTCCCTGAGAGTTCTGAGAAGAGGTTGTGGTGTCAAGTTTTCGTAGTTAAGAAGTCTATAATCGACTCTCAGAAGGACTTCAATCGACCATGAGACAATGGGGGTCGTCCGTGTCCAAGTGACATGGTTGCGTAGGATGACACCGTCGGTGTGAGAAAGGTGCCGACGAAAGGAGAAAGGTGGGACCTTACAGTCTTGGAAGTCGGAGGGGTAGTTTCCGGGTGGGTGGGATATCGGAGTAGGTGTCACTGTTCCAGTGATAGTGAATCTATGGTTGCCTAGGAACGACAGTCAGATATAAAGGTCCGACGAATAGGGGAGACTCAAATTCCTGGGATGAAGAAAGGAAGATCCATATAGAGGGACCTGAGTTGGAAGATAGTATATGGGACTAAAGACACAAGTGACAGACCTAAATTTCGTGATGTTAGTTTGGTCAGGTAAGATTTCCACTAGTCAGGACCCACAAGAAACCTTCCTTACTACGATTTCGACTTTGAGGTCATGAAACCGATGGAGTGCGCTTCTCAACTGAGTAACCTTTTCTGAGACTACGACCCTCCCTAAACCCACGTCCTCTTCTTCCCCTACTGTCTCCTACTCTACCGACCTACCGTAGTGGCTGAGCTACCTGCACTCAAACTCACTTGAGACCCTCAACCACTACTTGTCCCTCCGGACCGTACGACGTTAAGTACCCCAGCGTTTCTCATCCTGTGTTGACTCGTTGACTTGACTTGGCTTAGTTGAATTACTTGATCTCTGGAGTTTACGGGAGGTGTGGAGGTCGACGGAATTGGGTGAAACTTGAGTAAGTGTCTTCAGAGTTCACGAATAAGACCTTAGTAAGTAAAATCAAGATTGTCAGTGTCTAGATCGGACTGAGGAATGAAAAGTGTACCGGAATCCATTTGGGAAAGTCTTGGACGGAGGAACGAAGGGTAGTGCCGAACGTAGTTTCGTATGAGATGTAAGGTGAAGTAAACTACTTGTACCTAAATCGTGGACGACACTCAGTCCGAAACCCCACCCATAACTCATCTCCCACGACTCGTTTAGTCTCTGGGAGATGAGTCGTTCCGACCTGAGTTCAGTTCCTCTATTCCTTCCTTGGTGGATTCGTTTATTCGTTTATTGGTTGTCCCCCCACAAACCCACTTTTTTATTGACACCCGCGTACGCACATCTCACCAGTGACTCGTTCATACCGAATCTTTTTTCTGGAGATGCTTCCCCTCTCCGTGAGTATACAGTTGTGGACTAGTGTCGTCTCTAAGTGACGTTCTACTCGGGTCTCGTCAGTCACCCTTCGGGTACCACGGGTCTCGTGTGCGCAATACGTCCCTTCGTCTCCACTATAGTGCCACTGCAGTGGCCGGTTCGGTGGTCACCCTTAGACCACGCTCCGTGTTGCCCCTCAGTCCTTTTCCAAAAACCGTTTCCTCATTCTACTAGACTAAATACAAAAGTTGTCTAGTGGCTTTAATTCAAAAGGATAGCGTTATACTCCCAGTAGGGAGCCTCAGTTCTTCCATTTCCGTAGGACTCCTTCCTCCGCGGGTACACGAGACCAGACAGGACCCCCCCACGGACAAAAGGGACGGTAAGATTCTAGTAAGAATACCGGGGGAAAGTGAGGGAGTATCCCCAGAATTCCCTTGGTGGGACCGGTTGAGTGACGTCCCTATAAGGAGTCCGACTGTGGGCCTCAGAAAGGTTTGGACGAGGGGTAGTCTAGAGGTGGAGTGTCACAGGACCCGAGACATTATGTTTTGACCGGACGACCTACCCTGTACCTAATAGGGACGACGGGACCGAGAACAAGGAGGAAGACTGGTGTCCGATACTAGTGGAGTGATAGTCTGTCTGGGAACTCCCGGGTCTGGGCTCCTCGGAGAGGTTCCTGGTCTTCTTACTTACCGAAGGAAAAGACGTGAAAGAGACACCATTGTCAGTAGTGTTGATCCAAGCAATAGTATCCAGACGAAAGAGACGACCTTACCGGCCATGAGGTACCATTTCCGTTATCGAAAGGACACATAAAGACCGAGGAACGGTGGGTGACGTGTCTCGACCCTGAACTCTGTCGTGACGACCTGCTTAATACGTTACATTTTCGTTGTATATTATGTCTTATTCTATATTCCTACTGACTTCTAAAATTTTAATTAAAGAGGTCCTCCGAATTTCGTCATAACGGAAGTAGAGATCTGTTAAAAGTCAGAGGTTGAAGTCGGAGTAGGTAATCTTTCACTGTTGTTCAATAAAAAAAAAAATGAAAATTATTTACTGATTTTCGTTTGTTAGAAATATCGCGTTCTTCTTCAGATTAAAATCCTTTGGCTTGTTGAACTCACAAAACCATTACTCAAAGATTCATTGACACTTCGACTGTATTTTGTCTAACTGTGCAAGGGTTCAATGTAGGTGAGTGGTGAGAATTTACTAGGACTTTTTTAGGACGAGTCCTCATCAAAGACTGCATTAACATCTTGAAGTCGAAGGTTCCGAAGCTGAAAACTAGAGGTGGAACTAAGGACGGGCCTGTGGTAGGAGCGTTCTACGAGACATATAAGAGACGACGAAAACAGACGACCAAACCTCGCCTATTAACGGTTCCGGTCCCGGTCGAAACTTCAAGAGTCTATGGTACAAACTAATAGGTAGAACAAAAAACAGGGACAGTACATTAATTTTTTTTTTTTTTTTTCAATGTCTTTAAGGAAAATTGAAAATGTCATGTAAAGTAAATTAGTTTTAACCAACGTACCTTATTGTGATTAATTATTCAAATGTAACCTTCGGTAGATTGTCTTGTTAAAGAGTTCTTCACTTCCGTCACACTTTTTTTTTATTTTGTCTTCTTTTTGCGTTTGTGTACGTGTAATTCACATAATTCTAAGTTTCGTCATCTAGGTCTATTGGACTGTTTAAGAACCTGACGTCTTTTTCTCTAATTAAGTAAATCACCAAAGATTGGTCTCCGTGTGTATCCTTAGAGACTCCCTCGAAATGTGTATGTATTTACGGACCAGAGTAGGGAGGTTTTAAGACTAAGTCGTTTAGAACCTGTCCTGACTCCGAAAATATGTAATATTTATCGAGTGACTCATCAGTCTTGGTGATTGAATTTAGCAAGTAAATTGAAATTTAGGAAGAGGGGAGATTAGGTGGGATTCAGGACTTCAGGTACGAAGGGTTCGGACGTAAGGAAATGGAGGACAAACACAGAGATTGGTCCGGGGAGGTTAGGTATAATTCTTGTCAGAACGTTTATAAACGTGGTAAATTCGACACTGAGACGGAACTTAGGCGTGGAGGTTTCTAAAGGTTGACGGTGACACTCGTTTGAAAAGGTTTGGTCGTGACCTGGTGTCGGACTGGCCGTTCTCCTGTTGTGCTGTGGCGTAAGTCACCGAGTTATGGTAGTGGGGAAGACTTCATATTTGGGGACTCCTGGAGGTGGCACTGACTGACTCAAAGTCCCAAAACGTGCATTTTACACGCTGTAATTGTAAAAATTAGCTACCAACTTTTCCTGTTACCACGTCTTTTAAGTCCTGAAATTGACGGTGTAGATGGACGATTGTGTTACGGTTTAAGGTGTAGAGTCTGAAACAAGGGTAGTCAAAGAGTTCCGATAAAGAAGGTGATACCAACCTAGAGTCAGTATGTTTATCTACGTGTGTCAGGGTCCAGTGAGTCTAAGTGCAGAGGCAAGGACTTAAAAGGGTTTAATACTACGAGGTTGAGAATCTCGACGGTTCCGGGACACATGTGGAAAGTTTCTTGTCACGTATATGGGAGTATAGGTCAGAATGGTCTACGAACGGGAGGAGACGTTACTAATGGATAGACTATAGGATGTTTAAAAATGACTGTTATATGTTAGATTGTCCATCGTATTACGACAAAATGATATTAGTCTCTACTTGTGTTCTTATACACATATATATATATATTATGTTACATATAATATCCGTATAAATATCATAAATTTAACCTGTCAGTTTATCAATTCATTTATTACCATATGACATATTTATTAATGTGTAGGTAAGTCATAGTTTAAAAATCTTTATAAAAATAATAATCGTGTACCACAATTGCCTTTTTGTCACTCAAATACTTTAATATGCATATTATCCAACGAGAATTAATACACATTTTAACTTTTATGTTTTTAATTTGTCCTGAGGAGAGATGACCTCTTAATAATGACTAAAAAGGTATAAAGAGATTTAAAAGGACTAAAAGATGTGACTGATGTATAGTTTAACATTAGTCTTTTTGTAAAGATTTTCTACCTAAAGATTCTCGTTTCATGTCGACGGTGAAAGGGTTGGAAAGTGTCGACATCTTACGTGGTACCTAATCGACGACAATTCTACCTGTTTGATTGCTCTCGACACCGGGGCGAATGAAGTCAGGACCGTAGTTGGCAGAGTGAGCCGACCGTGTGGGAGGTAGGCGACCGGTACCGTTCGTCCTCTGGTGTGGAGAGCCGCGAAGACTTCCGCGGGACCCGTCTCGCGTGTGTCCACACCTGTGGCGAGGGATTCCTTCCGACTGTGAGTGTACGTTGTCACGACTCGTGTCCTTATTATTCTTATTCGTTGGACGCATTTCCCAAAGACAATCTTCTCTTAGACTGTGAGTTGATACTTAGTACCCTTAGGACTGGTTTTTTAATTTTTTTTTTTTTTTATATATATATATATATATATAGTCGAATAATCGTATTCTTCTGTTTCAAGAGGCCTATTATTTTTGTGTCGTTTGAGGACAGTAAAACACCTCTATAAATTAATTAACTAAATTCGTTCGAGTTCGACTAATTAATCTACAAGACTAAAAATTCAATAGACTACTCTACAATTCCCCGAAGGGACCACCGAGTCTACCATTTCCTAGACGGACGTTACGTTCTCTGGACCCAAGTTAGGGACCCAGCCCTTCTAGGGGACCTCTTCCCTTACCAATGGGTGAGGTCATAAGAACGGACCTCTTAAGGTACCTGTCTCCTCGGACCGGCCAATGTCATTTGCCTCAGCGTTTCTCAGCCTTTGCTGACTCGTCGATTGTGAAAGTACACTACAATGGTCAGAATTTTGGTACGACTCATAGTCAGTTGTTTTTTTCTAGTTTAAACTTTCAGAAGGACCTAGTATACATATGTTGTCAGTAAAAAGATTCGTAATTAGTCTTACTTTGTATGGTGTTTATTCGTCTTATGTCCAGGGTTATCCGCAGAAACCATGTCTGAAGGTACCATCTTTAGTGTAAGTTTTGTGTGTGTCTGATGTTGGATGTAGGTTTGTCTCTTCCGAAAATAATTATTTGGGGAAGGACTACAGAAATTAAAAAATATACACATATAATATTTGTGTACCAAGAAATAAAATCTTATCGTAAGGATAGGAGTTTCACGATAAACGTTCCACTTCCATTAAGATAAAGGGAATTTTAAAGTACCTCTTTTACTATTCGAAGGATCTATATCGGAGACAAACAAATTAACTCTTTTCTTAATCATCATTGAAAGTCTTTCAGAAAACATGTAAGTAAAATACATGTTTATTAATATCATTTATTAATTTTACTTGTGAATTACAAGGGGTTCTTCCATAAATCACAGTGACTTAAGAATTATCGAATTTTATGTTTGAAAATTGCCAGAAAAATCTTATCGTGTAAACTAGTTTACCCGAAAGAAAAGAACGTAAACCCTTGTCAGGGATGGTGTCGTTTCAAGGGGTGTCCCATTGTCTTTTTAGGAGACTGAAGATAAGACAAAGTTCGTACACACATCGTTGTCGATGAGTTATTTTATCATAAGACCGTCAAAAATAGATGGGACATAGACGATGGGGGTAAAAGGGGATGACTTGAATTTATACAATAGTTGATTGGTTAAGAGGTATGACAGTTTCGACAAAACTTAATATTAGGACTTAAGACTTCAACCAAGTGGGGGTTCTAGTGACTACTTTTAAGATACTTCGTTTCTCGGGGTCCAGTGAGTATATATTGATCTCTTGTTAAGTCCTTTTATAAAAGGATTATACATGTGTTGTAGAAGTTTTATAAATAAGGGGAAATAGAGTCGTTACGTTCAAGATTTTAAAATAGAACTTCTTTACTGGTCTTGATGACATGTTGTTTTGAAATACGGGGATTTACTAGTATGTCCTAATAAGTATTGATGGTTTTTCTGTTTTGTTTTGAACAGTGGTCGGACTTATATGTGTGTTATCTTTGTGTAATTAATTTGATAGTTTATAATATTTTAAATTGACTTTTGTGACTCTTTTAAAATTTCATACCCTTTGATAAGGGGTGTACGATTGATGTTTACGTTTACAATTGATGATATACGTTTTGGTGTTCCCCTATTACGGGGTGTGGACAGTCTTAAGGATAGTAGTTTTTCTCGTATTTGTTGTTTACAGCCGACTACCCACCTGTTTTTTCCGTTGGGAACCTGTGACGACCACCATGACATTTAAACATGTCGGTGACACCTTATCATACCTTCAAAGAGTTTTTCGATTTTTGTCTTGATCGTACGCTGGGTCGTCAAGGTGAGGGTCCATATATAGGTTCTTGTTCTTGTCATTAAACTTTTCGGTGTACATGGGGTTACAAATATCGTAGTAATGATATTATGGGTTCTATATACGTTTCGTAGGATGAACAGGTAGTTCTCTACTTGCGTATTTCTTTTACACCCCACGCACACACACACATATTTATTTATTGTACCTGACAATGAGTCGGTATTTTCTCTTTCTCGAAACGGCAGACGTCGTCGTACCTACCTGAACCTCCCGTGACACGAGTCACTTCATTCAGTTTACTTCTGGTTACGACGTACCGTAGTGAGTATACGTCTTCGATCTTTTATCTTGTTTGGTCACTGAGATTGTTCTTTCTACGTTCGAGTGTCTGTCTCTCTTGTTTGACCACACCATGTCTGGTGGACCCTCCTCTCTATCATCTCCCCCTCTATGTTTGATGACCCACGTTCTGTCCGAGTTCCTACATGTTGTACCCCTGATATGGGTTACGCAACCTCATTGACATTTACCTTACATTGGAAATTTTTAACATATTTTTATTCATATTAAAATTTTTTAATATTTTTTCTCATTTACGTTTTTTTAGTCCCTTTCTTCTTGCTTTAGTGTGTGTAATTTGTACGAGTCTTTGTACATTGAGAGGTTCACAAAAGTCTTAACTCCTTTGTACCGGTTTCCTACTCTTAAGACGGAGGATCCAAAAGATCGGAGGGGAGGATTGGTCGGAACTGGTTTAAGACGATTACTTTAGTTCAGGGGGACTTTGGCTCAAGGAATGACTCAAAAATGATTAGAAAAAGGTTTAGAAATAAGGGAAAGACCACGTGAGACTGGAGTTCGGATATGATTGACTTGTTATTGATTGGTCTCAGTCTCTTGCTTATCACAATAACAGTTATTTTAACAATTATATAAGTTTAAGGGATTATCCATACTAGTAATTACATGTTTGAGTCCAACAAAGAGAATTGTTCGGAGATTCGGTACTTGGTGAACCGGTCTATTGGTGTTTGGTCTCTGTAGGACTGGAGACTTTGATAATAATTCCTAATTCTTTACAGTGTTCTGTAAAGACGTTTCTTCTGTATGTCTATCTATTATTTGTGTACGTTTCTATGAGTTGTAGTGAGTAATAGTCTTTTTACGTTTAGTTTTAGTGTTACTCCATGGTAGAGTGTGGTCAGTCTTACCAACGATAGTTTTTCAGATGTTTGTTATTTACGACCTCTCCCACGTGTCTTTTCCCTTGGGAGAATGTGACAACCATTCTTTCGTTTGACCATCTCGGTGATATTTCTTGTCACACCTCTAAGGAATTTTTTGACCTTTGTCTTGACGGTATACTGGGTCGTTAGGGTGACGACCCGTATGTGTGGTTCCTTTGGTCTTAACTTTCTCTGTGAACATGGGGTTACAAATAACTTCGTGACAAATGTTATCGATCCTGTGCCTTCGTTGGATCTACAGGTAGTCGTCTGCTTACCTATTCTTTCAACACAGTGTACATGTGTTGTCTTATAATGAGTCGATAATTTTTCTTACACAAACTCAGTCAAAATTGCTCCACCTACTTTGACCTCGGATAATATGTCACTTCATTCAGTCTTTCTCTTTATGGTTATGTCATACAATTGTGTATATATGCCTTAAATCTTTCTACCATTACTACTAGGATATACGTTCTGTCGTTTTCTCTGTGGCTCCATTTCTTGTCTAAAAACCTGAGACACCCTCTCCCACTCCCACCCTACTAAACTCTCTTCTCGTAACTTGGTACATATAATGGTATACACTTTGTCTACTGGTCACGTTCAAACTACGTACTTCGTTCCATGAGTTTCGGTCATGAGACCCTGTTGTGTCTTCCTACCTCACCCCTCCCTACATCCTCCCCCAAGTCCTGCCCCCGCACGTACACACGGGCACCGACTAGGTACAGTTACGCACCGTCCCCGGTGGTGTCACCACACTTCAATGTCAGGAGGTTGATTTTATTTATTTATTTTCAAATTTTTATTTTAATTTCTTTTTGATTTTTCCTTTCCCTTCTTTACAGTATTCTACTACTAATCAGGGTCGTGGAAACAAGAAGGGGAAATTTTTCAGGGATTGAGTTTCGGGTCCCGAAGGGACCACCGGGTCGTCATTTCTTAGACGGACGGTCGCGTCCTCTGTACCCAACCCTGTTAGGGGACCTCTTTCTTTTCCGTTGAGTAAGGCCAAAAGACCGGACCCTTCTAGGTACCTGTATTCTCGGACCACCCGATGTCAGGTACCCCGGTGTTTCTCGACCTATGTTGAATCGCTGATTTGTTGAGTTTCTAGTTCGATCTTACCTAGACTGCGAACGGAGGGTGAGGGAACGGACCCCGTGTTGGACCCGAGTCATCTGTCCCAAACGACGTGTAGTCGACTTACCTGAGTTTAAAACAAACCGTTGTAAATCGGACACCTGGAGGCTAGGAAGGTACAGACGCTCTTCTACGTACGGGGGAGTAGTCTACACAAAACACAAGGACGATTAAGTTTTGTGTGTCACCTAAACCTTCGTCCCCCGACCCAATCGGAAGGTCATTCTGATCCGTCGTCCTATGAACGGTGACATAAGGGTCACGATTTTAGACGTGGACCGAGTGTCGTCCGGGAGATGACTCATGAACTGCCCCACTTGCTCACTGACTTATATGGTCACGTCCAGTCTGTCAGTGTCTCTCGCCGGACCGGCCGTCGAGTCATTCTGACAGTTAATGTACGATCCCTCTTCTCGTGACCTCCCTCTTGCCAAGTCCTCCCCTTGAATCACTTGGACTGCCAGTGTAGACAGAGAGAAGTGAAATACTCCGTAGAAAGGGTTGACGTGGGTTACTCAGATGAGGGAGATTTGAATACAGTAAGTTGTCATATGGGAATTCGAAAGTGGTTACATTAAGAACTCATTCTTTTATGTTCTATTTTAGATCAAATATGTGTCCTAATCCAGTCTCCCTTTCGATATTCTTTCTTGTGACATAAAAATAAAGTACACTTGGGAAGGGAAGGGTTTTTGACTTCTTGTGACCTACTTACGAGGGGTTTGCTGACTCGACTTATGTCATTCGGTTCTAGACCTACGACCTTCTGCTAGGGTTCCTAGTCTGACGTTGTATGTAAATAGTTGATAGTCAGACCCCTGTCGACTCGATACCGGTACGGTCTTGTCATTTAGTAATGAAAAAGTTGTCCAAGTCGTTTCAAACCTGTTGCAAATCGTACGTTAAAAATATAGTCTAGGTCGACCGTTTAAGGGATTAATAACAATGTCAAAGTCATGTATGACATGACACTTCACAAGACGTCTAATTGTAGTGCACTTTAAAATGTGTCTTCTTAGTCCTCAATGAGTTCTAGAGGTTAGAGAAGTGAAATTAATAATTACCCCGGAAACTTTCGGAAGAGTCGTCTCAGACACATTTTGTTCTCTGAACTTTTCTACTTTCTTATGAATGAGAAAAAAAAGACAAAGTAAGGGTAGTATTGTCCGGTTGATAGACATTAAAAGGACGACAACTGCCTAAATTAATTTGTATCTGAATTTAACAGATCAAAGAATGGTACCAAAAGAAGAGTACATTGGTGGGTTGAGAGTTGAAAACTAAGGAGTTACGGAGAAAAAACCGTATCCTTTCTAAGGGAGACTTAAGACCATTCCTGATAACGTGTGTCCCTTTCACGTTTTGTGTAAAACATTCAGTCGTTTTCATGTGACTAAGTCTTTACGTCTCGATACATATAGCACGTGTTAGTCATTAGTAGAAGGTAATACACTTAGGTCTCTTCCGTTCCCCTGGACTATGGATGATAATTGTGTATAAATCTTTTATTGAATCTTCTTAATATTCCAAAAGGATCAATATGATAAAGTTTGTGAAATATTTCTGTGTTAGGAATAGTGTTTTGTTAGTATAACAAGACAATCTTTTAGACTTTTAGATGTACTAAATCTAAGTGTTTGACGCGTTTAAACCTTAGATACAGTCCGACATAAGACCTTTACCTTTTTCAGTGTACAGTATTTTACTCCTTCTGACATCCTACCTCGGTCATTGGTTTCGTTTATGGTCTTCTCTATTGACTCTCCCTAAGCTCGTCACAATCCTCTCACCCCGAAGACCCTGGTCTACGTGGTCCCGGACTCGAAGTTCCTTTTGTCTTCTGACTTGAACCCTCTACCACCCGTGCCTCAGGAGACCCTTTCCGGGATTGGTCTCTTCGGGGGAAGACATTTGCAATCCTTCATTCTGTACAAAAGATTGACGAGAGTACGGGGTGGTAGAATTTGAGGTGATGACTCGCGTGGACTTCATTCTTGAGCCCCTTCGTCGTCGTCAGCGTGTCTTTGTAGAGGAGACTCCCAGTAAAAAGTGAGACTTCTTCACGGGATTAAGGGTAGACAGAGAGAGTGTCTGCGGAGTGGTTCCTCTGGCGGCGTCTAAAGTCCCGCGTAGACTATTCCGAAGTGCCGGAGAGTGTCCTGGAGTTAGGTGTTCAGAAAAGAAATGGTCCCTCTTTCAAGAAAATGAAAGATGAATCTAAACGTAAATTTTCTCTAATCTCCGGATGAAAGAATGATCGGACCTTGTCAGATATTCTCTTCTTCTGGTAAAGTGTCTATAATTCGTGAAACTAAGATCTGTGGGAGATCGTCCACTACGAGAAACACGAAAATAGGAGAAATTTGAGTCGGGGAGTTTGCCTACATTACACAAAGACACAAAAGGTTCTGAGGAAATTTACACAATAGTATAAAAAGGATTAAAATTTTTTTATTCAATTTTTTTCTTATTTCTGTCCTAAAGTTAGAGTTTTTTTCTTGTTGTTTTTTTTGGGAGTCGTGGAGTTGAACGGCGTCGTTGTCTGTGTCTCAGTTGCACCGGGTGCGACATCCCGGGGATTCGTTGATTCCTTACGATCTTCGTGGACGTCCGGTGAGGTTTCTAGTCGTACGACGGGAGATCTGACCAAGGTTTACCCTTTTCCTCACGCAGTTCCGACATACAACAGTGGGACGAATAAATTTAATATACGTCTCATGTAGTACTCTTTGCGACCTGACCTTCTTTGTGTTCGACCTTAGTTCTGACGGTCCTCTTTATAGTTATTGAAGTCCGCACGTCTACTGTGGTGGAAATACCGTCTTTCACTTCTCCTTAATTTTTCGGAGAACTACTTTCACCTTCTCCTCTCACTTTTTCAACCGGATTTCCATTTGTAAGTCTTTTGTTTCTAGTACCGTAGGCCAGGGTAGTGAAGTACCCTTTATCTACCCCTTTGTCACCTTTGCCACAGTCTGAAATAAAACCCCCCGAGGTCTTAGTGACGTCTACCACTGACATCGGTACTTTAATTTTCTACGAATGAGGAACCTTCTTTTCAATACTGGTTGGATCTATCGTATAACTTTTCGTCTCTGTAATGAAACGGCTGATTCCAGGCACATCAGTTCCGATACCAAAAAGGACACCAGTACATACCTACACTCTCAACCTGATACTTCTTCCGACTCGCGACTTCTTAACTACGAAAACTTTACACCACAACCTCTTCTGAGAACTCTCAGGGAACCTGACGTTCCACTAGGTTGGTCAGGTAAGATTTCCTCTAGTCGGGACCCTAAAGAAACCTTCCTTACTACGATTTCGACTTTGANTATACGTCTCATGTAGTACTCTTTGCGACCTGACCTTCTTTGTGTTCGACCTTAGTTCTGACGGTCCTCTTTATAGTTATTGAAGTCCGCACGTCTACTGTGGTGGAAATACCGTCTTTCACTTCTCCTTAATTTTTCGGAGAACTACTTTCACCTTCTCCTCTCACTTTTTCAACCGGATTTCCATTTGTAAGTCTTTTGTTTCTAGTACCGTAGGCCAGGGTAGTGAAGTACCCTTTATCTACCCCTTTGTCACCTTTGCCACAGTCTGAAATAAAACCCCCCGAGGTCTTAGTGACGCCTACCACTGACATCGGTACTTTAATTTTCTACGAATGAGGAACCTTCTTTTCAATACTGGTTGGATCTATCGTATAACTTTTCGTCTCTGTAATGAAACGGCTGATTCCAGGCACATCAGTTCCGATACCAAAAAGGTCACCAGTACATACCTACACTCTCAACCTGATACTTCTTCCGACTCGCGACTTCTTAACTACGAAAACTTTACACCACAACCTCTTCTGAGAACTCTCAGGGAACCTGACGTTCCACTAGGTTGGTCAGGTAAGATTTCCTCTAGTCGGGACCCTAAAGAAACCTTCCTTACTACGATTTCGACTTTGAGGTCATCAGACCGGTGGAGTACTCTTCTCAACTGAGTGACCTTTTCTGAGACTACGACCCTCCCTTACCCCCGTCCTCTTCTTCCCCTGCTGGCTCCTACTCTACCGACCTACCGTAGTGTCTGAGCTACCTGCACTCAGACTCACTTGAGGCCCTCAACCACTACCTGTCCCTCCGGACCGCACGACGCTAAGTACCCCAGCGTTTCTCAGCCTGTGCTGACTCATTGACTTGACTTGACTTGACTTGACTGGGAGATCCCCTTGTTTTCTGTCTTCTTCCGTGTACGGAGACCCATGGTCCATTCCCTACCTCGTCCCTGACCAGGGTTCGAAAGGAAGGTGGTGACATAGATTCTGACGGAAATGGGTACATCGTCCTTGGTAAGGTCCAGTTTTCACAGTCGTTAGGATACTGGATTGTTGATACAACAGACTAAAAGGGTCCGTTGATGTGGTTTGAGAGGTTTGAGGGACAAAGAAAACAAGTAGTCTTGGACGGAAGTAAGAATTTTAAATCTAGACCGGTTAGACTCTAGGTGGTTGGGTTTCAGCACTATCGATTCTGAGCCGGAGTTCCACTGTTGTACTGGTCCAGACTTGGAGTCACGGGTACTCTTCATATCCGTCTTATCGTGACATGGGAAAAAAAAATTCATTATAGTAAACATAATTCTTAAAGTTCTTAGAAAAAATAGTACGATACGACTTCGGTTATTTTCCAGAAGATGACTTTCATTATAGTTGGATGAAGATATTTATCTTCGATCTGAATAATTACCCAAGTAGTCCCAAGTTAAAATGAGACCCCATTTGTTCATTTCAATAAACAAATTTTACTGTCCTTTAAGAGTTTTCATCGAGTTCGATATTTTATTTAAATCTAGAAGTTGAGTATTAAAGACATACATTTAGATAAACAGGAAAGTTAACGTGGTTCTTTTAACATTCTAAACCCAAAATGAGGGAATTCCTTCTAGTAATTAAATGTGTATATAAACCGTTGAATAGAGTTTCATTTTGAAGATGAATCTACGAGGTGGATTCAATAAATCAAACATAGACTTTTCGACTTAAGTTTTATGTTTCCAATTTCGTTGACAAAAGTTTGTTTATATCCAACTTTCATTGACTTTTACGTTTGTCATTTGTATTCTTTAGACCTTACCCACTCAATTACGTCTGTTCGAAGTACTGTTACTTTATAATGGTCTCTACATCTCCTTATGAAGTGGTCCTAAAATTTTCCAGTTAATTAGTACTTCTGATTGTTAGGATTTGGACGTTGTTTGTTTCCGTCACTGGCTTGAAGCTTTATGTACTTCGTTTTTAAGATTCCTGTCTGTTTCGGTGTTAGTATACGTTTCTAACATTGTGTGAACGAAGTCATTGACTGTCTTAGTGATTCGGAACTTATTTTACTACTAATATATTTTCTGACTCTTTGACGACGGTTGGTAGAACTCGAGTGACCGCAAACATCTCGTAGTGCGGAATATTTACGTCTACATATGCGTAAGAAAAGTCCGGGAGTCCCCTGTAAGCTGTTCAGTACACGAGTCTATTTTACTAAGAGTAATCTGAAACATCGCTATTCTTTTTGTTAATCTTTACAAGATCTTTTAGTTGAAACACCTTTTATTTGTTATATAAAGATTTACTTTATCCCCAGTTTCTTTTTAATATTTACACTAATCTGATGAGACTTTAGTGTAAAGTTTGACTTACTATTACTTTGTGTTGTATAGTTTCAAACTTCTTCCTTCGATTTTATCGAACATTTCCTTTAAGATAAAATGTATAAATAAAAATATTTTCTTTTTCTCAAATTTAAGTCACCGGTTAAAAGGGTGGAATCTTTTAATCTTTTTATTATCGTTCAATTTTGGTCTCCTTTGTCTTCCTTCCTATAGTATTTATATATTAGTCTTACGTCAATTTGTCTTTTGTTTTTAAATTCTTCGTTTTCAATTTATAATTATTTTAACTATTATCAGGTCTTTCTTAATAGTTCTTTTCTCTTTATTGTGGTCAGTATGATACTAGTCCTTATTGTCTTCGTTAAAGTGATGTCACATAGGAAGTCGATTATTCTTTTATTATTCCGTTTTAATACTTACTAAATTGTTTAAACTCTTGAATACTACTTCATTTATATAAAGAACTTTTTTTATATGACTGGTTGTGACTGTTGTCTGTTTCTTGAGACCGATCGGGATGTAGAGTGTGTGCGTGAATATGTTTTCAAAGTAAGGGTATACCAAAGTGATCGTCTAAGATAAATTGTTACTTTCTTCTTTAACATGGTTCAAATATGTTTCAGAAAGTTTTTGATTACCTCCCTCGTATTTTGTTTGAAATATTTGAGGAAAACACTTTTTGTCTTCTTTCTCTTTTATGGTGTGGAACAAAATATTAAACTATACATATAACCGTATTGTGACTATGATTCTAATGTTTTTATAATATGCCCTTTTTTTGTGACGTTTTGTTAAGTACATTATTTGTGTCTAAGCTTTTAGGAAACGTGTTATAATCGTGTAGTTTTGTGTAGTAAAATATTTCTCTCCTTAGTAGTGGTTCCTTTCAAAAAGGTTCTAACGAAATTGTAAGTTTTAATTTCAGTATGTCTCACTTCGTTTAATCTTTCTCTTTTTATATAACATACAATAGTGTATATATACCTTAAATCTTTTTGCAGATTGACTAATTGGATAAACGTCCCGTCCTTGTCTCTACGTCTGTGTCTCTTACCTGAACAGTTCCGTCCCCTTCCTCTGAAACCCTTATTAACTCAATCGTCGTGACGGTACATTTGTGACGGTACACATTTTGTCTCCCGATCACTCTTCGACCTACGTTGTTTCCTCCGACGAAACACTACCGTCTCCCTACCCTACCGTCCCACGCTCCCTCCGAGTTTTCCCTCCCCTTACTTACATATGAATGTCGACTAAGTACGACAACATCTCGTCTTTAATTGTGTTGTAACATTTTGTTAATAGGAAGTTGAATTTTTTATTTTTTTTAATTCAACTTGCTAGTGTATTGAGTTGTATAATCGTTTTATTTAATAAAGTTTTTGTTTTATATTAGTAAGTTTATCAAAATATTCTTTACAAATTTTTTAAGTTTGACCAAGTATTAACTTTTTTTGAAGTATTTTCAAAAAAGTGAAAAAGTGAATTTTGTTGTTTTCTTATGTTCACTTAAATGAGTGACACTATTTCAATATGTCTTTAGGTGTCCTTTATAATACGAATTACTACTTTGTGACTTACGGAATAGTAATTCTGACGTTTATATTGATCCTATATGTCAGAGGAGTTAAGATAATTGATGAAATGACCTATATTGTCCTTCACTTTCAGTGAGTCGACCCAGGCTGAGAAAGCGTTGGGGTACATGATACGTCAGGTACCTTAAGAGGTCCGGTCTTATAACCTCAGCCATCAGAAAGGGAAGAGGGGACCTCTCTAGGGTTGGGTCCCTAGTTTGGGTCCGGAGGGCGTAACGTCCGTCTAAGGAAGGGTCGACTTCCCTTCGGGTCCTTATGACCTCACCCATCGGATAGGGAAGAGGTCCCCTGAAAGGGCTGGGTCCTTAGGTTGGTCCCAGAGGACGTACCGTCCGTCTAAGAAATGGTTGACTCGATAGTCCCTTCGGGTTGTCCTTCACTTTATGTCTTTACTTGTCTATACATGTAACCTTTGTGCCTTCATTTTGAGACGCACACACACGAGTCAGTGAAGTCAGGGTAGACTGAGAATCGTCGGGGTACCTGACATCGGACGGTTCGAGGAGACAGGTGCCCTAGGAGATCCGTTCTCATGACCTCACCCGACGGTACGGGAGGGAGGTCTCCTAGACGGGTTTGGTCCCTGACTTGGTCACAGAGGACGTGAAGGAGGTAGTGTCCGCCTAAGAAATGGGGACTCGGTGATCCCTTCGGGTCATTTTCAGATGAGTAGTGATATATCGTGCTTACAGACTTCCTTTGGGGGTCCTTAGACTCTTGTTAACTATCTTAAATACTTAGTCAAATCGATCAGAGTCCTGTGTTCCAGTTATACGTTTTTAGTTAATATCAAAATCTTATTACTACTACTACTTATTTAAATTGTCGTCTATGCCTTCTGGAGGTTGAACTTTTCATATTTTGTAAGTCAAATCATTTTGACTTCTGGATTTATTTAGTTCTATAATGTCACAGGTACCTGATCTTCTAAATTATAATAATTCTAGAATTAAGAGGATTTTAACTGGGTTAATTTGTTAGGATTTAGTTTTAAGACTAGTTGAAGTGACATCTTGAACTATTTAATTATACTTTGAAATATGACTTTAAAATTTTTTTTGATCTTATCGTTTGTATTAAAACTTTTGTTTATTTCAAGGGAACACCGAGTCGACCATTTCTTAGACGGACGTTACGTCCTCTGGACCCAAGACAGGGACCCAACCCTTCTAGGGGACCTCTTCCCTTTCCGATGGGTGAGGTCATTAGACCGGACCTCTTAAGGTAAATGTCAGGTACCCAAGCGTTTCTCAGTCTGTGCTGACTCGGTGCAAGTGAAAGTGTCATTTGTTTAGTTTGACGAATTAACGTTGTGTTGTACGTCGGTTTCGTTAGTTCTGTTGCACCATAATCTTATTACTATATGTTTATATAGTTACCTTGTGTTGTCACTCAAATTTTGAACTAGGTTAGAAAAGTTGTGTGTTAGGATCTCGTCAAGTAATTTATGTACCCTTTTAATGGTGACGGTAGATAAGTCTAGAAGGTGTTATTAGTGTAGATTAACTTAGTGTCTGGATTTGTATTTTTGGTTTTGATTTTCCTTTGTCTTACTTAATCCCTTACTCTTTCTAATAACTATAACCAGTATGTTTCATAACTAGTAATTTCTTTGTGACTATTATATGTGTAGTAGTTTTAATTTAGACGATGAGTAGTTTTTTTGTAGTAATTCTTTTATTTCTCGGTTTCGTCTTTGACCTTTCTTTATAAGTGATATATAAATGGACTGTTTCCTGAA
Source organism: Capra ibex (assembly GCA_006410555.1). NCBI lineage: Eukaryota > Metazoa > Chordata > Mammalia > Artiodactyla > Bovidae > Capra > Capra ibex. The sequence goes on along the minus strand of SJYO01026388.1, from coordinate 4,503,609 downwards.
CCTATGTTTAGATACTTCTTGTCTATTTTTAGTAATTCCTTTTTTTGTTGAGATGATTTTTACCGGTTTTCGATATTTGTATACAGTATTTTCGTCGATCTTTTTATCAGTTCTATACTTTTCTATAAGTTTCAATAATCTCTTTGTGTTTGATTTAGTGTTACTCTGTGGTGAAGTGTAGGTGTTCTCGATTTTAATTCTTCACGTACTTATTCACTTTGAGAGTGTGGACCGACCATCTTTAACATGTTACCGAACTGGTAAAAGCCTTTTTCAAAGTGTCAAAGAGTTTTTTGACTTGCATATCAGAGAGACATTGGGTCCTTTAGGTGAGAATAAATGGGTTCTCTATTATATTTCCATACACTGTTTTCTTCGTATTTTCTTTCGAGTATCGGTGAAATAAACATTATCGGGGTTTGATCTTTGTCGAGTAGTGAATTGTCCTGCCGTATTTGTTTACGACCGTATAGGTGTGTTACTTTAGGATGAGTCGTTATTTTTCGTTACTTGATGTGTACGTGAGTGGGGGTACCCACTCAGAGTTTTGTAATATGACACACCTATTATCTTTGTGTGTGTATTCATATGTTTGAGATTCGAAGGTAAATTTACTTCAAGATTTTGTTTCGTGACTTTTTATACTAATTACAAAAGAGATACTCTACCTCCTCTAATAGACCTTTCTTCTTACTTCCCTGAAAGGTCCCACTGTCATTGTAAGACATAAAGTACCCCGACTATATGTACCCACACAATTCAGTAGTCTCGGTGCTTACTATATGAAGTACAAAAGGTAAAGGAACATAAATTTAAAGTAAGGTAGTTTATCCCCCAACGATCGTTTTGATCTTAGTTTTGCTGGTCTAAATGTGAGGTGGAATTTGTTCATCTGTCTTTTTGTTTATTTGTTATTTATTTATTTATTTTCAAAGGTTTGTGACCTGTCTCTCGTACATCCCAAGATTAAAGGATCTTGTCTTTTGTCTTACCTTTGTCCCACTTGGAACGATACGTGGTCGAAGAACGGACCTCCGTCAAAGGTCCGGTGTTACGTTTCCTCCCCTTCGGTTTGTCTCGGACTTATAGAGTCTCTCGACTCGTCTGACTCCAGTCTAAGTCTTCGGTCCTTATGTCCTTAACAGTCCCGTCGTAGGGTCTTTCTTCCCTTCCAGTGCCTCTTTGTCGAGACTTTTAGACGTCCTCAGGGAGTTTTACAATCAATGAATAAACACGTACACACTCTCGTTTGACCCCGAAGGGTCCACCGAGCCACCATTTCTTGGACGGACGGATACATCCAAGGTAGGGACTCACCCCTTCTAGGGGACTTCGTCCTTTGCCCTTAGGTGAGGTCATAAGAGCGGACCTTCTACGATACCTGTCTCGTCAGGTACCCCAGCGTTTCTCAGTCCATGGTTACTCCCTGACTCGTGTCCATGCGTGTTCTCGTTTGACAGAGTTCAGGACGCCAAGGTTACTAAAAGGTAATTCTTGCATTGTTTCCGTTTAGGAAGTTTTCTTCGTGTACTCGTCTCTAGGTCAAGTCAAGTCAGCGAGTCACCATAGGCTGAGAAACACTGGGGTACTTGGCGTCGTGAGGTCCGGAGGGACAGGTAGTGGTTGGGGGTCTCAGGTGGCTTTGGGTACAGGTAACTCAACCACTACGGTAGGTTGGTAGAGTAGGAGACAGCAGGGGAAGAGGAGGACGGGAGTTAGAAAGGGTCGTAGTCCCAGAAAAGTTTACTCAGTCGAGAAGTGTAGTCCACCGAATTTCATAACTTCAAAGTCGAAGTCGTAGTCAGGAGGGTTACTTGTGGGTCCTGACTAGAGGAAATCCTACCTGACCAACCTAGAGGAACGTCAGGTTCCCTGAGAGTTCTCAGAAGAGGTTGTGGTGTCAAGTTTTCGTAGTTAAGAAGCCGCGAGTCGAAAGAAGTGTCAGGTTGAGAGTGTAGGTATGTACTGGTGACCTTTTTGGTATCGGAACTGATCTGCCTGGAAACAACTGTTTTATTACAGAGACGAAAAGTTATACGATAGATCCAACCAGTATTGAAAGGAAGGTTCATCATTCGCAGAAAATTAAAGTACCGACGTTAGTGGAAGACGTCACTAAAACCTCGGGTCTTTTTATGTCAATCGGTGACAAAGGTGACAAAGGGGTAGATAAACGGTACTTCGCTACGTTGGCCTACGGTACTAGAAGCAAAAGACTTACAACTCGAAATTCGGTTGAAAAAGTGAGAGGAGAAAGCGAAAGTAGTTCTCCGAGAAATCAAGAAGTGAAAGACGGTATTCCCAGCACAGTAGACGTATAGACTCCAATAACTATTAAAAGGGTCGTTAGAACTGAGGTCGACACGAAGGAGGTCGGGTCGTAAAGAGTACTACATGAGACGTATATTCAATTTATTCGTCCCACTGTTATATGTCGGAACTGTATGAGGAAAAGGATAAACCTTGGTCAGACAACAAGGTACAGGTCAAGATTGACAACGAAGGACTGGACGTATGCTAATCTGTTTTTTATTAATTGGTGGACGTCGTGAGGTGAAACTGGTGACACCCGTTTTGTAAACTCTTTCCTTCCGGTTCTTCTCCGTTATTTATTTTTCTGTTGGGTACCGTTACGATTCTTGTGTTTCAGGTTTTTTATTGTTTTGACTACAAAGGAAGAGGAAATAAGATACAAAGTCTTCAAGAGTGTCAACTTCGACGGTACCTTAGTGGACCTTACGAACATTTTGTGTTTGAGGGATCTGAGGTAGGAGCCTCAAAGACTAAATTATCCAGACCTCAACCGGACTATTAGATAAAGAATGCACAAGGGTCCATGATCACTACGACGATCACACTCCTGATGTGAACCTTGTAGTGAATGTATGAGGTAGGGATCTTATTATAGTGTAAACTTTCAGACATTTATGATTCGGTACCAGATAAGGTTTTGACAATCCTAAAAGTCGGGGTTTTGTTATTATTTTGTTGTTATTTTTCATGGGTATAAAATCAATCGAAGTATCAAATAGAGTGTTATTGGAACGTTTATAAAGACTGAAGGTGAGGAGAGATGGGACAAAAAGAAAAATTGTCTAATCCTTAGACCTTAAGTCTCTATAAAAATTCTTGGGTAGGAAGTAGATGTCTCGTAGACTATGGTTTCGTACGCGCGAAGAGACATACATTACGGCAATGGGAGACCTTAGGGGTTCACGGTACGGAGAATGCCCCAGAAACCGCCAACTATGAGTGGGTGGACCTCCGACGTGGATCAGGAAGTGACATACCTTTTCAGGTTTAGGGTGAAACGTAACCTTGTTATGTATAAACTGATTTGATAACTCTTACCGTTCTCGCTCAGACAGTGTGGAGTGTTTTGGTGTTGGAGTACTTTTGAATGAAATCCATCTAGAGTGACGAGGATAGGGTTCTCGACTATAATCCGTTGTATCTTCCTCACGAAGGATTCACAGAGGACACACACACACACACACACACACACACACACACACACACACACACACACACACACACACACACACACACACGCACACACNACACACACACACACACACACACATACACACACACACACACATACACACGCACACACACACGCAGACGAGTCAGCGTGTGAACACAGACTGAGGAACACTGGAGTCCGTGACATCGAGCGGTCCGAGGAGAAGGGTATCTTAAAAGGTCCGTTCTTATGACCTTACTTGGCCGTAAAGGAGGAGGTCCCCTAGGAAGACTGGGTCCCCAGTTTAAGTGTAGAGACCGTAGAGGACGTAACCGTCCGTAAGAAATTGGTGACATACACAAAGAATCGTTGAAAGTTTATATGTGATGTCATTAAAATTGGTATCAGTGGGTACAACATATAATATAGGGTTAGTTGACAATAGAATTATATTTGGAGTCTTATAAAGAGTATCGCAAAAGATCCCATTCACCTAATTTCATTGCGTTTCCAGAATTCGTATTTGTGTTTGTTAGACAGTAAGATATCTGTTAATTGAAGTATAAAGATAAATGTTTCTGATTCGTACACCAGTCACAAGACACAACATATACCTCTGAACCACTCTCGTCAAGTCGTGAGGTTTGTATGGGACTCACATATGTTGTGAGTTCCGGTTTTGACATAATCTTCGACTGGTTTCTACTTAATATAAATAACAAAAAATTTTCTAGTATTACAAATAAAAAAACACCCCCACCACAGGTCCTTTCTCTCTTTTCGTATTTAGTCAGACTATTTTCTGAATTAGTCTCATATTTTTTACTATGGGTACCCTAGTAGAATTGGAGATCCGAGGGGTGGGTTTTCAGGGGTTTTGCGCTTACGGACCTCATGACTTCAGTTGTAGGGTAATGTAACGACGAAATACTGTTTCGTACGGTTCCAGTAAACCTTTAGGATGAGTCCCGCAGTGACCAAAAAAAAAATAGGAGAAGACTTTATGTCACCATCAAATTTAAAATAATCATTACCATTCAGTAGTGTTGTTAACATTAGTAACGTCTCGTTTGACTTCGATATGGAATATTGACCACTACTGAAAAATTTTTCCTCTATGTTCATTGACTCTGTACTGTCTATTTAAGTTTGTGTAGATCTCTATTTGATTACCAAAAATACTCCTAGAGAGGAATGTTCTGGTGTGTGAACACTTACCAAGGTTCTTTCTGTTCTAAAGTCCTTAAGACCTGTGATTGGTAATTTAGTTGTGTCTAGTTTATATAGTCTTTTTTCTACTACTACTTATTCATATTTTCGAACTCTTCCGTTGTTCTTGTTAGTAATTCTTACTTTGTGTAGTTCAAGTGAGGTGACTTTAATATGGGTTTCGGAGAAGATAGTAATGTCGATGGTTACCGGGTAGACTTACCGAATGCCAATGATACTCGCAGGACAGGTCTTCTATTGTACGCGTACACACTCACCTGTGAAATGATATTTGTTTGAAATGACAATCACTTGTCTGACTGTTAAGACATTCATAACTACAAAATGGTACCGAAGAGAAGAGATTCGAGAGTAAAATACTTTACTATTGACTCAAACCTGTCTTTTAAATATATGTGTTATCGATACCATATCACCACCCGAGACCAAAGAAATAAAAATTAACCTCCTATTAACGAAATGTCAACACGACCAAAGACACTTAGTCGGTCTTCATATGTGTACAGGGGAGGGAGGACTTGGGGAGGGGGAAGGTGGCACGAGTGGGGAGAATCCAGTAGCGTCTCGTGCCACGACTCGAGGGACACAATCTGGCGTTGGAGGGTGATCGATAGACCAAGTGTGTACCATTACGCATACGAAGTTAGATGAGAGAGTTAAGCCGGGTGGGAGAGGAAGGAGGCGGTGCAGATGTTCAAGCAAGAGATACAGACGTAGATAAAGACGGGGCGTTTATTTAAGTAGTCATGGTAAAAAGATCTAAGATATATATATACACACACGATTAAATACTTTATACAAAAGGAGAAAGAATGAGGTACGACATATTGTCCGAGATCACTACAAGTAGGTGGAGTGATCTTGATTGAGTTTAGGTAAGGAAAAATACCCATTTATTATAGGGTGACACATATGTATATATAGTGTTGAAGAAATAGGTAAGTAGACAGGTACCTGTATATCCAACGAAAGCACAGGAACAATATTTATCACGACGTTACTTGTGACCCCAATGTACACAGAGACACTTAATACATAAAGAGTCCCATATACGGGTCATCACCCTGACGACCCAGTATACCATCAAAATAGAGATCGAAAAATTCTTTAGCGGTATGACAAGAGGTATCACCGACGCGCGAGACAAAACTCATCTGACCATAACTATTTGCTATACAGTTTGACGTGACTCTGTTAAACTGAAGGTTGCAAATTTTTTTTAGTATAAAAGGTAGAAATATAAATTCCTCATGGAAATGTAATGTAAAATAAGGGAGTTATACTTTCTTAAGAATTTGTCTGTACGCCATATTTACTATCTCCCTTTTTATTGTTTAAAATGATATAGTTGTCAAATTCAGACAAGTCTTATTCTGTGATGTTTTTTTGCTTATCATTGGGTGTCAGATAGCTTCTATGTCAGTTGTTTCCTACTTATAAGTGTTAGATATTTTTTTTGAGATATTTACTCATTTCTTTTCTAATACGTAGTCTTTTCATCCGTTTTCTCTGCTTGTTCGTTCAGTGTCATTTCCACTCTTTTACCAGACATTTGTATACTTTCTACATGTATATATATACTACTCTGTACAAGTTTTGATAAGTGTTGCAGTAACAAAGACTACTTTTAATGTTGAATTTATAGACGATTGTCTTTTTATGGATTTATTTAACTTTATTTGACTGTGTTAGTTTATAATGATTCCCTATTTTTTGTTTACTTGATTTCGATATGTGTACTTTTACTTCCTTAAAGTATCAATTTTCTTATTTTATCTTAATTTTTACGTATAATGAACTACATTAAATATACTTCTCATGATATGTAAAAATCTATATATTGGTGAATATCCTTTTTATGTTTCCGTACGTAGCCCATTATATAAGGTTTAAATCTTGACTAATAAGTACGTCCCCTTTTTCCCCACTTTAGTCTTTTTCCTTCCCAAAAAGGACGGAACGTTTCTAGATCAAAAAATTCGACCTGAATTTTTCGATCATAAACAACGTAATAAGAAATACGAAAAACATACAGAATTTTACAATGTCGTATGCACATAAAATTTCTAAAATAAAAGATAACGTTACTGACACACTAGAATGTATGTCAAATGTATCTTCCCAAGTCCCTAAGGGACCACCGGGTCACCGATTCTGACGTACGAGAGTTTCGTCCCCTGATCCAAGTTAGGGACCAGACCCTTGATCTAGGGTGTACAAGGTTGATTTTTCTGGGGCGTACGACGTTTACTGGCCTCTACGACGTCGATTCTGGGTCGTGTCGGTTTATTTATTTATTGATAAAATTTTATTGATTTCTATTTATGTTTGTCTCAAGTTTCCACTTCAAAAGTTTAAGTACTTTTATCAATTGTATCAGTTCCGGTTGGGTTGACGATTTCCTTCATAGATGACACCCACAGTGGTGCTTTGTACCTTTAGCCAGATGGCCGAGAGTCAAAAAGGATGTGTGGAGATTACTGGAGACAAAGAAGGTGTAGGGAGACTTAGGACAAAGTGTAGATATGTCTTCCGTTGTAATTATTCGATTATAACAGACGAAGAAGAAAATCCTCCGTGTTAGTTATTCAAGATAGTTGACAGTCTTTACTTGATATACGTGTGACTTGTGTACGTGTATAAACTTGATAAAAAATTTTTTACATTTTTTGGGTGAATTTCTATTTGTTCCGATCTTAAAATGAATCCACGTTAAGTATTTTAATAATCTTGGCATTGTGATTTCCTATGTTACACACACCGGTTTTCACAATGACTCGTGAATCCCCTATTTGGGGGAGGAAGGTTCTTCGGAAGGAATTAGTAAAGTCGGTTATCAGTAAAAGAGAAAAGGGTTGTCAACAACTCACCAAGGAGTGGACTTGGTGACTAAGACTGAGAATTAGTCATTGATAGACGAACGAAAAAAAGAGAGACCATCCTAATTCATGGACCCCCTAGTGCCCAATATAGTGGAAGGGAAAAAAGTGAGGAAGTGGTTGTGAGGGTTTTCCCAGACTTATTTAAAAGAGTTTACTTAATCTGTCGTCTCCCTGATTCCCGGTCTACAGTCTTATCTCTCGGACGTCAGACTTAGTCGAGACGGGAAACGGTCGACTTACTGTCGCATTACCGATGTAGAGTGACATAAGTATGTTACCTTTTATATGACCTTTGTAAGAGTATTCTAACAGAATTTTTGATTACATTTAGTTTCAACTTTTCGTGTATGTCATCATCCGACCGTGTACTGACCTGAGTTCCCAACAATCAATAAAAATAGTGATCGTGTTAATAATGTCGATACGATGATGTGATGGTAAACACACCTCCCCTTTTTACTCAGAACGTTGGTGTACTAAGGATTCAAACACAAGAGGATGGGTTAAAAATTGTCAAGCGGGTAATGTCACTAGTTGTAGAAGGAACTGTAGGTTAATCATTCAGACTGAGGTTTACGTCAAGACCACATTCATCTTTTCGTTAATAAGTTAAGACAGGGGTTTACAAGGAAGGGATCTGTTCCATAAACAAATGAATTGTTCTGGAAGATGATACTAGTGACAATAATTGATTTCAAATGTGACTGGAACATAGGTACTACTTTAATACAATTAAAGTTATATAAAACATTTTAGTATTTCAAAAATACGTAGATGACGTGTACAATATAAGAAGATATTGTATAGGGGGAAAAGTAAATTTTGTCTTTACATTTGTTTGAGTAAGTAACCCAGTAATAAGAGGGTAATGTTCCCATAGACGTTACCAAACCATAAATCGTTACTGTCTAAACGTCGTGACTCTCGAGGAGTCACTAATTTATGTGACTTCTCGTTTGACTTTTAGTCAAAGTTATTCGTCGGCACCCTAAAAAGCCCGTGAAGTTTATTTGGACTAAGACGTCGAAATTTAAGTCCTGTCACACGGGGTCGTGATTGACGACTGTCGTAACAAACTAGACCCCTCTGCACGTTCGTAAGTTGTTGTTTGTTCGTACACAGTTATTAAATATCCAGATCTCAGTTGAGATCGTCTTCCTCTCACCTGAAAAAAAAAAAAAAGGGGACATAGGGTTCCGAAAAAAAAAACGAAACTCAATTAAGGAGGGAGAAGGCAGACGGTCCTCAGTCTAGTCGACGATGTTAGTCCACAAGACGATTGAATCCAGTGAAATCAGGTCCGGCTGGTCCGAAGTTGTATGTTCAGAGACTTGGTGTTCTGTGTCCGTAGTCAGACCTTTACACCGCGAAGCACGGGAGGACTATTGGTACTGAAGTGGTGGAGGAAGTACAGCTACTTACTCCAAAAGAGCTGGGTCGGGACTCTTGAACTAAATCCGTCTATTGTACGAAGATCTAACAATTGCGTCCCTCGGTTCGACTCTGTAGTCGTGGGAATCCTACAGACTTACGTAGACGTAAAGACGGAGAGAACGGGACAATTAAGGGGAAGTAGGTCATTGAGGTCTTTGGTATGATTGTGTGTTGGTCGATTGTTTACCCCCGACACTAGTGAGACTTCTCTCTATAATATCGACACTCTATGTGGTAGTCTTTAACCTTACTACCTTGTCGATGTCACTCGTATATTTGTCCTTTAAGTTACTGAACGACGATGAATTTTTTTTTTTTAAACTTACGAAAACGGGTGGTTTCAGACTGGAACTCAGTAGACTTTAACTTCGGGTACTATTTGATGTAAAAGAAGTAAAAGTCATTGTAAAATTCAACTTTTACAATTATAAAGTGAGGTCCTCAGGTCGAGTCTATTGACGAGACACTCTTTTATGGGAACTTCGTGTTCCTTTAATTGACTGTTTACTTAAATACTTTAACTTTATAATTTTCTCGTTAATTATTTAAACGGTCGACATGAAAAGAAGACAATTTTTTTTTTTTTTGTTGGTCATCGTGGAGTAACCCGAAAAACTACCACTCTGGTGTAGTCTTTGCATTTGTATTGCCATTAAGTAAGTAAATAAGTGGTTCATAAAAAATACTGGACGAGACAGGTCTCTTATATCACCACTACTTTGATCTACGTAAGACCTCGAGTGTAAAGAATAAAGAATGTAAGAGGACCCCCGTCCCGCTCCCTTCGCCCCTCTCAGTGTTTTATTTATGTACATTTTACTACATGTAACTTAACAGTATGTGTGTTGACTCTTTTGATTACGTCCATACTACCGTTCTGTTCAATTCCCTAGTCAACGGTAAATTTTATCTTTCCAGTTCTTTCCGTAGTTACTCGTCTACTGCACTGACTCGTTTCTACGTCTCCTTCTACTCCCTCGTTCGACACGACTTTGTCTCTCGTCCCTCCCACTTTCTCCTCCGACTCCTGTCCGACCCCACGTGTCTCGTGAGAGGGGTCGTGTAGACTGCACTGGGGTATTGTTTCGACCCAAAATCCCGTCCATAGTGCGGTCACAATGTACTCCCACGACTTCGAGTCGGTACAGCGGTGGACGGGTGCCAGTGTGTCCCTCGCCGTCACGACTGTGGAAGGGGGTCTCCGAGGACGAGGCAGGTCTTCCAAAAGTTGATGTGGGTCAAAAAGGTGACGAAGGTTACGACAATAGCGTTGAATAATCTTTGTTGGGCAATTTGGGTCTACAGTCTTTCCACTGACATTCCCACTGCCGAGTCCTCCGTCGTGTACCTTGACTTCTCTCTTCGGAGGTCCTTCGTGTCTTAAACTTCCCGACGGAAGTCCTTCTCCTCTCTGGTCACAAGTCGTACGGGGTCTTCCGTCTTGCCCCGGGTTATTGAGCTTTAGTGTCCCTCTGTTGAAAGGTCATTGACCTACTTATTTTTCTAGGTCACTGTTCTCGATCGGTTGTTACCCTACCCGACCGAACACTTCGATACTTCAAGGTTAATGTCCTCAATAAGTCCATCTCCGACTTGTCGGTAGATGACAGACTCTACTTCTGTCTAAAACCGTAACTACACGTCCGATATGCATACCTACCTGTCTACCGACAAGGTCAAGGTACTAATGGATTCGTGACCCGTCCCGTTACACCGTTAGTCTTCAAGGTCTCCAGTCTGTCGACCCAATTTTGGGTCAGAGGTGATAAATATAAGCGAAACGTGTGAGATGTTCGGAGCCAAACGAGTAGACTTTTTACTGCGTTTAATGCAACAGTGGAGTGCCACGGAATTTAATTTCCTCTATTAGGTACGTTTCCTGAATTGTGTCCCGGACCGTGTGTTTCCAGTCAGTTAAGTCGATTATGTCTGTACACACAAACCCTCGTACACATATTTTATATTTATATATATTTATTACACACTGTAAACAAAAAGACAAAAATGAGAATATGAGTCACCACTCTTCTCAAGTTATAGGTTTCGACTTGACGATATCTTATAATTTATTGTCCTACTATGATTGGTATTATCAAAATTTTTTATAAATTTGTCGGTCGAAGAATCGGACTAGTAAAGTATAAAATAGAGAAAATTGATGGTCCTCTATACGTCTTTTCAAGTAGAAAATTTGTCGACTTCACGGTTAAATTTTGAATACTTTCCTTTATAGTTGTAAAAGAATTTACTTTGTTGATAATTTTTAAGTCATGAAATCGTATTCTTTCTTACGGATTGTTAGATGTGGACATAAATTACACGTAAATATACGTTTAAGAACTCACATATATGTGTTTGTGTGTGTGAGAATTTATAGAAAGATGAAGTTTTAATATTTGATCTTTCGGGTACCAATGAAAATTTAATGGACAATTATTCATTTTACTAAAGTATATAAAGAATATTCCCAGTTCGTAAAATACGCATACACAGATATAATTATCTTTTATTTCCTCTTTATTGATATCTTACACCGTAGAGATCCGATTTTAGACCTCTACGAAGACCTACCGTCTCTCACTCAATATGTTAAAATCGAATTAAACGGTAGTAAGAAAAGAGTAAGACCTATTTGATTGTAAATAATAAGTAATTCTTTTGTAAGTTCATACCTATACTAACTATTTTCCTTCTCATACAAAATCCTTTTTGAGTCCGTTATAAAATAAAGACGTCGTCCCATGAGTTGTGAAAATCTTTCAGTACCATACTACGTAATGTCTGTCTTTTGCGTAAAGGTTATTATCATAAACAAACTCTGTTGTCCTATACATACCTACGTATAGGTAGTAATATGACTAGGAGGGTTGTCGGGACACTGTATCGACGATAATGGGGACAAGATAGTCATACGTGTGTCCCCGAGTCCCCCGTTTGACGAGTTTCGGAGTTTCCGTCTTCACTTCTAGGTTAGGGTAAGATTTTGGAAGGTAGAAAGACACATCAGACGGTACGCTGGTGTAACTTAGTGGTACAGACCCGTGTCTATTAGACAAAGTTATTCACGTAAGCGTGGTTTTGAGGCAACCTATATAGAGTACGTGAGACTTCCCGCACGACAGTCTTCCCCACTAGGTCGGACAGTGGTTTCTGTCGTAGTCCTTAGGTCAGGTCAGAGTTGTCTATCGTGGTATGACTTTTACACTAAGGGATTGGTAGTCAAGCGTCGGTCAGGACGGTCTGTGAGATATTACAGACGAAGATAATTAGGGTCCAGGTGGGAATTTCGTTTTTATTTTTATTTTTTTTATTTCAGGTGAAAGGGTTTAGTGGGAGGTTCCTAAACTTCACTCGTTAGTGATAGAGGGAAATGTTTTACGGGGTCTGGGTAAAGAGTATTGTAGCCTTGTCATTCGGAGAAAAGTGAGACCGCCGGGGAAGACCAACGTACACTAAACAGTTTTGGAGAGAAGCCACTGTGAGTCGTCATTTGGAGGTTAGGGTGCTACTCGTGCCAGTCAATACTCGGAAGGACAGCGGTCCACCATATTCGACGACTTGACAGTCCAGAGTCACTACTGAGTCTACCTGTATCACCTTTTTGTTAATTTTGGAAAGAAAGGTTTTCAAGAAAATTGGATCTAGAGATGAAGGTGTTGACTAAAGACGACTCTTGGTTTGTGAACTGAAGAGTCCAAACGTTAGATCAGTGTCTCCTTGTTTCGTGTGTGAGAGTACTGTCACCCGGAGGAGACGCTGGGCACCACACAGGGGGCTGTCGTTGTGGGAAGGGACTCGGGGCAGACGTTTGAGAGGTGAGCGGGGAGTGACGGAGGAAGGCGGCGGACAGAGTTCAGAAGACTTAAAAGGGGAGGGCGGAAGGAGTGGGAAACCACACGTAAAGGTGTCGTGACCCTTTGTGTCTCTAGGGTTCGTCGGTAAACCCCCAGAACGAGGGGATGATCTGTTCTCTCACTCGGGTGACATAAATACCTGGAACAGGAGCAGCCGACCTGAACCCTTCTGGTTCGGTGCGTCGTGCACTCATTGATGTCTTTTCCAGTCTTCACCTCGTCGAGTGCCTTTGTTCCGATTCTGGCCTCCTCAGTGTCTTGACTTCCGACCGAATCTGTATATACCTGTTTCCTTTTCCGTAGTCGTCGCCCCTCTTTCGGACCTCGGGCTGACGTCGCACTTCGGAACTTCCCTTTGTAGTTGTGGAGAACTTGTGGAGACGTGCGCTCGGGGACACGTCAGTGAACTGTCGGTCGCGGAACACATTCTGGAGTAAATTATCGAGACCCTGACCCGTTTGTTGGAGGGTGGTATGTCGTGTCCCTTGATGTCAAGGACGGTCATAGGAATAGTTATAGGAATAGTCAGGAATAGTCATGGGACACTATTTGGTTTTTCCTTTTCTTGTCCTTTTTCTTACATATGTATTGACTTGATGCAACGATATGTCGTCTTTAGTTGTGTTGTAACGATGTGAAGTTGTTTTAGACTTTTTTACTAACACAACATCTTAAATCATGGTAAAAAACCTCAATTCCTTTGTTCAAGTCTTCCATCGAAAGAGTTCCGATAGACCAATTGTTCACTACCTTGACCTGAAAAAATTGACAGTAGAGAGGTGTGTAAGAAAGACGCTGTGTGAAGACTTCGAACCGTCAGCCTCGACTTACATTGGACCGATCCTTACCTGGAGAGACTTAACGGGGCACCAGTGGAACACAGATGAAACTGTAAGTAAAGTCCAATAGTGGTGTCGTCGCGCGTACACGCGCACGTGTGTGTGTGTGTGGGTGTGTGTGTGTTGCCGTCCGGGTGATAGAGGTGTTCGTCACGATCTATTCCCTAAAAAATGGGGGTTTCTGCCGGATCACTCTGTCCGTACTCGTCATGTCGTATGATTAGTTGAGACTTTTTGAGGGTAGTCTTTAGTAAAGTTTATACACAAGTTCTCCGTTCCTGTCGTATCCTTTGTCCTTTCGTCCAAACCCTCCGTCCCAAGGGTCGAGACGGCAGATAATCACACTGGAATCTGTTCAATGAGTTGGAGAGACACGGAGTCAAACGATTAGACATTTTGCCCTGAGCTTTCTTATGAGTTGAAGATTTGATTCCTCTCCTTCACTCAGTTCCGTGTACTGGGGATGCATGAGAATAGTCCGTGTGTCACTTGTTACGTTGTGAACCAGGCGAACTCCGAACATACCCAGTTACTCAGTTCCGGTCAGGTGACAGAGGTTTCGGACACGGAGAGAGACGCGTCGTATTTGGGTCACTCTTGAGTCCCTTTCTCTGTGAACACCCGACTACACTTGTCCTCCTTGTCTTGAGACCTCGGTCGGACCTTCTAGACTTCCTACTCTTCCTGGGTCCGTTTCCTCCCTGTTTTAAACTACCCGACCTGTCATGTCCGTCGGTCGTCTATTGTCGTACGGAGAAACACCCTCTCCCGTACCTAAAGACTGACTTCTTATACCATAAACCCCTTTCTTTCCCTTTATTATATCTTCTTCCTTCGACCCTAGAACTTCCACTTTGTCCGTACCAGAAGCCACACCTATTCACGTTGTGAGGATCATTACAAAATCCTTCTCTTAAAAAGATTCCTCAATCCCTGACGACTGTGGTATCTCCCTTCTTCCCGATCTTCCTCTCGGTCCGGTCCTACGATTGCACATGTGTGTCTTGTGCTCTACGGAACTTTCTACAGACACTGTTCCACCCCGAAGGACGGTCTGACCTTTCTCCCTTTCATTCCCCTATGAACGTATACTAAAGGTATAATCCGGTCGCTACACTGCCTGAGGTTAGTCTTTTAGTATGATTTTAATGACCTTTCAGCTTTTGTACGTTTTATTGTGACTATTTTATAAATAAGACTTGTGACACTGATAAGAGTCTTCAAACAAAGGAATTGAGAAATGACTTCAAAGCGAATAATAGTTACTCACTACTTTTCCTCCATTCGTGTAATTATTACTTTCTTCGGTCGAAGGACGGTTCATCAAACTTAGTCACGGGAAGAGCCACTAGAATACGCCATCAGTATAAAAACCTCATACGACCCTTTGACCCTTAAACAGGTAATAAATAGTGCTTTCTAAAAATAGTCGTTGGATCATTCTTTACATGGAAACCCCAGAAACTCGACTTCGTGACGAAGTAAACGATAAACGTTTCTACGACGTCAATAAACGGACATACGCACGTCATGTAAGATTGAGTGTTAAAACCAGAAACCCTTGACTGGAACTACTTTTCTTAAATAACCATTATATACATTAAAATTATTGAGATAAGTAATATATCTACTTTATCACGAATCAATAATAGTCTATTTATCTATCTATTAGACAAATAAAACTATTAAACTATTGCCTACCACCTAAAAAAAAACCAATCTTTTGTTCTATTAGAATATTCTCACCTACGAAATCCTTGGTATAAATATTTTCTTTATCGAAAATTCTTTCGTCGTTAAACAACCCTTGATACATTCGAGAACACGTGACCGTATTTCTTACGTCTAATAGTACTCTTTGAATATGAAGACGGGTGTTTGTGTGTTGTGGTAAATAGTCAACACGGTCCGTGTTGACCTTTATTCCTACGAGAAAGAGAGTCTTCGAAAGAAAGACCACCTCCGGTTATGTATTCTTTTATTTATTTTGTAGTTGATCAGTCCTTCGTTGTCAATCTTGACCTGTACCTTGTTGTCTGACAAAGGTTTATCCTTTTCCTCATGTAGTTCCGACATATAACAGTGGGACGAATAAATTGAATATACGTCTCATGTAGTACTCTTTGCGACCCAACCTCCTTCGTTTTCGACCTTAGTTCTAACAGTCCTCTTAATAGTTATTGGAGTCTATACGTCTACTGTGGTGGAAATACCGTCTATCACTAACGTCGGTACTTTAATTTTCTACGAATGAGGAACCTTCCTTTCAATACTGGTTAGATCTGTCGTATAATTTTTCGTCTCTGTAATGAAACGGTTGTTTCCAGGTAGATTAGTTCCGATACTAAAAAGGTCACCAGTTGATACCTACACTCTCAACCTGATATTTCTTTCGACTCACGACTTCTTAACTAAGAAAACTTGACACCACGACCTCCTCTGAGGACTCTCCGGGAACCTGACGCTCCTTTAGGTTGGTCAGGTAGAATTTCCTCTAGTCAGGCCTTACAAGTGACCTTCCTGACTACGACTTCGACTTTAAGGTTATGAAACCGGTGGACTATGCTTCTCGACTGAGTGACCTTTTCTGGGACTACGACCCTTTCTAACTTCCACGCTCCTCTTCCCCTGCTGTCTCCTACTCTACCAACCTACCGTAGAAGCTGAGTTACTTGTAACTCAAACCCATTTAAGACCCTCAACCACTACTTATCCCTCCGGACTACACGACGTCAGGTACCCAAGTGTTTCTCAACCTGTGCTGACTCGTTGACTTGACTTAACTTGACTTACGTACTTATCGTTGAAACCTATTTCATATTTTCGTCAAGTCTTCTCCTTCTTTCATCGAAAGAGACTGGTAACAAGGTCTCTATTTTTCTTTACCCAGTATTAGACGATGAGATTTTGGTAAACCCCCCTAAACATTTCCTAGTATTCATACAAAATAAAACAAAAAATTAGGACACTCTTTTTTCGATAAGTACTTTCATCTTCCTTCCGCTGGCACTCGTTCGTCAGAGACTTTATGTAAAGGAGCGTTAATAATCTCTAATTCTTTCAGTGTAGAGAGAAAGGTTGTTAGTTTTAATGAAAGATTACTCAACAAAAGTAAGATGATAAGTAGGTCTAATTTGGTTTCGTGTGTAATTTATGTTTTTTCTAAATAAAAGGTCTCAAGACGCTCCCACTTTCGTTAGATTAGTTTTTGCTTTACCCCTTACTCCATCCACTTATTTAGTCTTCCTTCTTAATTCGACTGTCTATAAAACCTCCGGACAATTTTTTATTTAACCTAAAAGTAATATTTTTAACTGAATTTATTTACTATGTGAATTCTTGGGTGAGTCTTGTAAAGGAATTTCAGTTAAACTAATAGTCGGGGTTCTATAACGTAAAGTTATATAAAACAATATAAAGGTTTTATGTTGTCCATACCCTTTCCTGTATGTGTCTCATTTACGGTTGTTTTGTTTTTCTTTCTTTCTTTATGATTTTTTAGAAACTAAGACTATAGACTACAAGTCTAAACTTTGGATTTATTTTTCAATCCGTTTTATAAAATGTATCACGGTAGTTTTATTGATCTCCTATTAACATAAACTCCTTTTCGTTTTCCTTTGAACTATCATCTGTCTCTGGAGATTTCTAGATATTAAAAATTTAATGAAATGAAGGAACTACCTATTAGACATTCATATCTATTTAGATTATTATCCCTGTTATAATTCGGAAGTAGATTCTGTCGACAAGTATGTTGTTCACTTTCAACACAGGCTGAGAAACACTGGGGTCCCTGATATATCAAATACCTTAAGAGGTCCGGTCTTATGGTCTCACCCATCGACAAGGGAAGAGGTTCTCTAGAAGGGTTGGGTCCCTACCTTGGGTCCAGAGGACGTAACGTCCGTCTAAGAAATGGTCAACTCGGTGGTCCCTTCGGGACAAGTATACTGTACACTGTGAAATAGTCGTCTTTGTCCCTCGTACTTACACACACCGGCACCCCTCCCCCCGTCCACCTAAATAAGAGAGATAAAGGTTCGTTCCTTACTACTTCATGTCTGGAAGAGTATTAGAGACCTCCATCATTCGGAAGATCAATTTTAATAGTACAAGTATATGAGTCGTCTATTGTGGCCTCTTTTCTCTAAGACAAGATCCGTGCGGTGGAAATTTGTCTATTTCGACCATTTCCTTACGTCTTTGGACGATAGACTCCCTGTCTCCTCATTTTACATTTGACCCGAACAAGGTACTTTGGGGTTCCTTGTCCTGTTCCTACCCTCCCCTTCAACACCTATGTATAAGATAGACAGTCTACGCAATTTCTGACTCTCTGTCGAAATCCTCCTCACTCAAGGGACAACACCCTCCATAAGTTCGTGTCGCTCTCTACTGTCCTTACCCCGTCTTACCTAGAACTTTTAATTTACCTAGTCCTGGTGACGGTGGGACTCTAGAACACTACTATTCTTTGTCTTTGGTGTCGGTGACTGTAACCCTCTGAATTTTTGGTAAGTCACTGGCACTATATGTTATCTACAGAAACTCTTTCACAACTCCTGTGTCAGGTGTACTCCCAACTCCGTCTTTCGAAAACCATGGAGTTAGACCCATTACACTTCCTCGCGAATTCTTTCTCGATGAAAGTTTCCACACCCGTTGGATTTCCCCTTTGTGTTGCACGTCCCCTGGTCTTTGTTGTCGTCTCCGGTTCCCGTAGGAGGTGAAGGGAACCTAGACTTCCCTCCTCTCCTCCCCGTCAATGGTCCCGACCCTCTCTCTGGACGCCTCCTGTCCTGGTGGGCCGTCCTCGGCACTGGAAGGTAGGGGTCGTAGGAGGAGTACGACATCCCCCTCGTCCCCGACCACACCCTGGACGTCCCACCACCCCGTCTCTCTAGACCCTCCGGTTTGCCTTCTGAAGGTCGTGGTTACGGTCGTTTCGGTGCCGTTGTCCCGTTTACCCTTCCAGGATCTACTCCCTTCTCCGACCTGACGGAAGAGAGATCCAGGAAAGGTTTCTCTCGTTGTACAGAAAAGTCACCTGTGTCACTTTTACTCTCAGTGTCTGGGTACAAAAAAAAAATGGTAGGAGCATATATCTCACGACCGAGAAAGACTAAGAGGCCCGTAAACGGCCCTAAACAAAAGACTTGATTCGTGAGTCGACGTTCCATTAACGAGATGGGTTTTGTCTTCACGGTATCCTCTGTTCTCGAAGGGTCCACCGCGATCCCCATTTCTTGGGTGGACGGTCCTCTCCATTCTCTTCTCCAAAACTCGGGACCCAGTCCTTCTAAGGGACCTCCTTTCGTACCGGTTGGGTGAGGTCATATGAACGGACCTCTTAAGGGTCCCTGTCTCCTCGGACCTCCCGATGTCAGGTATTCCAGCGTTTCTCAGTTAGTCTTCTCGTATCGTGTCCTGGACTTCTAGACTTGTATCTTGGTAGATCGGATACAGTCAATCCGCTAAAAGGTAGACTATGGGACCGATGAGCAAGGAAGTAAGTGGTCTATGCAAATTACTAGACGATGACCTGTCCACGACACGACCTGAGTTGACGGTTGTTCTTTTCAGGTAGTGACGGAAGTGACTCGACAGTCGGCTGACAGTTAGTAAGGTTAGATGTTGTGAGCGACAAGTCATTTCCTTAGAGTCTTCACGATACTTAGTCTTTACGTTTGATACTGGGTGTCCGACTTAGACACACCGGAACGAAGGTAGTCGGTACAAAATAACTGTGTGGGTACAGGTAATCGGATACACACCAGATAGCGACGAAATCACGATGTTGGAGTCTCAACGACGTCCTCCTGACGTCTCGGACTATATAATGATTGACCAGGACATGTCTTTTCAAACGGTTGTGAACGAGATTTATTTTGGATTACGAAATTCTTATTTATATACCTCCCTTTGTATGACAGTGACTAGTTTGTAGGGACCCACGGGATCGATGTTTGGTTCAGTACTCCCTCCAACCGAAAGACGGTTCAACGTAAAGATGACAGCAAAACAAAGACATAAAAAAAGAAGAAAGTAATATTTCCGTCTATTTTTTTTCACAGTGCACCGATTACAGAAGATAAATTGTCGATTGAGAACAAGTGTAAGAGAATATAACATAGATCAGAAAACTGACTAGTCTCAAGAAGGTATAGTACCTTCCGGGTAAAAAGGTTGCTAGGACAAGCGACTTAGTGTGGTTTGTTCAAAACTGTCCCCACTAAAATCCGATAGAAAATTTAACTTGTTATTTTAACTAAAATTGTCGTGAATCGGTTGTGAGTTCACGATATATTTACGTTTTAGTATCGTCGTTATCATGGAAGTGAAGGGACGTCTCTCTTTGTCCTCACCTACGAATAAGGGGTTAGTGAACTGGGTGTCTCGTAATTTTAAAATTTACATAAATTTTTTTTCATCTTTTTTGTAATCGAAAGTAACCGACAATGGTTTTAAAGGATTATACTTCACTGTCCTAGACACGGCCAACACCAAGGGGGGTTCCTACAATTCTCCGAGTCACCACCGACACCGACTGGCAACTAAACGGTGAGGGGTTCGGGAAAAGTAGGGGATTTACCCTTAGTTACATCGTACTTATTTTAATTAGCCGGTAAATCAAGTATAAATCAGTGATATTGCTTCGTTATCGACCGAACTCTTACTAGAAACGGTTCGGAACCAAGGACTTTCAAAAGGGTAGGTGATTGGTATTACGTGTAAAGTTCACAGCTCTCTTTCCTCTGACTCAGGTGGTCGCTTGAGTCTTGGTTCTTACTCTACTATTGTCCTCCGTCGTACCTCTTCCGGACCGACTAGACCATTATTCTCTCCAAAGACAATTCCTGGTCGAATCTGTAAGATAGTAACTTTTATGGAAGGAACTATAGAAATCTAGTTCAGTAAAGGGAGGTTATGGATCGAGAATTGTGTGGTATGAGAACATAGTGTCAACGTCGACCCAGTAAGAAATGAAGGAACCA
Organism: Capra ibex; assembly: GCA_006410555.1. NCBI lineage: Eukaryota > Metazoa > Chordata > Mammalia > Artiodactyla > Bovidae > Capra > Capra ibex. Next base: position 4,482,906 of record SJYO01026388.1, on the reverse strand, counting down.
GGAAACTACCGTTACTGGGAGTCACTCAAGGTGACTCGAGTACTGGACGGACGCGTCTCGTCTTTAACGATGTCGCTTGTGTGTTATTCGTGATTTATATATATATATATTTTATATATATATTTTATAATATATATTATATATAAATATATAATATATATATAAATTATTTATAATTTATATATATTATGTATATTCGACCGACTGGACTACTTACTTACCTATCCATTCGTTCGACCTAGGATCCGTGAGACTATCGTACACTCTTATGGGACCAGTAAGATACTATACGAGGAGTTTTGATTACCGGGTACAGAAGGACAGGACTTGATCCGAGATCCCTTTACGTGTTTGACGTGTGGTCGAGGACCATAGGAGTGGTGGTTTGATGGAGGATAGGCGAGAAAGTGAGAGAAGAAGACAGGATAGAAGAGAACTATATATTAGGACTGGTTCAACGAGGGTCTACGTTTTTTCTTTTTTTTTTTTTTTTTTTTTGTCATAGGGTAGTGGAGGTGGAGTGGATCGACAAGAATGTTTCCGACTTTTTCTGTTTGGACTACGGATGAACGTTTAAGAGAACGGTGAAGAGACGTCTGGAGTGGGATTTTTGGTGTGGAGATAAGAATTTTACGAAACGAGAGACTGAAATCACGGTGCTAAGGGGACTAAGAAGAAGATATGGTACGGGACAGTTAAGATATTAGCTTATATAGATATTTGACTAGAAGAAGAAGGGTTTGGTAATTGTGGAGAACAGAAATACTGACGTAGTCAGAAGACGGTCTGGAGAGCCGAGGGAGGTTAGGTAAGACGTGTCCCTTCAGTATGCACGTGGAGTTGTTACGAGGTTTCATTAAAGTGACCAAGATAATGTAAAACTGAGACCGGGAGTGGAAGTTCACGGAAACGTGGCGTCTCAAATTGAATGTATACTGTTTATATTCGGGGTACTTTCTCGATAAGACAGACTAGAAGTGGTGTTATAGGTGACCTGAGGACTGTAGAAATATATACAATTTTGTATAAGTTCCATTACAAAAGATTTAGAACTGTTCCGGAGGTTTTATGACCAATACCTTTCGACCAAGGTTTATGACCGTAAGGGGGGTAATGAGTACTTTTTTCTCGTTTTAAGAATGATTCTCAGTAGTTAAACACGAGGACTGGTAGTAAGGGCCAAAGAGAGAATTAAAATAGTAAACACCAGGTGTAAGGACGAGACTTTCAGTAGGTCTAATACGTACAAGGTTTAATATGTCCGAGAAATAACGTGAACTAGACTTCTGAAGATTTCGTCATTTAGAAGGGTTTATATTTATTCATCTTATCAACGATTGTGTTAAAAGACGGCTCACTGACTCAGAGTGACATCGGTGTACTTTGTGACATTTAGAGAACTAAAATTCATCTTTTTTCCGTCAACGTTTGTTAGGCTTCTTACACTAGTTACACATACATTAATCTCTGTTTATAACGAGAACTTTTTATATGGGACGAGTTCTTGTGCCAGGTCCAATACTCAAAAAGGTGTAATACTCGTAAAATACTTATAATTTATTGTCATGTACAGTTTTAGATACCGAGGACTACTGGCCTTCAGGTTTTACATAAAGACTTGAAGGTCGGATACTTCGATATGTTTCGGAAAGTACTAAGTCATGTTTGGTGACCAGGGTAGAATGACCGACGGTGAAAATAGTCTGTAAGTTCAATGTGATTTTGTGACAGAAGAGGGGTATACGAACGGAAGGACGGAAATGAGAATAGTAGGAAAAGTAAACGTTACATAAGGGGTGAAGATGGGGTAAAGGATTTATAGACCATGGATGCCGGTGGAGGAGGTCCCTCGGTGGACGGGGCGTCGTAAAATAGACTTAGAGGATTACTTTAGGGTGGGACGGGGACTTACACAGGATGGATTGAGAAGTAGATATAGATGGGGTCCGAACCCTCCAGAAAGTTCCTCCTCTGTACACACACGGTAGAAACTATGGATGTCGTGGAATGTAGTCAAGTCAAGTCAGCGAGTGAGCACAGGTTGAGAAACACTGGGGTACTTGGCGTCGTGTGGTCCGGAGGGACGGGTAGTCGTTGAGCGTCTCAGGTGGGTTTGGGAACAGGTGACTCAGCCACTACGGTAGATTGGTAGAGTAGGAGACAGCAGGGAAAGAGGAGGACGGGGGTTAGGGAGGGTCGTAGTCCCAGAAAAGGTCACTCAGTCGAGAAGGGTAATCCACCGGTTTCATAATCTCAAAGTCGAAATTGTAGTCGGGAAGGTTACTTGTGGGTCCTGACTAGAGGAAATCCTACCTGACCCCAAGGAAGTTTTATTACCCGCGAGTTATTTTCTACACAACCCCTGAAGGGACCACCAGGTTACCGATTCTGAGGTGTGAAGTTGCGTTCCCCGACCTGTAGGTAGGGACCAGTCCCTTGATCTAGGATGTACGGGGTTGATTTCTAGGGGTCGGAGTTCCTTCTAAGGTACACGACGTTGATTCTTGGTCCATCGGTTTATTTATAAAAAATTTTTTATTTAAAATTTTACACGTGTTCCGTCACTAGATGGTTGGCGTCGTTCCCGGAGGTTCGTGTCCGTAAAAGATGGGGGTCCTCCCTTGGTAAAAAAAGAAAAAGAAACCGCCCCCCCTACCCCCCCCGCGGAGTTTACGTACCTCCAATCTTGTGTGGGTCCTCTACCACTACCTGCCCCTCCGGACCGCACGACGTTAAGTACCCCAGCGTTTCTCAGCCTGTGCTGACTCGGTGACTTGACTTGACTCTTGTGTGGGTCCTGCTGGTGTGTAAACCTTCGTGTCCGGCCGCCCCAGATTGAGGTTTTCGAGGTCGCGGCGGCGCTAGGTGACGTAGCCCATCTCTCTGGGCGCCTTGTGCACGACTCGAGGCGCACCTCGCCGGGTACCGCGCCTATGCTCAGAGGCTTGCTCCGGTGCGCGGTCCGTGCGCCCCTCCGCCTCTGTCCCCTCGCCACGTCCCGCGGAGGGGTGGATGGAAGCCCCTGGGGCGTCTCGTGCCTCCCGAGGAGGGCGCCCCTCGGCCACGTCCGCCCCTGCCCCGGCGTCCCTGACTTGAGACGCTGCAGCGGCCGGCGGGTTCGGGCTGGCGGGTCTCTTCCGGCGGGCGCGCCGCGGCCGAAGGCAGGCGCGAGCCCGTCGCGCGCCCCTCCCGGGCCGGCGCGCGGGGTGTTCCGGGGCGCCGCGCGAGCCGGACGCCGCGGCCCCGGCGCCCCGCCCGACAGCCGGGCCCAGCCCTCGCGCGAAGGGCGGCGGACCCGCCCTCGCCCAGCCGGGCCGCCGGGGACGCTCATAGGCGCGGCGCGCCCGCTTTCGATTCCGCTCCGGCGCGCGGAGGGACTCCTGACGCGGGGGAGGCGAAGGTCGGCCTTCCCCTTTAGCTCCGAAGTCTCCTCTTGTTCGGGAACCCCTCTGAAGACCTTCCTCTATGCCACTAAGGTCGCCCCATCCTCCTCGCTGAACCTGTCCTACTTAAGCTTTTGCTGAAAAGAAAAGGGTCTTTGCTTTGCTTTGAACACAAAGAAGGTTCTTTAACACCAGTAATGTCTTACTACAACGAGAGACAAGTGGAAAGCGCAGTATACATAACAGATAAACCCCTCCCCCTCCCCCATCCTCGGAATGTAGAATGTTTTTTACGAAGGTAGCAATTCTTAGGGTCATGCTAAGGTTCGTAGGACTCCTGTCTAAGAGCCGTCCAAAGAAACCACAATGCGCGTCACGAACTAGCGATAACCCATCTTTAGAGTCGTATATAAATACCATATTTTATCGTTCGTACAGATGCACCTGTAGACATACAGACTTAAATTGATTTACCTACTTTGAAAGAATAATTCTATTATGTAGACGTAGGTTAGGCAATAACATGTAAAGAAATTTTGCAATTCGTAGCAACAAGATCGGAAGACGGGGAATTGCTCTTAGCTATGACACTTCAGGTAACATTAAACAAATTATACAAGAAATAATTAGGACTTCTCCTAAAGTACATCCGCTTCTGTCTTAATAGAACTTGATGTTTAATTACTTGGGAGCTAATGACAAATGACATAAACGACAAAAGAAAACTTCTGTACATTTAGGTTAGTATCACGAAACTAGTGTCTGTATTAGATGCCAGTGTCTAATACGTCTAAACAGGCACAACCACGTTCACCCTTTACGAAAAGTCAAGGTGAGTAAGTAAGTAATACGTTTAACCTGACTTGAGGATAATACACGGTCCGTGATTTATTCCGTACTAGTAACGGGAAACGTTGACACGTCAGACCATTAATTTTGTTTACCCATTTGTTTGATAGTTCTATATTGCGTTCGTGACTTTAAGATAACCTTTTGACGTCTCAGTCAAACTTTTAAAATAGGAAAGAGTGGTTTGACGACGATTCAGTGAAGTCAGCACAGGCTGAGACACGTTGGGTTATCGTTCTTGTGACCTCACTCAACGGTAAAGAAAGAGGTTACGTACTTTCACTTTTCACGTTCACTTCAGCGAGCCAGTACAGACTGAGAAGCGCTGGGGTACCTGACGTCGGATGGTCCGAGGAGGCGGGTACCCTAAAAGGTCCGTTCTCATGACCTCACCCAACGGTAACGGAAGAGGTCCCGTTCATAGATAATTGGGTAATTAGATTGTTTGTAAATGGCAAAAAAAAAATTCGAAGACTTGTATCTCACCAATACCTAAAATGTTTTTGCATATCTTCTTTTATTGAAGGTACTTTTAACATGTTCAAAAGTATGGAGAAAAACAGAATGAGTAGGGATCACCCTCATATATTGTGCATACATTATTCAGTAGTAATTTACAAACCACTTATTTTTTATTTACATAGAATTTTATAAATTAAACACGAAAAATCTCTAAAAAGATATTTATAACACTAGACCGACGCACATGGTCTCGGGTTTGTTGAAAAATTTGTTCAAATATTTCTGGTTTCCTTCCATTTTTACATGTTTTTACGTGGACGTCATAGAATCGAGAACAACAAGTAACGTGAATTTACATCTCATAAACTTCCCTCGAACTCATCTTGTAGTCTTTTAGTACGAAGAAAGCACATTCCAAAGTTCTGTTGTTTAAGTAACTAACGGTTAGACATGTATTTTCTCCTTTAACAATTACCGTGGATGTTTAAAAGTTCCAGGTTTATTTTTATGTTTCCTTTTACCTGGAACTTGAACTGAAGAACCTGGAATCAGAGAGCCAATCTGGACTAGTGAAAGTGTAGATAAAATTAAAGTATAACCATAAACAGTAGAGAGTGAGAAGACGCGGGGTATAAAATAAATTTAACCAGATTGTCGTATTGTACTGTACTGACTCGCTGAAGTGAAAGTGAAAGTACGTAACCTCTTCCTTTACCGTTGGGTGAGGTCATAAGAACGGACCTCTTAGGGTCCCTGCCCCCTCGGACCATCCGACGACAGATACCCCAGTGTGTCTCAGCCTGTGCTGACTTCGCTGAATCGTCGTCGTCGTCGTCGTTGTCGTATTGTATTAAAAGTCGTCTAATACTAGAGTACCAATAATTTTAATTGTAATAAGGTGTTTTAAGATGTATGATGAAAGAAATTATCAAGTTGATGACAATTGTGTTTTAATCATTAAACATAACAGTACGTATATTAATAATCAATATCAGGTCTTACCGTAGAACGTTGAAAAGGGAGTAGAAACAGTTTTACCAACCTTAGAAACGAAATTCTTCTTATTTTGGTACCCTGAAGGGACCTCCAAGTCCCCGATTCTGAGACATGAGGGTTACGTCCTCCGGACCCAAGCTAAAGACCAGTCTCTTGATCTAGGGTGTCCGGAGTCGATTCTCAAGAATACGACGTCGATTTTTAGGGTGTACGGTGTCACTTCTGACTTCTACGACACACGGGGTTCATTCTGGACTATGTCGGTTTGTTTATTTATAAAAATTTTTCTTCTCATTTCAGGTATTTACAAAGGTTGACAAATTCTAGTGACTGTCACTTTTCACAATCAGTTCCACAATCAACGAGTCAACACAGGCTGAGAACGATGGGGTACAGTCGGGAGGTCCTAGGAGACAGGTACCTTAAGAGGTCCGTTCTTATGACCTCACCCATCGGTAAGGAAAGAGGTCTTCTAGAAGGGTTGGGTCCCTAGTTTGGACCTAAAGGACGTAACGTCCGTCTAAGAAATGGTAACTCGGTGGTCCCTTCTGGAATTCTGCTAATTTGATACAGTTTAAGTACTTTTTTAATTTTCAAAAAATTTTTCATAAATTAAAACATAAAATCTCAAATCTTAAGATCTTTCCTCCTTTTTAACTCTTGTAAAAGTCTATTAGAGTGATAAGAAAAGAAATTGTATTTCTCCTTTCCTATATAGAGAAAAATTATATGGATTTTAATGTATAACATTCTTATTAATAAGGTGTTTAATCTTTTACAATGACACGGATTTACTAATATAAACTTTTCTTAAAAACTTCATATTCTGTAGTACTCTTTGTGACCCGTCTTACTTCGTGTTCGACCTTAGTTCTAACGGTCCTCTTTATAGTTATTGAAGTCCGTACGTCTACTGTGGTGGGAATACTGTCTTTCACTTCTTGATTTCTCGGACAACCACTTTCACTTTCTCCTCTCACTTTTTCAACCGAATTTCGAGTTGTAAGTCTTTTGTTTCTAGTACCGTAGGTCAGGGTAGTGAAGTACCGTTTATCTACCTCTTTGTTACCTTTGTCGCCGTCTGAAATAAAACCCCCCGAGGTTTTAGTGACGTCTACCACTGACGTCGGTACTTTAATTTTCTGTGAATGTGTAACCTTCTCTTCAATACTGGTTAGCTCCGTCGTATAATCTTTCGTCTCTGTATGAAACGGTTGTTTCCGGGTAGATCAATTCCGATACCAAAAAGGTCATCAGTACATACCTACACTCTGAACCTGATATTTCTTTCGACTCACGGTTTCTTAACTACCAAAACTTGACACCACAACCTCTTCTGACGACTCTCAGGGAACCTGACGTTCCTCTAGGTTGGTCAGGTAGGATTTCCTTTAGCCAGGACTTATAAGTAACCTTCCTCGATACGACTTCGACTTTGAGGTTATGAAACCGGTGGACTACTCTTCTCGACTGAGTAAACTTTTCTGGGAGTACGACCCTTTCTAACTTCCACCTTCCTCTTCCCCTGCTGTCTCATGCTCCACCAACCTACCGTAGTGAGTGAGTTACCTGTACTCAGACTCATTTAAGGTCCTCAACCACTATCTGTCCTTCCGGACCACACGACGTCAGGTAACCTAGTGTCTCTCAGTCTGTGTTGACTCACTGACTTGACTTGACTTGGGCTTCTGTAAAAATAAAACTCAAGTGTCTCTTAGAAACCGAAATTTTCTTTGTGCCTTTTTGTTTCGTTTTTAGATAAACATTTTACTGACTAAGAAAAAGGACACTTATGATAAAGGATTAAATACACTAACATTTGAGTTAAACAAAGAGGGTCTTCAGAACTAAGGTCGAACACGAAGTAGATCGAGTCGTAAAACGTACTACATAAGACGTAAATTCAATTTATTCGTCCCACTGTTATATGTCGGGAACTACATGAGGAGAGGACTATACCTTGGTTACATAACAAGGTACACGTCAAGATTGACAACGAAGTACTGGACGTATGTATAAAGAATCCTCCGTCCAGTCCACTAGGCCATAAGGGTAGTATAAAGGTGTCAGACAACTCTAGGTGTGTCAGTTTCCGAAACCGTATCAGTTATTTCGTCTTCATCTACAAAAAGACCGAAACCGTATCAGTTATTTCGTCTTCATCTACAAAAAGACCTTGAGAGAACGAAAAAGTAATTCGGTTATCTACAAACGTTAAACTAGAGACCAAGGAGACGGAAAAGATTTAGGTCGAACTTGTAGACCTTCAAGTGCTAAGTGTATGACAACTTCGGACCGAACCTCTTAAAATTCGTAATTGAAAATGGTTGAATCTGTCGTATAACTTTTCGTCTCTGTAATGAAACGACTATTTCCAGGCAGATCAGTTTCGCCACCAAAAAGGGTATCGGCACATACCCACACTCTCAACTTGATATTTCCTTCGACACCGGGTTTCTTAATTACGAAAACTTGGCACCATAACTTTTTCAGAGAACTCTCAGGGAACCTGACGTTCCTCTAGGTTGTTCAGGTAGGATTTCCTTTAGTCAGGACTTATAAGTAACCTTCTTCCTGACTACGACTTCGACTTTGAGGTTATGAAACCCGTGAACTACACTTCTTGACTGAGTAGCCTTTTGTGGGACTAAACCCCCTTTATAACTTCCGTCCTCTTCTTCCCCTACTGTCTCCTACTCTACCAACCTACCGTAGTGACTGAGCTACTTGTACTCAAACTGATACGAGGTGCTCAACCACTACCTGTCTCTTCGGACCGTACGACGTCAAGTACCCCAGTGTTTCTAAACCTGTATTGACTAACTGAATTGACATGACTTTGAGTTAAAAATCGTAAGAAATAAAAGAGGTTCGTCGTATAATCATTTAAAAACACGAAAAGAATCTGACTTTTCAAAGTTAAAATAGTGAACTCAGTTACTTTTCTATATGTTTTATTTAATCTGATTAGGTCGTCTTAAGATTTGTGGTGTCTTTCGGTAAAATCCAGACAATCCTTTATTTCAATGAGATAACACAATAGTTCATATTCTCTTCGAACCCGATTAGAACCTTTAGTGAATCCATACAATTGTTAAACCTTTTCGGTAAAATCTCCGTGATATATATCTTTCGAAAGACCCTTCACTTTCTCTCGAACGATTTCACGTCTGAGGAGTCAAGGATACCTAAATAACACTAAAAGACTTTCCGATCCATTGTTTACGATTGTTTCTTCTCATTCTGTATTATCTATGATACTTTTGTCTACATAAAGTGAAAATTTCGTAATTAAAATATATTTTCTTTATCCTTAATCCGTCTTTATAATTTCTTGTCAGTTTTACTTGCGATCATTCCAGTTGGTAATTTTTACGTTTGTTTTAATTAAATCATTACCAATCGTAAAATTTCACTTTTATAAAACTAGAATAAATTATTGTCTTCATAATTAGACACAGTTTGTGAGACCTATTTAATAATACAATTTCTTTCCTTATCACTCTAATAGACTTTTTTTAACATAAGTCATCTTGTTACCTTTTAGATGGTCACCTTCTCACATCACAGATTGACGTCAACGATATCATTCTTTACCTTTGACGAACTCATACTTTCTGTTCATAATTTTTATGGCTCCTCTTCTCTTTTTGAGTAGGGAATATAACAAAATAGATCGTTATGTAGACTAAATAGGAATTAACTCTACTTAAAGAGAGAGAGAGAAAAAAAAAAGAAAAAATGTAACTATCTCTGTATCTCACATCCCTAATACCCGTACTGACACTTGATTCTGACGGACCAAAGTCAAAAAACAAAGCTAAGAATCGTCGTTCACTGGGTTCCGAAGGGGCTATCAAGTCGTCATCTCTTAGGTAGACGTCACGTCCTCTACGGCCTCAGGACCCAAGTTAGGGACCTAACTCTTCTAGGGGACCTCCTCCCTTACAGTTGGGTGAGGTCATAAGAACGGTCACTGGGCCCTATTTAACGAACTTAAATTCTAAAATTAAAGAATTAAATATTTTGCCTCTACTATTGTTAACGAGAACATAATTTACTATTTTAAGTACGTTTGTCAAGTCAGACAGTTGACTCTTTTTCCGTGTTGGAGTTTCAACCCTTGACACAAGACAAGTCATCTGTTTTGACTCCTGAATTCGGACCCTGTGTCGTAGAGTCTGTCGAGACTCTCTGACGAGACTTCTCCGTTCCCCCTTTGGTCCTATGTGTCTTCAAAAACGTTATTTCTAGTCTATCTGTCTTGTAGTTTTTTAATGACAGTGAATTTCTTTAGGTCTCTAGAGGTCAATTCCTTAAATCGTGAAAAGACACGTATCCTTCTACGTTCTCGGGTCCGAGTGACTATAGTAAGGAAACTAGACGTGGAGTCAAGAGACCCCGGTCATAGAACACGAAAGAGTAGGACTCAGAGGAACCGACGAAGTCCTGACCCCGACGTCGTCGTCGACTGACCATCTACCTCCCGTAGGACGGAGGTAGGATTCAAGGTAGTTCCGAAAGACAGTCCCGCCAACATTACACTACTAGACTACCGACGTTGTAAGAAACAAATGACTATCCCGTCCGTTATAAAAGTAAGTGTTCAGGAATCGTGTGTGACGCAAAATGTATTTATAATCGATAATAATAATGGACTTAAAACTGGAGGAACGTATGACTAAAAAAATCGTTGGGGTTTATATTTGTTTTATATAAATCGTCAGGGGTTTATATGAATCGTCTGGGTTTTATATTTATTTTTATCTAATATCAAGTAAAACGACACAAAGAGACTGGTAGTCGGTCATTCATGTCATAGATGATAGGTATTGTTTTGGGAGTTAAGGAAAATAGGAGTCATTGTTCTTAAGTATTCATTCAAACCTAGAGGATTATCTTGTGGTTGAGGTCGTGAAACCGGTGGAGTACGCTTCTCAACTGAGACCTTTTCTGAGACTACGACCCTCCCTAACCCCCGTCCTTCTTTTCCCCTACTGTCTCCTACTCTACCGACCTACCGTAGTGACTGACCTATTTACGCTCAGACTCACTTGAGGCCCTCAACCACTACCTGTCCCTCCGGACCGCACGACGCTAAGTACCCCAGCGTTTCTCAGCCTGTGCTGACTCGCTGACTTGACTTGACTTGACTTATCTTGTGTTAAAAAGTCACTTAAAAGGGTTGGTGAAAGGATACGTAACTCGGAGAGTCTTAGTATGGTGACAGAAACTCGTGTAGAAAATTTTGTTCTAAACAATATCTTTCCACATTATCTCTAAATTTTTCATAAAGTTGGTCGGTTTTATTTGAAGAAGAAGTATCACAGGAGTTTTACACTCAAAATTTTTCGACACATTTATATTAGATTTTAGGTCATAAATTAGTCTCTTCAAATGTATTGGTTGTCATAGTTGAAAAAAAAAAAATACTGTACGTCGGGTTCTCTTCTCTTTCTTTTCTTAGACTTGACAGTACTACACTTCTGTTTAAAATATTAATCAAAGGTAAAGTTGAAGACAAATAATTTCATGAAGAAACCCACATTTGGAGTCGGTTCAGACAAATTAGACGTTAAGACTTTACACGTGTGTTATCGTTCATTGGTGTTATAGATAACAAATAACTACGGACTGGGAAACGATCCCTGAAACGTACGGAAAAGAGTACATCCGAGATCCTCTATTTATAAGGATGAAAACAAAGGGAGGTAATTGTTTAGTGTCTTCCACTCATTGTAAGGTCTTCAGTGAATTCGTGAAATTCGTTGTTTTGGTTCCGAGGTTGTGTAAAGTCTGAGACGAAATAGGAGACTTCATTTTTCACCGAGTCGACCATTTCTTAGGTGGGAGTTACGCCCTCTGGACCCAAGCTAGGGACCAAACCCTTCTGGGGAACCTCTTCCCTTTCCGATAGGTGAGGTCATAAGACCGGACCTCTAAGGTGCCTGACATATCAGGTACCCCAGGGTTTCTCAACCTGTACTGACTCGCTGAAAGTGTCTTATTTTGTCTTAGTGAAAGTGGGAGTCCAAACACAGAAGGTTGATTTGGTTTACGGGGAGATCGAGGGGGTTGTGTATGGTTGTGTGTATGTGTCGAGTATGTATGTGACTCTAAACAACTGAAACCAGACACAGGTTTCAGAATTAAGTCCGGTCTGAAAGACTACCCGGTAGGAGTTCCGGTTCACTTTGTGTCAACATAGAGGACTGTTTGACTCTGATTGACATGGGATTTTGGTACATGAACACATAAGATGATCAATCGGTCGTTTACTAGAACATATTTCCCAAAAAGTAAACTAAGATTACCATAACGGAATAACGTAGTGTTTACCGTCGTCTCCAAAAGTAGAAGTGAATGTTTCGCAACTTGAATACAATAAGGATAACGATCAAACCTCGGTCTTTGTACGTCAAAGATAAAAGTGACAAACACCCCAGACACCATAGGACTTTTTCTGTCACTCAAGTCTCAGTCTCATGGACCCTAAATTAGACAAAAGACGGAAAATAGAATGATACCGGGATCCTTTTAGAGAAATGGAGAGACATTTTATTTCCTAAACCCGTTCTACTGGAGTCTTTAAGGAGAGTCGAGACTTTAACATTAACACGGGTCTGGTATAATAATCAAAAGTTTAAGATTTGGACAGTAGAATAGGAAGAGGTATTAGAGCTGTAAAGGGTGATAAAAAGGTCTTTTTTTGTTAAAGGTGTGAGGAACAAAAAAAATTTTTTCAGTGTATACTGGGATAATTCTTTTTTTTAACTATTTACATATCATGACTAACATATATACGACCACATTATTAAACATAGGTTGATAAAAACTGGGGTACATGACATAGAGTGGTCCGAGAAGACAGGTACCTTAAAAGGTCCGTTCTTATGACCTCGTTCAAAGGTAAAGGATGAGGTCCCCTAAAAGGGTTGGGTCCCTAGATTGACTTCAAAGGAGACAGAGGACCTAACCGTTCACCTAAGGAATGGTATCTCGGTGAACCCTTCGGGACCTGGTCACACTAGAACTTCCTTTATATGTATGTAATCCTGTCTCGTTGTCGTCTTATTTAGATGAATTTACCCCTTTATAACATATAATATTAAATTATAATATATATATTAAATTTATTTAAATTAATCAATGATCAGAAGTTCACAAACCATATACCGAATGAGTCCGACGGAATAGACGAAGACCTTATATATAGAACTTTGACGACACGGTGCCCCGGAACCTTTCTAACTTTTGGGACATAAGTAAAGAACCACTGGGTCCGACCAATCTGAGGATACTCCACAATACGTTTTTGTGACCCGTTCGTCACGTCTTTAACGAAAATTCCCAGAACCACAGATCCCCTTGTGTCAATTGCTCGTAGTGTCACGTCTCACCAAAATTACTATCGGTTGTGACGCACGGTACCCTTTATACCCTTGTCTGTGGTCTGAATCCCCCTCTCTTAATCGTCACCGAAAAATCTTCTCGATTTACAGTTTACACTCAAGACTATTCTCATTTCGATACGGTTACCTCCCATTTGTGACCAAACCCCTTTTTCACGGGTCAGGGTTTAGGGTTCAGGTCACCCCAGACCACATACACTGACATATAGTTTAATATAGATACTTTTCACACTTTTATAATAAGTCAGTACAGGTTAAGAAACACTAGGGTACCTAATGTCGGGTGGTCTGAGGAGACAGATACCTTAAGAGGTCCGTTCTTATGACCTCACCCAACGATAAAGGAAGAGGTTTCCTAGAGGGGTTAGGTCATTAGTTTGGGATCAGAGGACGTAACGTCCGTCTAAGAAATGGCAGACTCGGTGGTCCCTTCTGGATTAACAATTGGGACACTTTGTTTTTGTGGAAGGTCAAGTATAGTGACTATATATTATAGTTTTATTTGATTCGACACGACCATTTAATTATTATGGACTTATAAGAAGAGGAATGGATGATGAATTGACGGACGACCTTTTCAGTAGAGGTCAACAAATAACACGTTTCTAGAAATCGGAAAACATTCGAGAAGTCTTTAATATCAGAAGAATAAACAAGATTAAGAATGGACAGGAAAGTTTAACATGAGGAATCTGACTTTTAGTCATCGAAAACAAGTGTTTATTATTAAGTAAAATTCTCAAGTTTGACTTCTAGACTACGACATAGAACTCTATTGATTCCGAGAAACAGGAGTTACTAAAGTGATAAACTGTTAGAAAATTTTTACAAAAGGTTAACTCCTAACGAAAAATACGATAGATTACGGAGTTGGTCTATTTGTTTAAAATTTTAGGGTCGACCTCCACTCACAAACGGAAGGACCATCTGAGTAGTCTCCGAATAACAGAAGTAGGAAAAGAATGAGGTCGAATTTAGGTAGGAGTTCGTTTAGGAGAGGAAAACAAGCAGAGGACCAAACGACGCCGTATAATTCCCTTGTCTACGTCGTTGTCACAAGTTTCAACAAACCCTTTCGATTTTGAAGTACACATTTAACAAGATACGATTGTGAAGTATTTCAACGGTACAAAAACACGTAATTCTTTTAACAAAGAAGGTCAAGGCTTTCTGTACCCCATGGTCGGAACCGACACTAGAGACTTTATGTAGAAATAAGGTCGTAGAGATCTCTACTTTCCTGATTTTGTACCTTTTACAAGTAACTTTAGAGATACGTACACAGAGTCTTAATTCCTCCCTATCTTATAAGACCTTTGATGAAATTTGTCGTCAAGTCGGGTTGAGAAACGATGGGGTACGTGACGTCGTACGGTCCGAAGGGACAGGTAGTGGTTGAGGACCTCGAATGAGTTTGAGTACAGGTAGCTCAACTACTACAGTAGGTTGGCAGAGTAGTAGACAGTGGGGGAAGAGGAAAACGGAAGGTAGAGAAGGTCGTAGTCTCAGAAAAGGTTACTCAGTCAAGAAGTGTAGTCCACCGGTTTCATAACTACAAAGTCGAAGTCGTAGTCATAAAGGTTACTTATAAGACCTGACTAAAGGAAATCTTACCTGACCAAGCTAGAGGAACGTCAGGTTCCTTGAGAGTTCTCTGAAGAGGTTGTAGTGTCAAGATTTCGTAGTCAAGAAGTCACGAATTGAAAGAAATATCAGGTTGAGAGTGTAGGTGTGTACTGATGACCTTTTTGGTATCGAAACTGATCTGTCTGAAGACAACCGTTCATTACAGAGACGAAAACTTATACGACAGATTCAACCAGTATCGAAAAGAAGGTTCGTCGTTCGCAGAAAATAAAAGTACCGACGTCAGTGGTAAACGTCACTAAAACCTCGGGGGTTTTTATTTCCGAGAGTCATAAGGGTAACAAAGGGGTAAATAAACAATACTTCAATACCGTCAAAATCTACTAGAATCAACAGACTTCAACTCAAAATTCGGTTGAAAAAGTGAAGGGAGAAAGTGAAAGTAGTTCTCCGAGAAATCAAGAAGAAACGAAAGACGGTATTCCCACCATAGTAGACGAATAGACTCCAATAACCATAAAGAGGTCCGTTAGAACTAAGGTCGAACACGAAGTAGGTCGGACCGTAAAGAGTACTACATGACACGTATATATAATTTATTCGTTCCACTGTTATGTATCGGAACTGTATGAGAAAAAGACTAAACCTTGGTCAGACAACAATGTACAGGTCAAGATTGACAGTGAAGAACTGGAAGTATGTCTAAATAGTCCTCCATCCAGCCCACTATACCATAAGGGTAGAGAGATTCTTAAAGGATGTCAAACGACACTAGATGAGTCAGTTCCGAAACCACAAATTCGTCTTCATCTACAAAAAGACCTTAGGAGAACAAAAAAAACCATTAGGTTACCTACAACCGTTACACTAGAGACCAAGGAGACGGAAAAGATTTTGGTCGAACTTGTAGACCTTAAATTACCAAGTGTATGATAACTTCGGACCGAACCTCTTAAAACTCGTAATGAAAAGATCGCACACTCTACTCACGTTAACACGCCATCAAACTCGTAATGAAACCGTAACGGAAAGAAACCCTAACCTTACTTTCGACTGAAAAAGGTCAGGACACCGGTGACGATTCAAAAGGTTTACGAAACCGTATAACTCACGTCGTGAAAGTGTCGTAGTACAAAATCCTAAACTTTATCGAAGTGACCTCAAGGTAGTGGAGGTGATTGAAAAAAGTAACACTACCAAGGATTCCGGGTGAACTGAAGTGTAGGGTCCTACAGACCGAGATCCACTCACTAGTGTGAAATTTGTAGTTTAGATACGTTTATAATAATACAGTTAAACAACGAAGTTTTTCCTCATGATAAAAGGTTTTGTAGTTTAAAGGTAAACTTTATAAGACTTCTTCGTTTTACCTCACTAAGGACGATTTCTCATTATTTCCGTGAGTCCACAAAATATTTTTTCCTCTTTATCGTCACGTCTAACTTGTCCAACCATTCTCTTTCAATACTATAATTGTTCAGAAAATAAGATTACAATTAAGAACAGGTTTACATAAATTTTATGTGAATTATCCCTCTTTACAAAGTTCTCTTGTCATTCCCTTAATACCTTTTAATAAGAAGTTTAACCTAGGACGAAATCCGAATTCCGTGTGTTGAGAAGAGAGGTTAATTTACCAGTAAAGGGATTTACTTCATTCTTAAAGTTTCTATGACCTCTGAAAGTCCGGACCAATTTTTACGTTTAAGATCTTAGTCTGTTAAAGTTGAGTTTACGGTCGAAACGGTGGACTACTGACACAGTGGCATTTTTGAATTGAAAAGGTTCATAGACATATCGTGTCCATTGAGTCGAGTCACGAGACACCACTGGATCCCTACACCCTACCCCTTACCTCACCCTCCTTCCGAATTCTCCCTCTCCTATATACGTGTGAATGTCGTCTAAGTGTCGATGTTCGTCTTTGGTTGTCTTACAGTATTTCGCTAATAGGAGTTGACAACATGTCGTCTTTGGTTGTGTTGTAAGAAAAAAAAAAATGTACGCAGTTGTGTTGTAAGATTTCGTTAACAGAAGGTTACTTTAGAAAAAATTTTTGAATTGAAAGGGTTGAGTCAAAACTATTAGATATTTTACTTCTACCGTTACGTAAATAGTACTTTTAATTTTCTATTATTAAGTGAACTTCGTGTATCTCAGACCGTGTGTCTTTACAGGGTATACAATTGATAATAATTGTCTTTTCCCGTATAATTATGGAAATGATACGGGTTCTGACGGATGTCTCAGAGATAATCTCGACACTCACCGTATATCATACATAGTCCCGTTTACATACACTTGGTTGTCTCTACCATCTATCGTAGGAATAAAAGTTTGGTAGACACTATCAGTCGAAAAAGGGGGATCCGTTGGGTAAACTAACACTAAAAACGAATAATGCAGACGTTCGGGTTGAATAAAATCTTCAAACCTAAACTTTATAATAAAGATTTAAATCTGGTCTTGCTGTCTTCTCTTTAATCCATATTTACGATACATGAAGTTTTTAATAGTGGCCTCCGTATAATATTGATACTTGTCTTTTTAACGACATAATTTTTAAGTATCGAGTTGTGTAATTCTAAAATATAACAGAGTATCGAACAGTTAAATAACTCAGTTAGAGTTTAATGTTTCTAACAATTTATTGATCATTACAAATTATAGTTTTTAACTATTCGATATTAAGTGAGTAAACATTTAATTCTGTTTAACATTTATCAGTTTCTTTTATAAAGGTGATTTTACATTTTTCTCTTCTGTTTTATACGTAAAGTGCCATCACGGTACGTGCACCGTCCACCAATCCTTTACAAACGATTTAACTTGACTTTATACGTTTTACTCCATGTCTCATTGGTTTCATCTAACTTCTTGTTTCTAAATTCCCACTCTCTGTCAAACCGTTTTGAAATTTTGACCTGGATACTGGGACCAGGACATCTCTCGTAACTCAAAGATTAATTTAAAAACTAAAACGTATCTTTCAGTCTACGTAAGTCGTACACAATAAAATTGAAAATTTGTTAATTGTCACAATGAAAATTAGGACTCAAAATTGGTGAAGTCCAAAGGTAAAACGGAGAAGAAATTTTGTCCTACTGTTACTACAAGACACGACGACATTGGGGACTTAGTCCCCGTGGATTACCCCAAACAGTTGTTTGTGTAGGGTCCCGGGTCTAGTCCGGAGGACTTAACTTTAGAGTCCGATCCGAACCCTTCGATAGAAAATTTTTCGAGGGGTATACCAAGAATCCGTCAGATTCGAGACTCTCAGTGACCAGGAGCCTCAAAGACAATTACTACCTCACTTCCTTCTTCGATTTCGTAGGAAAGGAGAACCTTGTCTTAAGTCTCTGGATTTATGAAACAACTTTTAATTTCTTATTTTGTTATCCCTGAAGAGACCGTCAGGTCACCACTCCTAAGGTGGGAAGGTGGTGTCTTTCGAGCCCAAGTTGTGGACCAGTCCCTTGATTCTGGGGGTCCACGGAGTACCACACCATTTTTTATTCATTTATTATTTTATTTTTATTTATTTTGAATTTTTTAATATTGTTATGGCGATGTTTTACCTTTATTTTTATTTATTATCAAATATTTGATAAATAATGACGGAGGTCTTAGTTCCCGAAGGGACCACCGAGTCTTCAATTTCACAGACGGGCGTTACACCCTCTGGGGCCAAGCTAGGGACCCAACCCTTCTAGGGGACCTCTTCCTTTACCGTTGGGTGAGGTCATCAGAACGGACCTCTTAGGGTACCTCCTTCCTCGGACCATCGGATGTCAGGTGCCCCAGCGTTTCTCAACCCGTGCTGACTCGCTGAAGTGAAAGTGAAAAGGTCTTAGTTCATTTTTCATTGCTCTTTCTTATAAAAAAGTATCCTATTCATATAATGTCCACATCTTCAAATACCAATAAGGAATTTTAAGTCCAGAGATTAATGGGATGTAGGTACTTAAACGATGACACAAACATAAAAATCAAAAGTTTAAGTGTGTCTCGTGTACGAGACACCGGTCCAGAACAATATTCGAACGATGTTTAAGATTGTTTAAATTAGTGGTTTGTCGTCTATACGACGAACAAAACTATACTCAAAGGTAAGGGTCGTATGCAAGTATGACCGAATAGTTTTCCTTCTTATCATCTTTTACGCGAACAGAATGTGTCATCAGACAGAAGTTTTATCCTTACACTCGTGTTTTTACGTAAACAAACTTAGTTTCGAAAACCCATGAGCCGACGGAACAATGTCATTTTCACTTTTCTGAACGTGTGTTTTACTAAGGAATGTACGTTTTTTCTTTAGGTTTCTATGTTCCCTTTTTATTAAGTCTTTCTTAAGTAAAGTCTTAAGTAAAAGATCCTCTTTAATTTTTTTTACGACTCTACGAATCTATTAAATTACGAGGACTTAAAAGGTATTGTTTACGAAACTTATTACTAGCATAGACTTAAAAAAGAAAAGAAAAGTCTTCTCTCATTCGATCAGTGACCGAGTCAAGGTCCTTTTTATTTCCTCTTAGTGAAAACGAGTTCCGTCTTTTTCGAAACTTATTTCAATGTTTTTACTTCGTGGGAAAATCCCTCAGACTGATAAAGACCCGTCATCGTCTACTCTGGGAACTTTCACATTTCTTTTTGAAATATCAAAATTTAATTTAGTTTTCTAGAAAGACAACCGTTCACAAAGGACAGAGGAACATTATCTTTATATAAACTAAAAAGTCTCGAAAGTCACAGATACTGATAATAGAAACAGGTTTTCTGTCCGAACCCACATCACAAGATTGTCTACAGAATTAACTTCAGACTTTTAGTCCATCTACAAAAGGGTGGTAAATAAGGAAAAAAGGGGAACGATCAAGATAGTGAAGTGTTTAGTTAACTGAGAAAACTAAGAGTGAAATATTAGTAGAAATAAGTAACTAAGTTGTTTAATATTTGAATTATATACCGTTATGCAACCTATCTCATCCAATTTTTTTATACTTTCAAAGTAAGGAAACTTCTCAACTAGGAAGTTATGGGAGTGTGAAAGGTGTAACGAAATTTATTTAACCCAACTTCGTCAGTCCAAGGTCTTTGTACTATAGTATAAGATCAGGTACGACGAAAATAAGGATCGTGATTATGTCACATATTGATACGGAATCTCAAAGTATATGGTACGGGTACGTAACTTTAAGTAACGAATAGGTTTGTGGTGGGGATAAAACACGTGTCTTTTACAGAGACGTTTCGTTAGTTATGAGGAATGAATGTTAGAGACTTGATGGACCTTTTACCGTTTGACGTTAGGTCACACATAAAGAAACCTTAAAACTGTACATTAGTTATATAACTGTTTCACGAATCTAAAATCTGTATAAGAAAATAGATACAATGGTCAGACAGTGAAGTCGAATGAAAGGGTGGTCATTTTTATAACGATAAAATTTTAATTATTATCATCGTAAATTCCAACCAACATCCTTGAAATCCGAAAATTCCCGAAGGGTCACCGAGTCATCATTTCTTAGGTAGATGGTTCCGTCATCTGCGACCTCTACACTCGAACCAGGAGCCCAGGCCTTATATGGGACCTTTTCCTTTACCAAAGAGTGTGGACATAAGAACAGACCCTTTAGGGTGCCAGTCTTCTCGGACCTCCAGAGATCAGGCACCCCAGTGTCTCTCAGCCTGTACTGACTCGTATACGCACGCACGTGTGTGTGTGTGTGTGCCCTCTCATTAAGTAAGAAATTATATAAAACCCCGTTATAGAAATAATCTTTTTATTTTAAAACTTTTGTCCGTCACGGATTTCAGACATCTAGTAGTATGTACAAAATTTATTGACGATTCAATATATCAAAGGAACCTTATATTTGTCCCTTCTCATTTTATAGACAATAATATACAATCGAACTTCCAAACATCAAGACATTGAGCCATCGAAAAGTGTCATAAGAGTGGAGTTTTGTATCTCCGACTAATAAACACCGTACCTATTTATTCCACTTAATAGGACTTGTTACAGATCTTTCGATTCATAATAACGTAGTAAAATTTTTTGACTATCAAAAAATGTAAGACACTATCCTTTACTTATATTGAAAATATTCTGATATGGGAAGTGAGGACGATAATAATTATCTCAGTCACAAATGAGAGATTAGGAATCGATCCTTGGTTTTGATAAATGGGATCCCGAAATGGAAACTCTTTTGGATTATAGCGAAAGGGGAGTCCACCACGATCACTATTACTTGGACGGACGGTTATGTCCTCTGGACCCAAACTAGGGACCCACCCCTTCTAGGGGACCTCCTCCCGCACCGTTGGGTGAGGTTAAGAACGAACCTCTTAGGGGTTCCTGTCCCCTCGGACCACCCGATGTCAGGTATCACAGTGTGTCTCAGTCTGTGCTGACTTCGTTGACTCGTGTTGCGTACATTCGTGTCCGCCTACTGGGTACAAGGACCAGGGGACAGGGACCGTTAGTCCTCCGGCCGGACGACAAGACTGTCACTGGGGGGCGGGGGGGTTGGAGATGATTGGTAAGAGGGAAGTACGATAGAGCACCGACCTTTAAGAAAATGTTGGACTTGTACCTGGTACTATTTGTCCCACAACTATTGATGCCTCCGAAAGTCTTGACGAGCTCAGTCGTCAACTCGTCGTAGAAAATCCCTTGTTCTAAGAAAGGCAGAGAGAGAAGAGGGAAAGGATTACGGTCGAAGTCCGTCTCGGGCACCAATATTCTGACAAGAGTCTTTGTCAGTCACGGAGTGTCAAAGAATAAGTTCCAGTCGTTTCCACCAATATTCTGACAAGAGTCTTTGTCAGTCACGGCGTGTCAAAGAATAAGTTCCAGTCGCTTCCTCTTTCAACTGAAGGAGGTAAATTCTTAAGAAGAGTCATGAAACACCACTGGATTTACCTTTCCTTTAGATTTTTTCTCCCCTTTATAGATACGTACATTGACTAAGTGAAACGACATGTCGTCTTTGATTGTGCTGTAACATTTCGTTGATATGAGGTTATTTTTAATCAAATTTTAAAAACATATATCAGACGGGTGTATGGAAAAACATAAAATTATTCTTTAGTCTGTGACCTACATGGTCGTTCCAAATCATGTAATTTTTTTTTTTTTTAGTAAACCAGTACTTTTCGTTATTTCTTCAAAGGGTCTAAAGAGGTCTTTGGAGGATGAACATAGATATGGATACGTATCTAAGAAGTAAATTAAAAGTGTTGTTAGGATAATTTATCCGTGATAAGAGTAACGGCAGAATGTTTACGGATGGGGCTCCCCGACTGTGATTTCGTTACACAAAAGAGACCCCTAATTACAGTGTTTTAATTCATGTTGTCATCATGATCATGGATGTACTGTTCTACTTTATTCCCAAAACTCCAGGTGGGATCTAAAGTTTCCTAAGAAAGGTCTTTGGTCACGATACCCCTTCGTGTCGGGGTGCAAGTTTTACAATCTCCTTGGCGCTTGATTTTGGAGAACGAGACCGGTCCGTGGTATCATTGGTGAACATACTCAATAGAATCTGTCCTCCAGGACGTTCCTTACACCTTCATTGTCCGACACGATTGATCGGTCTTCTTAAGTTCTTTCCAGTTTTACTCTACGGTCAGGTGTACAGTATGAGTGAAGGGTCTTGGAAGGAGCGCCCTTAGGTAGGACCGACTCACTGTGTGTGTGACAATCCTTCATGGACTCAGTCTCACTGACCGGTCTATGTTAGGCCTTTTAATGTATTTTGGGCTCTGACGTTCGCATTTCGTCCCGTAAAGAGGACACAAGGGAATGTGACGACGAGAGGTGGGTCCGTGGGGCAGGGTCACTTTAGAGAACGAAACAGTCGTACAGAGGAACCTGTTAAGTAAAGACTCACAATCTGTTCACGGGTAGAGTCCGGGACCTTCCCCAGGGGGAAGGACGTTGTTTTTCTGATTGATTTTTTTCGTTTTTAAATCTTATGTGTTGAGTCAATTTTCAACTCTCTCGGACGAAGTATTGACTCACGATCCGATCTCGGTCCTTTCTTATTTCACACTACGGTCTCCACATTTTGGTTTACAATTCAATTTGACGTTAAAGGAATTTTCGTTTCTTTTATGAACCTGAAGTCCTTTAATAGACCCAACAACGACCAGGATAAAACTACTTTACCTAATTCACTACTTTTAATAAACCCTCTTAAAAGATCAGACGAATTAAACTTTACACAAAGTCAGCACAACTTTATTTAAAGATCTGAATTTTACCTCGGCAAGGTCGACTCCACAGAGTAGTCGGGTGACCTTGAATCTATTAGAGGCTCAATGTCATTTAAGAGATGAACTGGTCTTTGTGTTTCATAGGTATGTTGACTAGGGGTTTACGGTTCGGTTGAGACCCGAGATTTAAATAAAGGAACGAGGAAGAATGTGGTTTGTTCCTACAGACACACCGGGGTCGGTTAGTCTAAGAAAGCTACACAACGAAGAATAAGAAACAAATAGGACAAGCTCAAAGAACGGAAGATGGGGTAAGTCGTTTAGAGACTTTTCTCTGACATGTGAAGTACTTCATAATTTATCTCAATCAAACATAGTAGATTAAATAGAGGGAAATAAAAATGTCATCCTTATTCATTCATCTGTAAATCTCACATTTCCCCTATGTATACTCACTTTTTGTTTTGGTCGTTTATTTGATTAGTGTTTTTGACTTATCACCCTCATGTTAATTTTTGTTCTTACTTTTCCCCAAGGGACCACCGAGTCAGAATTTCTTTAACGGACGTTCAAGGTAGGGATCCAGTCCTTCTATGGGGGTCCTCCTCCCGTACCGTTGGGTGAGGTCACAAGAACGGAGTTCTTAGGGTACCCGACTCTTCGGACCCCTCGATGTCAGAAATCCCAGTGTTTCTCAGTCGGTACTGACTTCACTGAATCGTGCGTTCTTACTTTTGTTACGTTATTAATACGTCAGACTTTCTGACTTACGCTTACTTAATTTACTACTGAAATGACCCTTTTAATGAAAATATATGTATAAAATTGGTGGGACTTCAAACTATCGTATGTACCGTACTTCCTTTTAAAAAGTTTTTAGTTTTACCAGTGTAATTTTATACACACTTTAAAAGGGTCGTCAACGAAGTACCTCTTTCCCTATGTAAAGTCTTCAAAGGCCTCCCTTTTCATTTAAATCGGTTCAATCTACTTTCTTTTTACTAGTTTCCAACGGGGACTAAACGAACGAATTTCCGTCATTGTTATCACCCACCCTTTCTACTCTACTTTTTGACTCATCTGAGAACAAAAAGTAAAAAAGAGATACCTGTCACCCTTTACGTTGGACTTTCCTGTCGACTGTCCTCGTCAATTTAGATATTCCCATCTTAATTACACCCGACACATGTCGACACTAATTTTGTTTAGTTTCTCATGTTTTAACATTTGAAGTTACTTTTTTTACACTAATTTTTTAAAGTTGAATCTTATAGTCGACACAGTTTTATTTGTAGTTCTAATGTATTACCTTCTTATCATATGTACTGTTTGGGGTTTTCTCTTTTTGTCTACTTCTAACAACCTTTCTCAAAATTTTAGCACAGTATTAACTTTAGTCTTATAAACTTTAGTCTTATCAACCCTAGTGATAAAGATTTGAACGATGATTACTAGAAAAGTATTGTTGTTTTCGAATTCATCGGCTAAATTTTCAAAGACAGTGACATTTGTCAACGGTAATTTTTTTTATTGTTGTGAAGTAAAAGACTATTTTAGAAGAAACTTTTTTAATAAGAACAAACAAACGGTCGTATCATCTGAGAAAAATACAAATTTTGTCAGTTTAATGTATTCAATAGTTACAAAAGACGTCTTCCATAAAGAATTAACTACCGAAGATCAAATACAATTTAGAACAGAATTGATTTTAAAGGTTTTTCGTCTATCTATAAGATAATAAAGTCTAACTTTCGTTTGATGGTTTAAGAAATTTTTTATAAAAATGTCTCCTTATCTTTCAGACTAGGCACTACACAATACTTAAGACGGGCAAAAACAGTTGAAATAATTTAACTACCTCTTTTTTTTATGAGACTGTTGGGAAAACCGTTACTAATACCTAAACTATACGATATAATCAACTTATAAGGTTATGAAGTGTGTTCAATAATTGTCATCAGGTCTTACATTATAGGGACTTCATGACGAAGTCACTAAAAAGAGTGTATTTTTAAAATACTTGAAGTTTCATTTTGACTATGTAATAAGCGTGAAAGAAAGGAGAATTACATTCTGAAATCCCTCCTTTAGCCCTTTGTGTTAAAACCTACGTCATAAAGTCATCTATTTTAAACGTTTTAGACCGTCTGGATTTATAAGTATAATACTATTAGTCAATGAACAAATATTACCATTATTACTACAGTAATTTTTATTCAGATATGAAAGTGTAAAAGGAGTAAACGTAGAGTGTTTAGTAAAAGAATGCACAAAATGTGTATCCTTCGACTTCACGGTTTACTAAACAGTTTCCAGTAAGTATGTAGATGTTTAACTTGTATAATACGACAAACGTTCTCCTAGAGGATTCCTAATATTAATTTTTGTAAGGAGTTACCTTTACTTTTAGGGATCAAATTAATATATGAGTATAGGTACAAAGGAGGACCTGTTTATTAAATCGGTAGAGTGGTTTCACCGAGTGACTATCGTTCTCTTCCCTCTTGGTTAAAGTTACCGTTCGAGGATTCTTCAAAGTACACATTGCCACAAAGGATTTAATTGCCTTCCACGGTTTAAGTCTGAACTTACTTTCTTTCCTCCCTTTTCGTAATATGGTAAGTCTAGTTTAGTGAATACTGATATGTCACCTTCAACTTTTTATCTAAGTTCCCTAATCTAAACTATTTGCCTCAAGGACTTCTTGATACCTACCTCCAAACACTGTAACATGTCCTCAGTCACTAGTTCTATTAAGGGTTCTTTTTCTTTACGTTTTTCCGTTTTACCAACAGACTCCTCCGGAATGTTTATTGACTCTTCTCTTCGTTTTCCGTTACCTCTTTTCCTTTCTACATGGGTTAACTTACTTCTCAAGTTTTCTTGTCGTTCTTCTCTACTCTTTCGGAAGGAGTCACTAGTTATGTTTCTTTATCTCCTTTTGTTATCTGACCCTTTCTGATCTCTCGCGAAGTTCTTTTAATCTCTATGGTTCCCTTGTAAAGTATGTTTCTACCCGAGTTATTTCCTGTCTTTACCGCACCTGAATTGTCTTCGACTTCTATATTTCTTCTCCACCGTTCTTATGTGTCTTCTTGACATGTTTTTCCTTTAAGTACTGGGTCTGTTAGTGCTACCACACTAGTGAGTGGATCTCGGTCTGTAGGACCTTATACTTCAGTTTACCCGAAATCCTTCTACTACGACACATTCACGACGTGAATTATACGGTCGTTTAAACCTTTTGAGTCCTAACCTTTTCCAGTCAAAAGTAGGGTTAGGGTTTCTTTCCGTTACGGTGTCTTACAAGTTTGACGTCGTGTTAACGTGAGTAGAGTGTACGATCCTTTCACTACGAGTTTTAAGAGGTTCCTTCCGAAGGTGGCATACACTTGAGGTCCACAAGTTCGACCTAAATCTTTTCCGTCTCCTTCGTCTCTAGTCTAACGACTGTATGTGACTTAGTATCTTTTTCGTTCTCTCAAGGTCTTTTTGTAGATGAAGACGAAATAATTTACGTGGTATTGGAAACTGACACATATAGTGTTATTTGATCTTTTAAGAATCTCTACCTTTATGGTCTGGTGGAATGGACGGAGAACTCTTTAGACATACGTCCAGTCCTTCGTTGTCAATCTTGGACTGTACTTTGCTACCCGACCAAGGTTTAGTCCTTTCCTCATACAGTTCCGACGAATAACAGTAGGACGAATAAATTGAATATACGTCTCACTTTCGCTTTCACTTCAGCGAGTCAGCACAGGCTGAGAAACGCTGGGGTACCTGACATCGGATGGTCCGAGGAGGAAGGTACCCTAAAAGGTCCTTTCTCATGACCTCACCCAACGGTAAAGGAAGAGGTCCCCTAGAAGGGCTGGGTCCCTAGCTTGGGACCAGAGGACGTAAGGTCCGTCTGTGAAAATTGGAGACTCGGTGGTCCCTTCAGTATACGTCTCATGTAGTCCACTTTGCGACCCGACCTACTTCGTGTTCGACCTTAGTTCTAACGGGCCTCTTTATAGTTATTGGAGTCTATACGTCTACTGTGGTGGGAATACCGTCTTTCACTTCTCCTTGATTTCTTGGAGAACTACTTTCACTTTCTCCTCTCACTCTTTAAACCGAATTTTAAGTTGTAAGTCTTTTGATTCTAGTATCATAGGTCAGGGTAGTGAAGTACCGTTTATCTACCTGTTTGTTATTTTTGTCACTCTCTGAAATAAATGAACCCGAGGTCTTAGTGACGTCTACCACTGACGTCGGTACTTTTATTTCTGGGAACGAGGAGCCTTCTTTTCGATACTGGTTGGATCTATCGTATAATTTTTCGTCTCTGTAATGAAACGGTTGTTTCCAGGTATCGAAACTTCGATACCAAAAAACTCATCAGTACGTACCTACACTCTTAACCTGATATTGCTTCCAAGTCGAGGCTTCAAACTACGAAAACTTGACACCACAACCTCTTCTGAGAACTCTCAGGGAACCTGAAGTTCCACTAGGTCCGTCAGTTAGGATTTCCTTTAGTCAGGACTTATAAGTAACCTTCCTGACTACAACTTCGACTTCGAGGTTATGAACCGGTGTACTACGTTTCTTGACTGAGTAACCTTTTCTGGGACTACGACCCTTTCTAACTTCGGTCCTCCTTTCCCCTACTGTCTCCTACTCTACTAACCTACCGTAGTGACTGAACCACCTGTAGTCAAACTCGTTCGAGAGCCTCAACTACTACCTGTCCCTTCGGACCACATGACGTCAGGTACCCCAACGTTTCTCAGTCTGTACTGACTCACTGACTTGACTTCACTTGACTTTTCTGTCACAAAGTAGTGTATCACGGATAGTTAAAGTCTTATAAGCCAGAACGGTAAGACTCTACGTCACCCCCTCATTGAATCGGGAAACATGTCTTTAAAAAGAAATTAGTCTCGATTACAAAATTGTAATTCAGAGTCTTTTACAATCCTGTATGTGTAAACGAAACGAAGAGTTTTATTGTCAATGTACAAAGTATAAAAACGAAAAGTAAAAATTACAATTATATTAACAGTAAGTTGTCTAGTAAAAACTACATCACTAAGATGTAGAATTCTTTATTAGTTTATACATCTGTTACTTTATAGACATATACAAGTAGTATCGTACAGATTGTTATATTTTTTAGGATGTACATCATCTGATCTTTATTTAAGATTCTCGGGTACAGTATCTTATAATAACGTGATAATTTCTATTAAAGTTTAGAAAAACACTATACCTTTTTAAGAATCCGACGTTATAACGTCCACTTTTGGTCCCGAAGTTTCCCTTATATAATTATGTTGTATTGGATTTGGTGGTGTTGTTTCATACATACATCTTACTTCATGATCTTTGAGAGGTTACTATTACCATCCCAAAAACAAACAAACAAACAAAAACTCACCATTCTTAACACTTACTAGTAGTGAAATAAGAGTCAGGAATAACCTAAAGGTTTAACATTAACTCACCTATACGTAAAGTAACTATTGGTCTTTGTTTGATGAAAATTTTTTACTGATAACGAGAACTACATTTGAAAAAATTTCATTTAATCAAAGAGAAGATGATGGTAAATATAAGTTGTGGTCAGTAAGGACACTGATGTGTGTTAAAATCAAGGAAGACTTACACCTTTACTCTCCGTTATAGTTTCTTTAGGTGTTAATAACAATAAAGACTATTCTAGTAAAGTATGAAATGACGAAGGAATCGTGTAAGTTTTTCGTACCCAGAAGTATTTTAGATACTTTACTATATGTTTTCCTTTCTTTACATAAATCATAGTTCTCTTATTCTTAAGTACGAAAAGACGGACTCAAGGAATTCATCAAATCAAATGTGATACTCAAAATAAAGTTCCGTCTTCAAAGATAAAATTTTAAGTGTATTTTACATTCTCTAAACTTCAAACCCCTTCTTTCAGTCAATGATCTTGTTTTACTATGTTCTGACGTATGTTCACTAACTCATTTTTGAAAATAAGGAGGGACCTTTTTATGTAAAATACAATTACGCCTACACGACACTTACGGTTGAACTATAAGGAGGTAACGATAAAATCAAAGAACTACGACGAACTATTTGACAGTGTTCGAATCACTAAATTGAGTTGTCTTTAATTAAAAGAGTGTTAGGACTTCCGACTTTCTAACTTTAGATCACAGAAGTCCCGGTACGACGAAGACTTCCGAGACCCCTCATCAGGATGGAAGTCAAGTCAACAAGTCAGTACAGACTAAGAAACGTTGGGACAGGTGACGTCGTACGGTCCGAAGGGACAGGTAGTGGTCGAGGACCTCGAACGAGTTTGAGTACAGGTAACTCAGCCACTACGGTAGGTCAGTAGAGTAGGAGACAGTAGGGGAAGAGGAGGGCGGAAGTTAGAAAGGGTCGTGGTCCCAGAAAAGGTTCCTCAGTCAAGAAGTACAGTTCACCGGTTTCATAGTCTCGAAGTCGAGGTTGTAGTCAGGAAGATTACTTATAAATCCCAATTAAAGGTAATCGAAACTGATCAAACTAGAGGAACGACAGGTTCTCTGAGAGTTCCTAAGTTTTCGTAGTCAAGAAGTCGTGAGTCGAAAGAAATAACAGGTTGACAGTATAGGTATGTACTGATGACCTTTTCAGTGGCAAAACTGATCTACCTGAAAATAACCGTTTCATTACAGAGACGAAAAATTATACGACAGATCCGACCAGTATCGAAAAGAAGGTTCCTGGTTTACAGAAAATAAAAGTACCGACGTCAGTGGTAGACGTCACTAAAACCTCGGGTTCTTTTATTTTGGAGAGTGACAAAGGTAATAAACAGGTAGAGAAACGTACTCCACTACCCTGACCTACGGTACTAGAATCAAAAAACGAACAACTCAAAATCCGGATGGAACGGAGAGGGATTCAGAAACGACCAACTCTCGTTAAGGACCCCGTTGGAAACTCAAGGACCGAACGTCGAAATAGTGAGGTTAAAAACGGAGAATGTAAGGGAGAGACACAAGTTTTAAAGGGGAAGATTGTAGGGGAAATTAGATCATACACAAGTCATTGAATTAGTATAGTTTGAGTAACACCGGGGTACCTAACATATATCAGGTGGTCCGAGGAAGACAGGTACTTTAAAAGGTCCGTTCTTATAATGTCAGTAGAATTTAACCAATGTAGACGTTTCTAGGATAACGGGTTATTCCCGTGTAATTACCATAATCATAGTCATTGATACTGAAGTTGTAATAGAAAGACCCCTGTGTTTAGTCTTCTCATAAGGGAGAGAAAAAACAGGAAGACAAGAAAGTAAGGGGAAGGAAGTAGAAAAGGAAGGAAGGAAGGTGTTATTTTGTGAAAAAAGAGAATAACAGGAACTTAGATGTCAGAGGCGAGTTTGATGACGTGTCAACGTGAGTAGAGTGTGCGATCATTTCATTACGAGTTTTAAGAGGTTCGGTCCGAAGTCGTTATGTAACTTGGCACTTGGAGGTCTACAAGTTCGACCAAAATCTTTTCCGTCTCCTTTCTCTCTAGTTTAACGGTTGTAGACGACCTAGTACCTTTTTCGTACTCTCAAGGTCTTTTTGTAAATAAAGACGAAATAACTGATACGGTTTCGGAAACTGACACACCTAGTGTTATTTGACACCTTTTAAGACTTTCTGTACCCTTATGGTCTGGTGGACTGGACGGAGAACTCCTTGACCACACGTCCACTCCTTTGTTGTCAATCTTGACCTATACCTTGTTGTCTGACCAAGGTTTATCCTTTTCCTCATACAGTTCCGACATATAACAGTGGGACGAATAAATTGAAAATACGTCTCATGTAGTACTCTTTGTGACCCGACCTCCTTCGTGTTCGACCTTAGTTCTAACCGCCCTCTTTATAGTTATTGGAGTCTATACGTCTACTGTGGTGGGAATACCGTCTTTCACTTCTTCTTGATTTCTCGGAGAACTACTTTCGTTTTCTTCTCTCACTTTTTCAATGAATTTCGATTTGTAAGTCTTTTGCTTCTAGTACCGTAGACCAGGGTAGTGAAGTACCGTCTATCTGCCCCTTTGTCACAGTCTGAAATAAAAAAACCCGAGGTTTTAGTGACGTCTATCACTAACGTCGGTACTTTAATTTTCTGCGAATGATGAACCTTCCTTTCAATACTGGTTTGATCTATCGTATAAGTCTTCGTCTCTGTAATGAAACAGTTGTTTCCAGGTAGATCAGTTCCGATACCAAAAAGGTCACCAGTACATACCTACACTCTCAACCTGATATTTCTTTCGACTCACGGTTTCTTAACTACGAAAACTTGAAACCACAACCTCTTCTGAGAACTCTTAGGGAACCTGACGTTCCTCTAGGCTGGTCAGGTAGGATTTCCTCTAGTCAAGACCCACAAGTAACCTTCCTGACTACAACTTCGACTTTGAGGTTATGAAACCGATGGACTTAGCTTCTCGACTAAGTAAACTTTTCTGGGACTACGACCCTTTCTAACTCCAGTCCTCCTCTTCACCTGCTGTCTCCTACTCTACCAACCTACCGTAGTGGCTGAGTTACCTGTCCCCAAACCCACTTGAGGTCCTCAACCACTACCTGTCCCTCCGGACCGCACGACGTCAAGTACCCCAACGTTTCCCAGCCTGTACTGACTCACTGACTTGACTTGACTTGATGTTAGAGGGTCGATGTGAATATGGAGTTACTGACGAAGGACAGTCAGAGAACGACCTTGGAGGAAGAGACCAGTCGGGAGTTTTAAACTACTCGTGAAGTGGACTAGGACTAGAAGGAATGTAAATCTTTGGAATCTAAAAGGGATCTACTAGAATAAGGTAAAGGACCGAGGTCAAGTCATGTCAAGTCAGTGAGTCAGTACAGGTTGAGAACAGTTGGGGTACCTGACATCGTGTGATCCGAAGGGACAGATAGTGGTTGAGGTTCTCGGAAGAGTTTGACTACAGGTAGTTCAGTCACTACGGTAGGTTGGTAGAGTAGTAGAAAGTAGGGGCAGAGAAGGACGGAAGTCAGAAAGGGTCGTAGTCCCCGAAAAGGGTGCTCAGTCAAGAAGTGTAGTCCACCGGTCTATAACCTCAAAGTCGAAGTCGTAGTCAGGAAAGTTACTTATAAGTCCTGACTATAGGAAATCCTAACTGACGGACCTAGAGGAACGTCAGGTTCCCTGAGAGTTCTCAGAAGAGGTTGTGGTGTCAAGTTTTCGTAGTTAAGAAACCACGAGTCGAAGGAAATGTCAGGTTTAGAGTGCAGGCATGTACTGATGACCTTTTTGGTATCGACCTACCTGGAAACAACCGTTTCATTACAGATACGAAAAATGACACGACAGATCAAAACAGTATCGAAAAGAAGGTTCCTCGTTCGTAGAAAATTAAAGTACCGACGTCAGTGGTAGGAGTCACTAAAACCTCGGGTTCTTTCATTTCAGACAGTCAGAAAGGTAACAAAAGGATAGATAAACGGTACTTCCCTACCCTAGTATAAGGTACTAGAATCAAAAGACTTACAACTCGAGATTCGGTTGAAAAACTGAGAGGAGAAAGTGAAAGTAGTTCTCTGAGAAATCAAGAAGAGGTGAAAGACGGTATTCCCACCACAGTAGACTCCAATAATTATAAAGAGGGGGTCAGAACTAAGGTCGAACACGAAGTAGGTCGGACCGTAAAGTGTACTACATGAGACGTATCTTCAATTTATTCGTCCCACTGTTATATGTAGACACTGTATGAGGAAAGGGTTAAACCTTGGTCAGACAATAAAGTACAGGTCAAGATTGACACCGAAGAACTGGACGGATGTCTAAAGAGTCCTCCGTCTATTCCACTAGACCATTAGGGTAGAGAACTTCTTAAAAGGTCACAACACTAGGTGTAGCAGTTTCCGAAACCGTATCGGTTATGTCGTCTTCATCTACGAAAAGACCTTGAGAGAACGAAAAAGAAGCTAGGTCGCCTACAACAGTTAAACTAGACCAAGATAACGATAGACCAAGGTCCGAGGTTTATGATAATAATTTGAAACATAAAATCTTAACGAACCTTGACCTGAAGTTTGATAAATTGACACGTAATGATAAGTGAGTAAGGACCCTATTACAATAATTAGAGTTCGAAAGTGTATAATAGATAGTCGTCTTCTAAGAGCCTGAACGGGTACAGGTGAGACAAAAGACTCAATGTTAAAGAAAAGATAGACGGGTAGTTCGTAGAGAGAATTCAAAGAATAGAGTTTTACTCGTGCAATTTTTAAGTAGGATCTCCTCCCGAGATGTAGGGTAAGGACTCTTCAAAGGAGGAAATTGCAAAAGGTAGAGTCCTTACCAAAAGTGAGTCAACGACCGTCATCCTTAACTAGAGTGAATCAAGTCTGAAATTGGGGTAAAGAGGAC
Organism: Capra ibex; assembly: GCA_006410555.1. Taxonomy (NCBI): domain Eukaryota; kingdom Metazoa; phylum Chordata; class Mammalia; order Artiodactyla; family Bovidae; genus Capra; species Capra ibex. The sequence goes on along the minus strand of SJYO01026388.1, from coordinate 4,449,561 downwards.
CAAACGACGATTCATAAGTACCTCTTTTTCTTTGGGGTTCCTCGGATTTTGGTCCCCGGTCTCTTGGTCCTCTCACCTCTCAGTACCCTCCCTTACCTTGCACAGAATTCTTCTCTATGTAGTCGACAAAATGTACCCTGTTGTAAAGGATGTTACTTCTTATTAAAAATTTTATAAAGGAAATTCACTTTTTTACACTTTAAGTCGACCCGAAAATTACCTCTATATTATTTGACCTAACTCAGTATTTCACTTTCAACGACTCAGGACAGACTGAGAAACGTCGAGACACCTGACATCGGGTGGTCCGAGGAGACAGGTACCTTAAGAGGTCCGGTCTTATGACTCCACCCAACGGTACGGGAGGAGGTCCCTTAGAAGAGTTGGGTCCCTAGGTTAGGTCCAGAGAGAGTGACGTCCTCCTAAGAAATAACAGACGCGGTGGTCCTTTCGGGGACTCCGTATTTAACTCCCGTTTCTTCACCTCTCCCTACTGTAGATTCTGGTTGAGAAACCTCTTTGAACCGAGACTTCCGTTCAACTTTCTATCCCACTACCGAAAGATTCTCCACACCCCACGTCCCTATGTAAACAACAAATAAAGATAACCAAAATTAAATCTTCGTTCGCATAAATTTACAAGTATCCTTTCCTAGTCATCTCGATAGTCTCCATCTATATCTTCCTCCGTCCCGTGAACTACCTTGTTTTTAGGATTCTTACGACTAACCCCATCTTATTTTTTCAAATGCTATTTAAACTGGAGTCCCTCTTTCTGAACGTGAAGACTCTGACTTTGTCTTCTGAGGAAGGGGACTTCATCAACGTCCATGTCTATTTAGACACCTACTTTACTACCCTTCCCCTCTTTTAAAGACTCCAGAAGACAAAGACAACCCCTAATGCTCTCTTCCAGTGGGTGACTTTCACCAACCATTCCCCACCCCGTACTACAAACGACACTCACTTTTTCTTCCTTCTATGAAATGAATCTAAAACCTTCTCATTTGACTAATCTCTTCGAACCATCCCATAGACCGTCAACCCCCGGTTTGACGTCGACTATTAGTACTTAAGTCTCATTATCGTTGTACATGTAAAAATTTATATAACCACACTGGATCTACGAGTATATAGTACACACACAAAATTCCTTCATCCTCTTTACCGGAACACCTCCACCATATTATCGGAACTGTTGTCCATGACAAAACGGTCTTCCGGTTTCTATGGTCTTCTCAACCCGGTCCCATGGTCGCAACCTACCGTCACTGAGAACGTGTGAGTCACACACAAGTGGTGGAGTTGAACAAGAGGCGAAAGGGTCGAACAAGTGTAAGAAAGTTTACTGTGTCAAAAGACAAATTAAATTGGACTCAGGGTAATACATTGTGGTTCTCCGAAACGGACAGAGATGAAGTAAGGGAATACCCGCCTAAGTATTAATTAAGAGTGTACCGTTAGAGTCGGAAGGAGAAGAGGTGTAAGAACGTTATATCTAACGGTTTACTCTAGTTAGTGCAGAAGTGAAATTGTCTTAGTCAAATACTACGTCTATTAAGTAATTGTACTAATTCTTTACAGTATTAAGAAATCAAGAGGGATCAAAATGTTAAAAAACAATAAAAGTCGAACATTGGTAAATTACTCTACTTCCCATTATTTCTATTTTAAATATTCACTATTTACTTCTGATTCAAGTTAACAAAAGGAATTGTACATAGTTGTTGAAGATTTTTTTATTACATACTTTTGGAATGACAGGTAATCGAGTCAAATGTCTTCATTTATATGTCATAACAATTGATGTCTTGTTTAATGAAGGACGATTAATCGGGCTAAATATGTTTCGTTTGTGTGTCACGAAAATTGACATCGATATTATCAAATTTTTACTTCACACTGATATATCGTAAAGTAGGGAACTCAAAAAGGTATCACGTCCTGATTTTGTAAAAGTTTTTACGTGAAATTTGTAAATCAACAGTATTTTTGTATGATTTTTAGTGATTGGACCAGTGTCTGTCTAAAGACCTTCAGAAAACGTCTCCGGATTTCTCATAAAGATAAAGATAATCAGAAAATTAGACTGAGACAAGGAATTTAGTAAAGTCTATAAAAATGTGAGGTTAATAAAGAAAGGACCTATGTACGATTTTCTGACAATTCGTCTTTAGTAGGAAATGTATAAGAGAAGATCTCCGTTGTCTCTCTGGACTAAAGACTAGAAAATATTCCGGTAACGGTTCGGTTCTGTCTTCATCAGTCACACGGCGTGGTAAAGGTGGTCACTGGAGCTACAGTTCGCAAACGTGAGATGATGGAATTCCTGTTGTTTTAATATCGTCATTATTGCCATTACTACGATGGGTACTTCATGGGTACTTGACTCCTGAAGCGAAGGTAACAAAGTAAATTAAGATGAATTGGGAGTTTCGTTTGAAAAAAACCTTAAGTTCCCGTTCTGTTCGGACCATCGTGTTGAGGATTTCTGAAAACTCATTCACAAGTAGTAAGATCAAGGTATGGGCCCTCAAGAACTTCGACGAACCTGGTCCGAGACAATCGGACCCCTCCGACGATTCTTTACTACCCTGCAAGTAAGTTCGTACTGATTCATAGTGTATATATTAAGGACCCATCTACTCCCCGGAGATCGAGTCCATTTTTATAAAAGTCGTACAGAGGTTCGTTCCGTTAAGTATCCCACTGGGGTTAAAGTATATACCTTCCGATATAAACATTCTTTTACGACTCGTGAGTCGTAGATCGTCGACACAAAGAAATGCAGGAGAAACGTAATAGGTGGGGTATGTGCGTAGGAGGGGGGTCGACCTCGTCGTCCTGAAACAAAGGGTAGGATGGAGGTCCCGCTTCTAGAGGGAGACGGAACTTACGGCAAATAGACGATCCATAGAAGTGGTATGGTGATGGAAGACCTAGAAAATCCACTCCTCTAAGATAAACTACACGGGTTCACAAAAGAGATTAACCTATAAAAGTAATTAGACTCGGATGAGAATCGTACACATATGACTTACCAATGTGTCTTAATAGGGAGACAAGTAACTAATTTCTTTTTTTTTCGACCTTCCGTTGTACTAACTTAGTTGACTGTGCCTGTAGCTTGTGAGTCTGTCTCCAGAACACCAAATTTAATATAGTAGGATATACAGTGGCACTGGAGACACACTGTACTGCAACCGATACTTGTGGATGAAAGAGTGACAACTCCCTAGTACTCCCTTAGTGAGATTCATATGAAACGTTGAATTTCATTGTTAGTATCGGGATTTCCTCACTAAGAGTTGGTCCCCTTCATACCAGAGGACCTTGTGTGAACCGTTATGGAAATCCCTTATATTAAATCCCCCACGAAGACCTTTGACAAGTCCTTTCGACGCTTTATAGGATATCACGTGTTCTGTCAAGGAAGTTTCTTAATGGACTAGATTTTATTGTTATTACGGTGTAAACTCTTTGGGACGGGATTTCAAAAACCACAAGACATTATTATGTTATAAAACTTTTAAACACTTCTCACGACTGATAAACACTTCGTCTACGCGAAATAGAGACTATCGAGGAGTAGAGGCGTAGACCTGTCGAGACGACCTTCACGACAAAAAAGGAGTAAATGACTAGAGAGGTCCTGCTATCCTACTACGAGTGAATTGTTATAAAAACAAGTACATAACCTACAAATAACAAATCATAAATAACAATGTTTATAAAAAATTTCACTGGTACTATTTACACAAAAGGTTTGGAGAGATTTTGATATTCACCATTTTTTTAAAGTTAAGTCCATAAAAATCAAATGTTGGATACTTAGCAGGAGACAAGGTTTGTGTGTCGTTATTGCCTGTCGTGCACTTTCTTTTGTCGTGGTTAAGTAATGACACAAATTTTATTTTAATTATGAAAATATCTAGTCTTTACTCTCCTTAGGATGTCTCTATTTACCTGACAAAAGAATAACGATGTCTCGCTTCGTCTTATCTTCTTAAGATCGAAATATCTCTTTTTTTTTCCTCTAATTTTTCTGAAGACGGGGTTATTATTGTTTCTTCTTGGATTTTTTACACCCGTTTCCTGACCTTATTTATAAAGAGGTTTATTCTATATACTCACCGGTTATTCACTTATTTTTCTACGAGTGGTAGTAATGAGAAGTCCTTTTAAGTTTAATTTTGACATTAATCTATGGTGGAGTGTAGGTAATCCTATCGATAATCTTTTTATATTTCGTTTTATTGTTTATAACCGTTTCTATACCTCCCTAACGGTGGAAACGTAATTCTTATACTTTACACCTTACATTTTAACTTTTCGTCTTACTATCCTCACATTTCATCACGTCGGTGACACATTTTGTTATTCCACTGAGGACTTTCTTTACTTTGTCTTAATGGTATACTTCGTCGTTGAGAAGAAGACCAAAATATCGGAGGTTTTAACTTTAGTCTGAATCCACCAACATTTAGGTTCAAGTATCGTCGTAATAAGTGTTATCAGTTTTCTACTTTCGTTGGCTTCACAGGTAGTTGTCTGTTTACCTGTTTTATTTTACATTATATATGTTACCTTATAATAAAATGGAATTTTTCCTTCTTTTAAGATTATATTCGAAGTGAACATTCCGAACTTATTCTGTCAGTACTTTCCTGTTTATAATATACTAAAATAAACATACACAATACATCTGATCGACTTAAGTAGTTCCGTTTTTCATCCTACTACCTACGGGTCCCGTTCCTTTTCCTCCCTTATCCCTCAATAACGGATTACTCATGTCCCTATATCAAACCTTTTTACTTCTTAGAGACCATTACTTGCCACCACTACTAATGTGATGTTACATTTATAGAAATTACTGTGGCTTGTCATGTATATGTTTAGTAATTTTATCGTGTAAAATACGATACACAATTATGTAAACGGTACGTTTTTACAAGGGTCAGGTTTCGACCTTTGTTGGTTTTACAGATAGTTATTAGTTTACCTATTTATTTAACACCTTTTAAGTATATTACCTTACGTTGTGTCGATATTATGTTGTCGTACTTATCTAAGTCTGTATTATGACTCAATTTCTTCGGTTTCTCATGTAATATGAAAGTAAATACAATTCATGTTAAAGTATATTTTAATCAGATACCAGTATCTTTAGTCTTATTTCAAATAGAAACACCTCCTGTAACTGACTCTTCCCCGCCATCCCCTTAAGGAGTCCGACCTTCAGTCCATGTAGAACGAGACATACCATCAACCGTCCCACAGATGTATATACATGAAATAACATATATAATATGGATTTAAAATCGTCCCTTTTTTAAGTGGTACGTTCCGACTTGTGGATTCAGACAGAGTAAAAGACTTTTCTCAATTCATTGTAAGGAAATCAAACTTTTCTCCAACCTTTCTAGATGTAAACTGAAACGGACTAGGATATCTCGACGACCATACTCTTCCACCCTTACATCGGTCATATGTTTCTACATTCTCCTTTGACTACGATGAACTCCGGTCAGATAAAGAGATTGAGTCACTATACATTCATTTTAAGGGTCACAATGACCTCACTAACGGGACGTGATAGATAGACTCGGTGGTCCCTTCAGGATAGATAGGTAGGTATACATATCTATATCTGTATCTATATATCTAACTAACTAACTAACTAAATCAGTGATCCAACACAGACTGAGAAACGTCGGGATCCCCGACATTGGGCAGTCCGAGGAGACGGGGACCTTATAAGGTCTATTCCTATGACCTCACACCACCGTAAAGCATGAGGTCCCCTTAGAAGGAGGGGTGGGTCGCTAGTTCGAGTGCAGAGGACACAGAGGACGCAACCTTCCGTCTTAGAAATGGTGATAACAGTGGACCCTTCGGGTGTGTGTATGTATGTATATGTGTGTATAAGAAAAGTAAACACTAAATAGTGTCCTATAACTTATGTCGAGGGGGTCAGATGTGTATTATTAAACGCAGACCATCAGGACTTGAGGGTTAGGTAGGGAGACACGGCAGTTGGTATTCCGGCAAGGGATCTAGAGACTCAGACGAAACATCTACACAGTATACAATCTAAAGTATATTTTTATTATAGTACATTATTATTATAGTATATTTTTATAGTAGTATTATAAACAAAAAGAGAAAGACTGAATGAAATGAATCATTCTATTAGAGAAACGACGACAAATCAGGGATTCAGTACAACCTAAGAAACGCTGGAGTACCTGACGTCGGGTGATCCGAGGAGACAGGTACCCCAAAAGGTCCGTTCTTATGACCTCACCCAACGGTAATGAAAAGAGTCCCCCCAGAAAGGTTGGGTCCCTAGATTGAACGTAGAGGGTACAGAAGATATAATCGTCCACCTAAGAAGTGGTAGACTCGGTGGTCCCTTCGGTAGTAATGGTGATCATTTTTTTTTTTCGATCTCAGATTTTTTCTATTTGTTATAGAGAGTAGTTTTTCTCCAAAAAAAGGATCCACATGATACATACTGGAATGAGAATTTATATACAAGAAATTTTAAAGAACACATTCATTTTAAAATTTTTTGAATTTTAAAAGTAAAGGTCTCTATCTTTTGTATAATTGATCTTAAAATTGACTGTTACTAAAACCAATAGTAAAAGAAGGTTCGTTTGTATTTCACTGACGTTTAAATGTACGAGTCATATAAGTCGGAAGAGAAACACAAGAAATAAAAGAATTCGTGTTAACAGATCCAGAGTGCAGAAGAGTTAAGTATTTTAGAAGAGAATCGTAATTGATACCGTTGCTTATTTAGTAAATGTATATTATAGACTAAATGTTTACGGAAGTTTGAAAATTAAATTTAACCTTAAAGTAATCCATCAACTACAGGCACAAAGTAAAAGTCTACCACAGTTGTATACCTAGTTTATTTCTTGTAAATCACTAATTACCTCGATAATTACTCCATAATAAGTGGTGAGTCACTAATCTGTGTAAGAAGAGTTCTTATACAACCGTGTTTTGTAACATCAGAAGTTTTCCGACAAATCTAATTCTCTATAAAGTTCGATCCTCTTAAACTGCTAAAGTGGGACAACGTCTTAACCAACACTGTACCAAGACTTAAACGATAATTATTCTATTCATTTGACGCGACTACCTTTTCAGGTCTCTGTCTTTCACATAAAGAGTCCTAAGTAAGGAAACATTTATTGTCTCTCGATTGAGTTTCTTCAATTTAGTTTTGGTTTTGGACCCGAACGGACCACCGAACACCATTTCTCAGACGGATGGTTACTTATTCTGGGTCCAAACTAGGGACTAGTCCCTCCTGGGATGTGTTACACCCCGTCGACCCAACACACAGTACAGATAACTCGGACAGGACATCCCAGGTACGAGGCGTTACCCTCTTCAGTGACGCTACTCTTCGGACGTGTGGTGTCGATCTCTAATATCAGGAACGAGTAGAACGTCGTTGTCTACTGGGTCATATCGGTTTTTATGTATTTATTATAAAAAAAATTTTTAGGGGTCTAGATAAAGGACTGTTTTGATTTTCTTTAGGTCCCAAGGTCCTCGAGTTTAATAGGAGGGAGAGTTAAAAAAAAAAGAAGACCAAAAGTACAGATAACAATTTAACTTCATATCAATTAAGTGTTACTGTACAATTAAAATCCACATGTTGTTTCGTTAAGCCGATAGACATGCATAAATAGATAAGAAAAAGTCCAAGAGAAGGGAATATCCAATATCAGATAAAATGTCAAATCCATACTAATCTTGTTGAAAGTAAAGGTACAGAGGGTATTACACTACTCTTCTTTCGAACCAATCTTGTTGAAAGTAGAGATACAGAGGATATTACATTACTCTTCTTTCGAACCAATCTTGTTGAAAGTAAAGGTACAGAGGGTATTACACTACTCTCCTTTCGAACCAGTCTTGTTGAAAGTGGAGATACAGAGGATATTACACTACTCTTTTTTCGAACTAATATAACCCGTCTAGGACATAATGTGGAGACGTGTCCATTAAGTCTTCTTATTGTCATCTTCCATTTGTGTGAGTCAACAAACACAAGGACTCACCAATCCCGGTACATAGAAAGAGGACACCCGAAGGGTCCACCATGTCACCACCTCTTAGGTGAATAGTTACGTCCTCTGTATTCTCTGTACCGAAACTAAGGACCCAACCCCTAAAGGTACCTGTCTCCTAGGACCGTCCGATGTCAGGTCCCCAGTGTTTCTCGACCTGTACTCGCTCATCTTTGTGTGTGTGTGTGTGTGTGTGTGTGTGTGTGTGTGTGTGTAGACAGAGGACGTCCGACTGATTTGTCTAAAATGATTGTGGAAACGAAATCCGATGAATATCTGTGTACCGAGGGGGAAGAATTGAAAGTACAAGATATATATTTGTTTTATAAAAGAAAAAGATTTTGACTTCGGATGACAAGAGAATCAGGAATACCTAGATACATCACGAGAGTGTATGTAGGGTTCAAGAGATTAACCATCTCTTATAATGCTCTTCTCTTAGTGTCAAGATAGTTTCGGTCTTAGAGTCGGAGTATCTGGTCCCTCTAAGAGTTGATGAGATGGAACTTTTTTTTCACTTCAACAAGTTAGTACAGGCTGAGAAACACTGGGGTACCTGATGTCGGATGGTCCGAGGAGTCAGATACCTTAAAAGGTCCGTTCTCATGACCTCACCCAACGGTAAAGGAAGAGGTCCCCTAGAAGGGCTGGGTTCCTAACTTGGGCCCAGAGGACGTTACGTCCATCTACGAAATGGTAGACTCGGTGGTCCCTTCGATGAGACCATCGAAGAGACGGAACTTTCAGATCTGTTTAGTATTTTCCTTTCATTGTTACGGAAAAAAGAATTATATAATAGTCGCAAGACAAAGTATTACCTTACACACACCTCTCATCGATCTTTATAGAATATTAATTAAAAATATCATAAACGTATTATGTAGTCTTCGTTTTAGTTTATAAACGGGGTACAGACCATATATGACTTTTAAACAACAACGAGTCAACGACTCAGTACCGGGAGAGAAACACTAGGATGCCTTACGTCGTGTGGTCTGAAGGGACAGGAAGTGATAGAGGACCTCAAACGAGTCTAAGTACGGGTAACTCATCCACTGTGATAGATTGGTAGAGTAAGAGACGACGGGAGAAGAGAAAAAGAGAAGTTAGAAAGGGTCGTAGTCCCAGAAAAGGTTACTCGACCTTTTAAATACCGTGCGAAAAATATCTTCAATTAATAAAGACGTTGGTTACTTCAAGATTCTCAGATTTTTAAAATCACCATTGAGTCAAGTCAAGTCAAGTCGAGTCAGCACAGGCTGAGAAACGCTGGGGTACTTAACGTCGTGCGGTCCGGAGGGACAGGTAGTGGTTGAGGGCCTCAAGTGAGTCTAAGTGTAGGTAGCTCAGTCACTACGGTAGGTCGGTAGAGTAGGAGACAACAGGGGAAGAAGAGGACGGGAGTTAGGAAGGGTCGTAGTTTCAGAAAAGGTAACTCAGTTGAGAAGCGTACTCAACCGGTTTCATGACCCCAAAGTCGAAATCGTAGTAAGGAAGGTTTCTTTAGGGTCCCGACTAGAGGAAGTCTTACCTGACCAACCTAGAGGAACGTCAGGTTCCCTGGGAGTTCTCAGAAGAGGTTGTGGTGTCAAGTTTTCGTAGTTAAGAAACCGGGAGTCGGAAGAAGTGTCAGGTTGAGAGTGTAGCTATGTACTGGTGACCTTTTTGGTATCGGAACTGATCTGCCTGGAATCAGCCGTTTCATTACAGAGACGAAAACTTATACGATAGATCCAACCAGTATTGAAAGGAAGGTTCCTCATTCGTAGAAAATTAAAGTACCGACGTTAGTGGTAGACGTCACTAAAACCTCGGGGGGTTTTATTTCAGACTGTGACAAAGGTGACAAAGGGGTAGATAAAGGGTACTTCACTACTAATAGTTTAAACTCATCTTCTAGTAAATTTTCAACTTTTCAAAATATATACGTATAAATTACTCTCTTTTCACTTCAATGATGGTACTCATTTATGGAGATCAACGTCACTGAAAAATTTGTTTTCTTTCAACGACTGTATTATTTAACACCTAAACATATACTAGGTTCATAAATCAGACTGACAGCATCGACATACTGAACCCGTTTGGTAAATTGAAGATCCCAGAAGTAAAAAGGTACCCTCCGAACCTAACATAGTAGAGACACCTAGAGACCTTGAGAATTTAAGATTATAGGATTTTTACTCTCATAGAGAATAAATTGGATGGTGATCTGTCTTAACCTAAATTTATCAAAACTAGTCTATCTCATATAGTACAAATTTTTGTTTTTACTTTTTGTACACTTTTTACTCTTTTCGAAGGGGACTTGAAGACCATTGAAAGTAGTAGAACTCGAACGTGGGGTCACCTCCCTTGTTGATATCTAAATTATCAAGCGTCTGTTTAAAGTAAGAACGATCGAGACGGGGAGTAGAACCATAGGTTTTAAAATTTGATATACTAAATACTTGTATCAAACTCAAGAGTATACGTCGACTTTGGTTTGATTACAGATCTCTTCATTACCGTAAGAAATAGAAACTCTCAAAGTCGGTTCCAACAAAAGAATTGTAAAAAATACCATGTCTTAACTTAGCATTCAGTACGTGTATATTGACAAAACACAACACGAATCGGAGAGTCAGTACACACCGAGAAACACTGGGGTACCTGACATCGGACAGTCCGAGGAGACAGGTACCCTAAAGGGTCCGCTCTTAAGACCTCTCCCAACATAAAGGAAGAGGTCCCCTAAAAGGTTGTGTGTGGAGAACGCAAAGGCCGTACCGTCTGACTAAGAAATGGTGACGTAGTCGACCCTTCGGACTATACACCTATGTATGTCGACTGAATGAAACAACATGTCGTTTTTGATTGTGTTGTAACATTTCGTTTAATATGGAGATAAAAAATTTTTACCCTTGACTTGGTTTGTGTTTTAAGTCCTCTAAAGAGGAAAAGGTTTCCTAACTAGTTTAGATCTAACTGTCAAGGATCCAGAAGGGACATTGTTTTACTGGAGGAGACACAAGGGGAAATTCTACTTCGGAGTAAAGAGTTTACAAAGGCATCTAAGTACATTCCGTTTTAGTGTCGTGTTCATTATTTCCGTTAACTACACTAAATCGTAACAACTACAGTCAAATAGAGGTTTACCCATTTTATACACTCTTTTTAGTTCACTCTTTCTCTTAACGGTAGTAGTTGAGTATAAGACTCGAGACTAAGACCTTATAAAAGGAAGATTCCCTATGATTTCAGTTTACTATTAAATGGGTATCTTTAGAAAGTCCTGATTTTAGAAATATCTTATGATGGTTATGATTACTAAAAAGATCTGAAATGGTATAAGAAGATCTTTCATAATACCTGTCAACTATGTGTTCGACCAACCAAATTCCGACCGAGACATGGAAATACGTTAAAGAGGTCCCGATTTAATGTATGATTCGATATCAAGATCCGTCCTTTAATTGTCTTAAATGTATAAAATACATAATTATTAATCATTTAAAACCTTACATAAACTCCGTGTAAACTATATGACATTTACTAAACTAAAACACTAATGAAAGGGAGTAAAATTTATTACTCTTCCTGTTCTCTACTTCACATCACAAATTGAAAGATATGGACATGACAAACTGTTGTACTTATAAAAAACGCCTCTAGTCAGTCCTCTCGACTAGTCAGTCCAACGTTACACTAAAAGTTATTAACACGATGAGTACAATTTAAACGGAAAGTTAATAATGACGTAAATTTTTAAAAACTAACAGTGTCACTATACTTTTATTAGTCTTACGATAGGTATCAGAAATATTTTAACGGTGTTTCAAATTTTTAGTCTATCCTAATTATTAGGTTTCACTGTATTTACAGTTCTTTAAAGCTCATATGAAACAATTTACTAATGGTGTCCATTAATTGTGTAGGTAGTGGAGTGTATCGACGGTAGAAAGGAGGGTGGTACCAACTATAATCGTGATAGGATGCAATTTGGGAGCCTCTTCCGTTACCGTGGGGTGAGGTCATGAGAACGGACCTTTTAGGGTACCCGCCTCCTCGGACCATCCGACGGCAGATACCCCAGCTGAGTCGTTGAAGTGAAACTGAAAAGTGAAAGTACGTAACCTCTTCCTTTACCGTTGGCTGAGGTCACAAGAACGGACCTCTTAGGGTCCCTGGCCCCTCGGACCACCCGACGTCAGATACCCCAGTGTGTCTCAGTCTATATTGACTTCGCTGAATCGTCGTCGTCGTTATCCAATTTGGGATTAATAGAGGATAAAACGAGTAATGTCTCTGAACGGGTTGATCAGGAGAACGGAGGTTATAGATGTTCTCCACTGGTACAGAACAAATAGAAACGTAGAGAAACATTTGTTATGGATCAAATGTAATAGGTAAGAAAGTAAGGGTCCTATAAATGACTCGTGAACACCACACCGTGTGTGTTAAAATCCACGAACATCAATTTATCGTTCGTCCAATATCCCGATTTTTCAGTGTACCCTTAACCCATGTACAAACAGTAAGTCAACATAAACAGACGAAAACACATTCAGTCGGTCTTGTGACAGAGAGGTATCGGACTGAGACACTTTCGAGAGGAAGAGAGATAGGATATGAAGTGAACGATACGAGGGAATAGTCACTGAGACTGAATTTTGATCTTATTGACTAGAACATTAAGTCTCTCTAAAGAATCTTTACCTTATTTGAGGACTAGATTTTGAGAAGATTGTTTTCTGATAAGGTGACTGGTTCCACCTTATACTATTAGTATTTAGTATTACACATACAAGGTTTCTTCCGTTCCTAAAACAAAACAACTGGAGGTATAAGACACTTAAATTTTATCACTGATCGTATATCATTAACGATTTATTTTTCGACGAGTGGGATATGGGGTTATCTTTTATTTTTCAAATTTAATTTTTATTTTTGTATTCTTGTTTTTCAACAAGTGGTTAATCATCTGATTAGTAAAGTATAGGTTCTTTTTAAAATAGTTACTTTATAATGAATCTTATTAAAAGACAGACCTTTATTATAATCACAACCCTTGTTTTTGTATGTTGTGTCTTACATTTTCTTCGACTTTTTGAGTTCCACTTAAATGTTACTTTTTTAAAGGTCCCTACCCTCCACCTGTTGAACCCGAGGCTCACAAAACGGTAATTGAACGTTATTATACTGGAAACTGGTAAAATTTGAAACACTTGGAGTCAAGAGAGAATACACTTAATCCCCACAATTTTTTATAGAGATTTGAGAGAAGGTGACACAATTTAGATGTCCTAACAAATTTTCCTTACAATAGAGTGACCTTAAAGTATTTTGGAATAAACTAAGTAAAAATCTGATGAAGGTAGTCAACGACGAGCAAAAAAAATTTACATAAGATTTACATAATTACAGAGTCTGACCCTACTACTACCACTTACCCGTCCGTCATTATATTTGTTACGATAGTTGAATGTCCTTTTTAACAAACGTTGTCTACTCCGAAATAGTCTTTACTTTATTTTTCGACTCTCTAGCCTTTCGTCCTTCGTGTTATCCTACTACTTAAAAAATAGAAACAGAAGAGGTTACAGAAACTTAAATCCAACACTTATCGTCCTTCTCCCAGTTCAACTGTATCTGACTAAATCCTTCTGGCTTAAAGAAGGGACTTTTTAAATAGTATCTTAAAGTGTCAAGACACACACACGAGTCAGTACCAGTTGAGAAACCCTCGGGTACTCGACATGAGGTGGTCCGAGGAAACAGGTACCCTAAAAGGTCCGTTCTTATAACCTTGTCGAGCGGTAAAGAATGAGATCCTCTAGAAGGACCGGGTCCCTACCTTAGACGTAGAGAACGCAGAGGACGTAACCGTCCACTAAGAAATACAGACGGGGTGGACCCTTCAGGAAGTGCAAAAATGGACTATAATTTAAATAAAAGATATAAAAATTATCACTGTACGAAATCTAGATAATGAATATAACCTAAATTTATCAAAGATTATTTAAACGTATTAAACCATTTTGTTATATAAACTAATTTATTTTAACTCTCTTTGATAGTTATAGATAGTAACTACCAATAACTATCAAAGAAAGACACGGTTCGGGAGAACTCTTAATTGTCAATCCATTTTGTAATATTGTGTATTGAGTGAAATAGTTCCTACCGGTACCATGTACGACGAGAACAATAAATAGGTTTATATGTAGAAAGGTCCCAAGAGTCACCCTTGATCTTAAGGACTTGTTTTCGTCTATGATTGGTATCTCAGACTTAGTCCGTCTGTTCGTTGAATTTGTCATCCGTTAAAAAAGTCTAACTGGAAAGAAAACGGGAGTAGTTCTCAGTCAATGACTACGGACCGAAAAGGGTCTTAAGTACTGTACTTTAGCAATAGAATATAAATAATTTTATCTATCTTTTATAAATTACACATAAAAATAATACACTACGGATATCTTATCGTGGTCCCTAAAACAATATAGACGGGTGTCAAATAGATTTACATTCAAAAATCTCCTGGACTAAGACATTTATGTATTCTTATAGTGTCACTTAAGACAAACCCGATTAATTGTGATCGGATTTTAATGACGATATGAAACTGATTAATTACTTTCCTCATCTTTCTGAACATATTAAGACGACTCAGAAAAATTTTTTGATTTACTTTTCAAATATGTGTGTTTTCGAACTGGAGAATCTTTAAAGTGTCGTGATAAAAAAAAATCTTTTTGTACGTTAAACATTCCCTGTAGATATCATTTTTGATTAAAATTTTGTATGCAAATTTATTAAGTTTCAAGTCGTAGAGTAGGACCTCGACAGACGTCACTTAAATGGTGGCTCATTTAATTAATCGTAGATCCGTGACCACAGGTTTATGAGTTAATACTACATTCATATTTCATGATTATAACATAAAACTAAAGAATTCTGTAGATGGACTCATATCTGAGTACAGTAAAAGTTCCTTTAGTATCCTGTAATACAGTAGTTTTAAATATAATTATAAAACATAAAAAATTAAGTTTAAGAAGTTGAGGTCAGGAGAACGGTGTTTTAATGGAGTAAATTATGATCATAAAAGAAGAGACAAATACGTCGAAGAGTTTCTTAAGTAGGTCAGGGTGCAGGAGTTTAGATGGGAGATTCGATCAATAGTGGTTTAAGTAAGTCAATAGTTAGGGTAGTTAACGATAAATGACTTACAGAAGACTGGACACTCCCTAACACGACTTATGTCATCACTCTAAGAGAGAGGAGGACCTGAAAGAAAGGAGAACAAAAAAAGTAAGTAAGAAAGTAAGTTGTTTATAAATTACCCGACGATAAAACAAAGTCCCTTTTATGATTCACCCTCCTTACTATTAAAGAGCCTTTTCTCTCTGTCTACTAAAGTTTAAGTACTTCACTCGCGATAATTCTATTTCCAAAAAATGTGTCCTTCAACGCCTTCTAACTACCCGTACCCACAAGTTCTTTTCCAAGACGTAAAAGATCCCAGACCACATCCTGTATGAGTTCGGTCAACAGGCCCAAACCCAAAGGGATCTTTAACTGGGACTCTGTTCCTAAGTTCACGTTCACAAAAAAACCCCGTGAACTGCTCCTCGTCCCGTAACTCTGTCCCTCCTCTTCCTTCAGCCATATTTCACACACACTGGTTTGGTCCATGATAGTATCCGTCGGATCTGAGTCGGGGAGAGTCTTTGACACTCCTGTTTAACTCTACACGTTCAACCTCACTGGGTGGAGGGAGGAGAGAGAGGAGGTCACACTCCTTCGACCAAAAATAGGTAGCTGGAGGACGAGTAGGAACAAACGAAGACTCCTGGGACCGAGACAGTAAAGGAATACGTACCAACTTACACGTGGAGATCTATTTATTGTGAAGTCTAGACATTCACGTCTATTCGTAATTCGTCGGAAGTGACACACATTTACTTATAACGTCTGTATCCGTGTCCCACCGCCGTAATCTGTCTTCCTCAATTGTGTCCTTTAATTTCTGATTGAAGAATGTTGACGATTTTCCTGTTTGTCCTTTTCCGCTCCTCTACAGTTTAGGTCGTTTATGTTCTTCGACGAACCTGGGGATCCTGATCTCCTTGGGTCCCTTCTGACTCGGGCCCTCGGTCGCAACACAGCGTCTGTACCTTTGGTGAGTCCCTTGTACCGTCGACGACCTCTACAACTGACTTCTCCTTCTCTTATCCTATAAGACTAAAATAAGGACGAAGACAAGAGGTCGTAGATCGGTCATGAACGGTAACTGGTTTGCGTAGATTCTTCTGCATCAGTTTCTTCGTACCGTCACACTGAACTCCCTAGCTCGGGACATTAAGTGTCATCTTGTCTCTTTCCGTCCCCCGTCTGAGCTCTCGGTCGTCCGTTCATTGACCGTGTCCAAAGAAATCCTACAACGGATTCGTCTCAAAAGTCCTAAAGGGGGCGGAGTAAAATATAACGTGGTAAACGGAGGTTGAGTAGAGATAACGAAACTCCCATCAGAGAAAGAATTAGGGGTTTATTGGTACATAAGTCCAACAAAAGGGGTAGATGTTAGAAGGAAAGATGTAAGATTAGTAGAAAGCTTCAGGTCCAACACAGACAGGAAGGGGTGGGTAAGGTTGATCGTTGCTACTACCAGGGAAGAGACTCTACACACACACACACACACACACACACACACACACACACACTCTCTCTCTCTCTCTCTCTCTCTCTCTCTCTCTCTCTCTCTCTCTCTCTCTCTCTCTCTCTCTCTCTTTGTGATATAAGGTACGACGGCCGTAGCCGAGGATAAATCAATTACAAAATGAACGGGGAAGGGTACAGGGACCTCCCATCTCTGGACATTTTTAATTCTACTGTCATATGTATTCTGAAGGTCCACCAAGTCACCATTTCTCAGACGGACGTTACGTCCTCGGCGTCCTCTGTGTCCAAGCTAGGGACCCAACCCTTCTTGGGGACCTCCTCCTTTACCGTTGGGTGAGGTCATAAGAATGGACCTCTTAGGGTGTCTGTCTCCTTGGACAGCCTGATGACACATATCTGAGAGTTACTCGACCTGTGCCGTTGTCACTGAATCGTGGTCGTTGTCGTATGTCAAACAATCCTCTCGTTTCTATCGTGACGACTGGTACAAGAGGACCTTTGTTCCTAGTAGATCCGACTATACTGTCAAAGAGAGAGTAGTCCCTTGACATTGGGATTAGGATTCATATAACGAAGACAAAACACTAGGTTCAATCGACGACACCTGGATTTATAACGTAGAAGTAAGACCAACCACCCTACATCTGGTCCCCTCTCTTCTAGACAGTCTGGGGAAGTTCCGACAATATGCAGTCTAGGTGGACGACGGTGTATCAAGGGACCAGTGCGGACCTACGGTCCCTCAGACCTTATAACGAATAACGTATATCAGGTCAATACAAAACCACCTAGGAAATTCCTCGTTACGGTTCTACCCGACTCGGTACTTTTTCGAAATGGTTCCCCTTACGGGTGGTGCTTCCGATTTCTTCTCTCTCCCGACCTCTTCCGTCCCTTTTGAAAGTCAGTCCTAACCACATCCGGACAGTAGACACTTTCCCTTCCGTGACCTATGTCTCCAGGGTCGGTCCCTGGAGACGTTTCTGAAGGTCCGTTTCTCCACGATACAACCCGTCCTTGACGGATCGAAGTCACGGGGGTGGTGCGATCGAAGAGGATCGACCAACGGAGTCCTTACCTCTGTACCCCCGTGTAGAGGTCCACCAATACTGTCCATTGGACGAAGATGACGACATCTTAGAAGTGTCCTGAGAAGGGGTGTGAACAAAGGATGCGACAACCGGAGGTTACGTGACAATGGAAGTGACCCCGTCTCGTAGTATATGTAACTAAGACTCACTAAGTGAGTGAAATGGACAGTGAACCGTCTAAAGAGTGAAAAGAAGTACTAGACTCGTTTCGGTGTGGATGCGTGTGCTTCTGCAATCTTTGTTGTTTTAATACTCAAGGTTACAAAGAAACTTTGGATTATTTGTAAAAGATTCTCTACTCTAAAACAGTCAAAAATTACCTGAAGTGACCCCGAAGGGTCTACCGCGATCACCATTTCTTCGACGGACGGGTATGTCCTCTGTATCTCTACTTCCAAGTTAGGGACCCAGCCCTTCTAGGATACCTCCTCCCGTTCCGTTGAGTGAGGTCATAAGAACGGACCTCTTAGGGTACCTGTCTCCTCGGACCACCCGATGTCTGGTATCCCAGTACTGACTTCACCGAGTCGTGTGTGCGTCACACTGTCTACTCCTTATTAAATGGAGTTAAGTGGGTTTGTACCTCCGTACTAGTCCGTCCAGGGTCCAGAGGATTGAAAGGTTACATCGGACACGAGACGAACCGGAGACATGAAGATTTTCTGCGTGAAAACATGTCCAAAGAAATTTACAACTTGATCAGTAAAATAAAAATAAACCAGTGTCGTGTACTGTACCCCCTAGAATAAAGGGACTGGTCCCTAATTGAGTGTGGGGGACGTAACCTTCGTGTCTCAGAATTGGTGCCTTGGTGGTCCCTTCAGGGAGACATCCACAAATAGTGGTTTGAAACGATTGCCCTCTTCCTTTACCGTTGGGTGAGGTCATAAGGACGGACTTCTTAAGGTACCTGTCTCGTCGGACCACCCAATGTGAAGGACCCCAACGTTTCTCAGTCTGTGCTGACTCGCTGATTGTATATGTGAACGATTGATTATTTAAGACAAACCTCCAGGATAGGATTTTTCTTTGACTTTTCTTTGTTTTACTACACCCTAAACTTTCCAGTCCGGTTTCTCCGAGAAAAGGGTCTTTTACTCTCCGAAACAATATGGGTAATTCGTAGTATTAACCCCTGACTACCAGTATTATGGAACATGAGACCACTTGGATTAGTTGTCTTAGACATTTTATAATCAGGTAAGTGACAAATGGGATCCTCCATGAAAACTTCTTTACGATCCGAAAGTACAATTAACCTTGTTTAACGCGTATTACTCAAAGAGATTTACCAGACTACGGGTTCTGACAGTTTAGAAGCGTCAGGTCTAGCCCTCGTAGTGAGAGACCCATATTTCTATGTTTGTCGAAGCAGAAGAGGTTCAACAGGTCGACTCCACAGGCTCCTAACGGTATACGTAGTGTTCACTATCCTCAAACGATAAGAAAGAGGGTAATAACAATTTGTCTTTTATTTGGTGTTCCGATTTGTGAACCGGGTCCTAATGAATGTAGAAGTAAAAGAGTGGAAACTCTTAACTCCATGTAAAAGTTGTTCAAATGTCGGAGTATTCTGTAATTGTGTCGGGTAACAAACGTCAGTACAAGGAGGTCCACATTACGAGAGTCTGGTGATTATCACGTAATTTAGAGAGAGGCCAGGGCGGTCGGAGGTACTAGTTCCGATAACGTCCCCTCGATAAACTTCTCTACCGTGACTAAGAGTCACAGTTATTGTTCCTCTGTTCCGACTCCCGACTCAAGTCATGACTGTGGTACGGAACAAAACGTTGTTTTCTGATGTTTAAAAAAGAGACAAAACCTGGGACTGCAGAACATTAGTCTCTTCCTAGAAGTTTTTCTCTTCCATTGACCATGTTAATCCATTGTTAGTCACGTAATATATTTGAGGTCGTTGTTCTATTTTTTGTTGACCTAGTCCCTATACGATGAACCAAGACTGAAAAGACGAAACAAAGGGCTAATGTGAATCTTTTTTCACGGGTCCAATAATATCATAGAAAATAGTTTATCGTTCTCAAATTGACGTTCAATATCTTATAAGTCTATCTCATTGAGTCAGGTATTCTTGTCATAATAGAATATATCATCCTTCAAACCTTTATCCCCCTATATCCCAAATATATCCCAAAGTTACTGTAGTAGTTCTGAATTCCTAGAAAGATAAAAAGGTTATGATACGATTACCAGTAATAACAACCAGTCTATGGTACAACTAACCAATAATTAAATCTGTTTGTGTGTAGGGACTAAGTGTACCTAATTTACGGTCGAATATTGAAACACTTTTTATTACTTCGATTATAAAATACTGGAATAGGATCCCTTTCTTCTTTGAGAAATTCTTCTGTGTGTGTCGAAACTTTTAGTATTTTTATAATTATATTGACGTAATTTTAATTTTATAAGATATAAGTTGTAGAACATTATTGGACATTACCTTTTTTAGACTTTTTACATATGCATGTATTGACTTAATAAACGACATGTATACTTTGATTATGTTATGACATTCAGTTGACATGAAGTTATTCTTCTTAATTTTATAAGACGATCATTTTAATAATATTTCGATATACGATGTTTGATTTTTAATAAATATTATACTTATCGATTGGATCCTTATTTAAGTGTACATATATAATTCATATTACAGACACTCGATCATTCTTTTTATGTTTGAAATGTTGTCCTTTACTTATTTTCCACACTAGTCCGTAAAATTTCGTCTCCGTTTTTTACCACGAATTAGTATGTTTTTCTACAAGTTGAATAAATCATTAATCTATTAAATCACTAATTTTGATATCGACGGTACTATAATTATAAAACAAGGGGGAGTTTAAGGATACAACCTCGGTTTTGAGGGTTACACTCTCATAAATCTCTTCTTTCGAAACCCTCCATTGATCCAATCGAATTCTCTTACCCGAAAGTACTACCGTAATCACCAGAAGATTCTCCTCCTTCTCTCTCTCTCTAAGAAAGAGAACGGCACACTCATGTACCACTCTTCAACCGACAACGATTTGGTCCATCTCGTGAATAGTCTTGGACTGGTACAGTCGTGAGACTAGAGATCTGAAGTCCTAACACTTTTTTATTTAAAGACAAAATTTGTCGACAACTCGATATGGGGTGTCCGGATGTTCAGGACGTGAACGGGTCGAAGTTATGGCTTCTTCCCGAGTCTCAATCGTTGACTCTGTAGTCACCAAATTTACCTACCCCACTAGAATACGTAGACTTAGTTCCAGAACCTCCCCGTAGAGTGGTACCCGTCGTCTATCGTCCGTCCTGTACCACCGACAACCGGGTAGTCAATGGTCCCTTTGGTCGTCTTCCCGGTTGGGGAGTACCGAGGAAACTGTTCGTCTTACCTCGTAGAACTAGATTTCAATCTTGTCAGTGATTGATCCCTCCTCTGTTCATATATCCTTCCAGTCAGTACACTCATCCTACATCCACTTCGTCAGTGGGGATAACCCCAACATGTCTTTCCTTTTCGTGTCGGTGGAACTTACCGGACTGTCATCTCGACGGTTTCACATACCATTACATTATGTCGTCGGGTTCGACCGGTTCCTATTTCATATGTAGTCTAACCGTCAAAAATTTTTAGTCTAGTATAGTACACACAATCGGTTAAACATCTGACTTTCTTGAGAGTAGACGAAGGTCAAAACCCTTTTGTCACACCATAGAGATTCTTTTTGACGTGTACGTTTATAGGATGTAAAATGAGGATCTCTGTTTAGATGGATTCCTTTGTGGAGGTTTACACGTCACCCTCTGTTCGTGTATTTATATGTTTTATCGTGGCAGGTGTTACCGGTTTTTTTTTTTGATCTTTCTCGGACTTAAAAAGAGTTGTCATTTTAACTATTTGTATAACACTATGTAAATATGTGTTCTTGTTGTATGATGTCACTTGTATTTCATATTGACTGGTCAGTTGTCTTACTTACGGTTTTTTCTAATATACTTTGAAATGTTAAGAATGTTTCTTAAGAATGTTATACTACAGTAGATAAGTTCCAAGTTTTTTTGTCCCTTTTGTATCAAAGTAAAATTAGGAGTGATACCTCCGTTTTAAATGTTATAACGTGTATAAAATTCACATTTTAGAGTATTCATAACAGTAGACGTACGTAAACACTTATTAGTGGTGTTACTTCTGTCTCCTGTATAAGTAGTGAGAGGTTTTAAAGGAAGTTAGGGAAACATTAAGGAGGAAGAGTAGAGGAAGACACGGTGTAGGGGTGCAAGGATTCAGTGGTCCCTAGACGAAACATAAAGATAGATGATCGAGCGGAAAGGTATGTTTACCTTATTATGTCACACTGATTACAAATGTAGATAAAAGAAAGTGAACCTTATTAATAAAACTTTATTAACACGTCAACACAGACTGAGAAACACTTGGGACCGATATCGGACGGTCCGAGGAGACAGGTACCCTAAGAGGTCCGTTCTTACTATCACATCCATCGGTGAGAGAAGGGGTTCTCTAGAAGGGTTGGGTCCCTAACTTAAATGTGGAGAATACAGAGGAGGTGTATGTGTGTCTGTGTTTGTCTGTGCACAAGTCAATTCATCGAGTCAACACAGGTTGAGAAACGCTTGGGTACCTGACGTCATACGGTCCTGAAGTTGTGTTGTAGGTACAACAAATAAGGATAAAACGATTGATCATAAGGTAATATTCCTATGTGGTGTTAAATAAAATAAGTAAATGGACAATTGGTGGTAAAACTAACAAGGTCCGAAACCAGTAACGTTTATTTCAACGAGACTGAGACTTTTAAAGATATTTCATAAACATTCGTTTACATAAGGAAAAATAGGAGTTCATTTCATCGACTTATATACGATCCATATACGAATTGATAATTTCTTTGAAGGTTTAATAAAAGGTTTTTTCTAACGTGTTAAAGTATAAAGAGGGACCTCATCCTTTACCTTTGGGTGAGGTCCTAAGAACGAACCTTTTAAAGTACCTGTCTTTTCGGACCACCCGATCTCCGGTATCCCAACGTTTCTCAGTCTGTGTTGACTCACTGACTCGCGTGTGTGTAAGATAATTACATAAAGATCGTCTTCTTATACTCGTGGGATCAAAAAGTGTAGAGGGGTTTGGACGACATCCATCGACAACTTCGACAACCTTTACAGGCCTAAAGTAAAGGGAATACCAATTTATTATAAAATGTATATATATGTGTGTATGTATATATGTATATATATCCACTATAGTGAGATTACTGTCTTTCACTTCTCCTTGATTTCTTGGAGAACTACTCCCACTTCCTCTTCTCACTTTCTCGGTCGAATTTTGATCTATAAATTTTTTGATCTAGTACCGTAGGACGAGGTAATGACGTACCGTTTATCTTCTCCTTTTCCACCTTCATCACTGTTTAAAGGAGGAGAACCCGAGGTTTTAGTGACTACTACCACTGACGTCCGTACTTTAGTCTTCTGTGGTGTCGACGAAGAACCTTCCTTTCACTACTGTTTGGATCTGTCACTAAACTTTTCGTCTCGGTAATGAGACGACTGTTTCCAGGTACATCAAATCCGATACCAGAAGGGTCACCAGTACATGTCAACACTCTCGATCTGGCACTTCTTCCGTCTTACGGATTCTTACGGTACTACGACCTCTTCTGAAGTCTACCCCTTTCTCACCTTTGTCAATGTCTGAAATAAACCCGAAGTTTTAGTGACGTCTACCACTGACGTAGGTACTTTAATTTTCTACGAACGAGGAACCTTCCTTTCAACACTGGTTGGATCTGTCGAATAAGTTTTCGTCTCTGTAACGAAACGACTGTTTCCAGGTAAATCAGTTTCCCCAACAAAAAGGTCGTCAGTATATACCTCCAATCTCCACCAGATACTTCTTTCGACTCGCTTCATAACTACGTAAACTTGACACCGCAACCTCTTCTAAGAACTCTCAGGGAACCTGACGTTCTTCTAGGTTGGTCAGGTAGGATTTCCTTTAGTCAGGACTTATAAGTAACCTTCCCGACTACGACTTCGACTTTGAGGTTGTGAAACCGGTGGACTACGTTTCTTGACTGAGTAAACTTTTCTGGGACTACGACCCTTTCTAACTTCCGTCCTTCTCTTCCCCTACTGTCTCCCACTCTAACAACCTACCGTAGTAACTGTGTTACCTGCACTCAAACTCATTTGAGACCCTCAACCACTACCTGTCCCTTCGGACCACAAGACGTCAGATACCCCAGTGTTTCTCAACCTGTGCTTACTCACTGAATTGACTTGATGTATATATATGTATATACCTCTTCTGTATTCTCCACACTTAAGTTAGGGACCCAACCTTTTAGAGGACCTCTTACCTTACCGATGGATGTGATCGTAAGAACGGACCTCTTAGGGTACCTGTCTCCTCGGGCCACTCGATGTCGGGTACCCAAGCACTTCTCAGTCTGTGTTGACGTCACTGACTCGTACGTACGTACAGAAAAAATAGGAAAGTAGGGAACCGCTCGTACGTCTAAAGAAGGCATATAATCGATAACATTTATTACGTCGTTACTTGTATCTCCACGTAAATAGAAAAAATTAATCACAAAAAGAAGTCCCTATCTTTACAGTCTGGTATTCCATTAAATAAAATAACATCAAAATTAAACGTAATGGATTAAACATATCAGTGTAGGTGTTGGTCCAACAACTCCTACCCTGACTACTATCTTCGTTCCAGGTCACACTATAACGTATCTTTGGATCTTGCAATCCAGGTACTTAGCTCCGTTTAACCTTCACCAGTTTGTTCTCTACCGTTCTCACTTGTCACTGTAAGATCCTTAGTCACTTGATTTTACCTGACCTTGCCCACTTAAATTGAGTCTACTGATAATATAGATAATGACGCCCGTCCTTAGGGAGTCTTCTTTACCACGTCGGTAGTACCAGTTGTTTTCTCAGGCTTTACGTCATGAACCTACGTTAGAGTTTTTGCTGTCTTACTAGAGACAAGCAAAGGTTCCGTTTGGTAAGTTATAGTGTCATTAGGTTCAGATACGGGATTGGTCATTACGACTTC
Organism: Capra ibex; assembly: GCA_006410555.1. NCBI lineage: Eukaryota > Metazoa > Chordata > Mammalia > Artiodactyla > Bovidae > Capra > Capra ibex. The sequence continues at coordinate 4,424,605 of SJYO01026388.1, read as the reverse complement.
TTCGACTTCACCTTGTCAAGATGCTTCTGGATGTTCTGGAAAATCTTGATTGTGGGGTTTTTCTACAGGAAAAGTAATGTCCCCTGACCTTACGTCATCCTTCAGTTCTTTGTGGACCTCATTGTCCGTTTAAGTCGGAACCTTACGTCTTACTTCGTCCCGTTTCTGATTATCTCAAAACGGTTCTTTTACGTGACCAGTATCGTTTGTGGGAGAAGGTGAGATGTGTACCTGTAGTGGTCTACCAGTTGTGGTTTTAGTCTAACTAATATAAGAAACGTCGGTTTCTACCTCTTCGAGATATGTCAGTCGTTTTTGTTCTGGCCCTCGACTGACACCGAGTCTAGTACTTGAGGAATGACGGTTTAAGTCCGACTTTAACTTCTTTCATCCCTTTTGGTGATCTGTAAGTCTATACTGGATTTAGTTTAGGGAATACTAATATGTAACCCTCACTCTTTGTCTAAGTTTCCTGATCTAGACTATCTGTGTCACGGACTACTTGATACCTGTCTCCAAGTACTGTAACATTTCCTCTGTCCCTAGTACTGGTAGGGGTTCTTTTTCTTTACGTTTTTTCGTTTTACCGACAGACTCCTTCCGAATCTTTATCGACACTTTTCTTCTCTTCACTTTTCGTTTCCTCTTTCCCTTTCTATATTCGTAAACTTACGTCTCAAGGTTTCTTATCGTTCCTCTCTGTTCTTTCGGAAGAAATCACTAGTAACGTTTCTTTATCTCCTTTTGTTATTTTACCCTTTCTGATCTCTAGAGAAGTTCTTTTAATCTCTATGGTTCCCTTGTAAAGTACGTTTCTACCCGAGCTATTTCCTGTCTTTACCATACCTGGATTGTCTTCGTCTTCTATAATTCTTCTCCACCGTTCTTATGTGTCTTCTCGACATGTTTTTCTCGAAGTACTGAGTCTATTACTACCACCACACTAGTGAGTGGATCTCGGTCTGTAGGACCTTACGCTTCAGTTCACCCGGAATCCTTCGTAGTGATGCTTGTTTCGATCACCTCCAATACCTTAGGGTCAACTCGACAAAGTTTAGGACTTTCTACTACGACACTTTCACGACGTGAGTTATACGACCGTTTAAACCTTTTGAGTCGTCACCGGTGTCCTGACCTTTTCCAGTCAAAAGTAAGGTCAGGGTTTCTTACCGTCACGGTTTCTTAAGAGTTTGATGGCGTGTTAACGTGAGTAGAGTGTGTGGTCATTTCATTAGGAGTTTTAAGAGGTTCGGTCCGAAGTCGTTATGCACTTGGTACTGGAAGGTCTATAAGTTCGACCCAAATCTTTTCCGTCTCCTTGGTCTCTAGTTTAACGGTTGTAGGAGACTTATAGATTTTTCGGTCTCTCAAGGACTTTTTGTAGATAAAGACGAAATAACTGATACGGTTTCGGAAACTGACACACCTAGTCTTCCTTGACACCTTTTAAGACTTTCTCTACCCTTATGGTCTGGTGGACTGGACGGAGAACTCTTTAGACATACGTCCAGTCCTTCGTCGTCAATCTTGACCTGTACCTTGTTGTCTGACTAAGGTTTATCCTTTTCCTCATACAGTTCCGACATATAACAGTGGGAGAATAAATTGAAGATACGTCTCATGTAGTACTCTTTGCGACCCGACCTTCTTCGTGTTCGACCTTAGTGATAACGGACCTCTTTATAGTTATTGGAGTCCATACGTCTCCTGTGGTGGGAATACCGTCTTTTACCTCTTCTTGATTTCTGGGAGAACTACTTTCACTTTCTTCTCTCGCTTTTTCAACCGAATTTCGAGTTGTAAGTCTTTTACTTCTAGTACCGTAGACCAGGGTAGTGAAGTACCCTTTATTTACCCCTTTGTCACCTTTGTCACAGTTGTCACAGTCTGAAATTAAAGGACCCGAGGTTTTAGTGACGTCTACCACTAACGTCGGTACTTTAATTTTCTACCAATGAGGAACTTTCCTTTCAATACTGGTTGTATCTATCGTATAATTTTTCGTCTCTGTAATGAAACGGTTGTTTTCAGGCAGATCAGTTCCGATACCAAAAAGGACACCAGTACATACTTACCCTCTCAACCTGACACTTCTTTCGACTAGTGACTTCTTAACTACGAAAACTTGACACCACAACCTCATCTGAGAACTCTCAGGGAACCTGACGTTCTTCTAGGTTGGTCAGGTAGGATTTCCTCTGGTCAGGACTCACAAGTAACCTTCCTGACTACGATTTCGACTTTAAGGTTATAAAACCGGTGGAGTACACTTCTCAACTGAGTAACCTTTTCTGGGACTACGACCCTCCCTAACCCCCGAACTCCTCTTTCCCTGCTGTCTCCAACTCTACCGGACTACCGTAGTGGCTGAGTTAGCTGTTAACTCACTTGAGGCTCTCAACCACTACCTGTCCCTCCGGAACACACGACGTTAAGTACCCTAACGTTTCTCAGCCTGTGTTGAATCACTGACTTGGCTTGACTTAAAAATATCACTGACTACTTTAACTCATAAAAAAGTATACTAATTAACTGTAGACATACGACTACTTTATAGACAAACTTAGAAACGAGTGAAAACTCAACCCAAAAAAAAATTAGGAGAATAACAACAATATTCTCAAGAAATGTATAAAATCTATGTTCAAGAAATAGTCTATATTCAAATGATTTATAGATAAGTAGTGACCCGAACAGAAAAATAAAAAAACTGTCACAAAAAATTCCTCAACTTCCAAAATTAAAGCTATTTCGGTTTATAGTTGATCAAGAATACCTTATACGAAAACCATAATATATACTCTTTGGAAACACTTTGAAGTCCAGTGTTTCTGAAGGAGAACACAAAGAAGAAATTCAAAATGTCAAAATGAGAATTCAAATACTTGGTAAAACCCAAAAAATTATACTATACACCATATCTAGGTTCGAGTATAAAGAAAACCGGAGACCTGTAGGTTAACAAGGTCGTGATAAACAACTTTTCTAACGGGGAAAAGGTGATTTAATGGAAACGACGACAACAAGTCAGTGAGTCAATAGAGACTGAGAAACACTGGGGTACCCGACGTCGTGTGGTCTGACAGGAAGTTGTAGAGGAGTTTGAGTACGAGTAACTCAGCCACTACGGTAGGTTGGTAGAACAGGACAAAGTAGGAGAAGAAGAGGATGGAAGTTCTACTATGGGTCATAGTAGAAAAGAGTAACTCATCCGAGAAGTGTAGTCCACCGGTTTCATAACCTCGAAGTCACAGTCGTAGTTAGAAAGGTTACTTATAAGTCCTAACTAAAGGAAATCCTAACTGACCAAACTAGAGAAACGTCAGATTCCCTGAGAGTTCTCAGCAAAGGTTGTGGTGTCAAGTTTTCGTAGTCAAGAAGTCAGGAGTCAGAAATACCAGGTCGAGAGTGTAGGTATGTACTGATGACCTTAGAAACAGTTTATTTAACCAGGAGGGATGATCATACTCAAATAAAGTCCTAACAGGTTAACCATATATGATAAAGAATCGGAGTTTGAGTGGGAATATATGAGACGACACACTACGACCCTGATACTGACGTTTATAAAGACGAAACGACTAAAGGAGAGACAATCCGACTGTGATCTACCTCTGACCCTCCGGCTGCCCTTTTTGACTTCTAATGACAATACATGAGAAGGACAGTCTCTTATCAAGAAAGAGGTCCATTATATAAGATAAAATAAAATAAAATAAGGGGTGTGAAAGTCTGATCAGAGTCTCAAAGATCGTGAATTCGTCATGGAGGAAGAAGTTATAGATTTAGGTCGAGAGGAGGGTCAGTAGATTCAAGACTATTGGATTTGCGAAGAGAAACAGGGAGATTCTGAACCCCGACCTCCGACGAAAAGCACAAAAGAGAGAAACAATGGGCTGACAAGGGTACAACGAACATCAGAAGGTTATAGAAGGGCAATTGGTTAAGAGACATAGTTTACGTAATAGAAATTTTATCGACCTCACCAAAACCAAAACGACTGAACTGAGTCACAAAGTGAGTGTAAGTAAAATAAAAAGACCTTTGATACTACCAAAGTTTCCCCTTTTATATATACTTCAGGTGGTGTCTTGTAAAGAATGATAAAAAAATTTTTAGTCCACTAAACAATATTATTTTCGTTTAGAATCCGATTAAAGACAATGTGTGAGTTGAGGGAAAAACTGGTCGGCCTTATTTTTCGCAGTGGTCAAAACATTCAGTCACTTCAGGATCAAAGATAGGAAAATTCATGAACTGTTCTTGTGAAACATTCTCTTTTAAGCACCTCCGTCTATGTCATATAATATTACCGTCTCAAGTCGATTGGAAGGCCAATCAAGTTTACTCTCCTAGAAGGTTTTGATGAAAGTGTGTCGAGACTTCGGATTTAATACCTTATTCGAAATCAAGATTCCTGACATCCGACTGATCTGAGTATGTCGTAAAGGTACGGTACAACTTTCCGGTTCGAGGTGTAGAACTTGTTGTACAAAGTGTTTTATAAGAAAAATTGTTCGTAAACCCATCAAAAATCTCTATTATCATCACTTCTGTCAATGTCATTCTTGAGACTTTACACCCGTGGACTAATAATAAACATGTACCTAAATTCCATAAAGTTCACTACTGATTGATGGGGACCGTACATTTCTTCTTATGTATGTGGACGGGTGTATCATAAAGAACTGTTATGTCACGATGTAACATTTAATGTCAGTCGTATTGTGTCTCGGACCAAGTATAGAACCTTCTTCTCTTAAGAAAGGGACTCGAGAAGCGAAAAGAAAGGTATTTATAATGACCCCAAGATCATGGAGCTGGTTACTATATACGAAGTTTGGATTTAGACAATTCATCTAAATATTTATAAAACAATCGAAGGATTTTAAATTGTAATAATTTAATGTGTTTCTTCTAATTTTAAAATAAACACTGAGAGCACAAATACATTTTCAAAAGAATAAAGGGGGTCCTGTTAAGACGAACTAAAGAGAACAGAATCACACAATAACTATTGTTGAGAAAAGTACAGTGAGACTGATCATTAGTCCAAACCTTTTGTATTATAACTATTAAGATCATTTATCTCATTATTTTACTTAGTACAGGTAAAAGTGACAGTTGTACGATTTAATCAACACACTTGTGTATGTTACGTTACGAGACATCAAAAGATTGTTACAAGAAATAATTCCAACCTCCCACCTAACAATAAATTTAGTAAAAGGTCTTAACGAAATCTAAAACAATGGAAGAGAAGGATTGGGAGATGTACCTACATACTCAATGTACATACTCAAATTTCATAAAAAAGAGACGTATAACCTCAGACATTAATTTTACTTTTTACTTTTAAACTACTCTTTTTCATAAAATCTCTTTTCGTTTTGTAGGTAAACAAGAATCTAATATCTACTCTTAAAAGTTGGTCCTTTACATTTAACGATTCCTCACTAAATCACATTGAATGACGTAATCAGAATTAATATGTTTTGTCTCCTTAGTATAAATGTATCTTTAAACTTTCAGATGACGTTACGACAACTTTCGTAACCATATTTTGATTTTAGAGACCGAAAATTGACTGAACTAGTTTCGGTAAATTTCCTTATGTTTTATTCCACATTTCTTGGTCTCTTAGTGAAATTTCAAGTTTGTCATCCTTTCTTCACACATACAAGATTCGTGGAACTTTGGTGTTATTAATCAGAACTCAATCGTCGACTCGGTTTTTTGACTTGGACTTGGACTCTGTTCTACTGACATGGACTAAAGACACTTTTTTTTTTTTTTTAGTATGAGTATTTTTCGAAAATGTTACTTCTAAAAAAGGTTATAAACGTATGTTCTCTCCGACCTTTAGAAAGGTCACACGAAATCGAAATCTACATCTCGAGAACTTAAAGAATTTCCACGAACTCTCTTTTAAGAAACATCTTCGAGATTTCTCCTAAACTTTTATTGGGGTTCTCTACCTCAATATACAAGAACCCTAAGCTAACGTCTTGTATGGACTATTTAGGTCTGAACAGTCCTATTACCTAGACCTTTATAATTCAGATTCTGTTTAAAGTCAAGAATGAGAGACAAGAAAGAAGTATCTCGTCTACTTCTTATTAGATGTTAGGGAAAGGAAAATAGAATAAATATTTCCATTGTCCGGTAAGACGAATAGAACGGAGTAGTCCGGTCGGAACACCTACCATCCAAAAACAGATTAGGAGTCGAGACCCGGTCATTTCAAGCACCTACTGTTTTCCAAAACTAAAGGGGATAAGTGACTTCTTGATAAATGACAATTTATTGGGATATTAACTTTAAATTTCTGGAAATGAAACAGATCGGAATACTTCTTTTTCGAATCTCTTCACTAAATTAAACTAAGACTTGAGATAAGTTATTGTCACCAAAAATCAAGGTAATTTCCAGTCCCGTTTTTCATACCTTTTTCTTGTTCTATTTACATCCCATCTACAATCTTTGAAAACGTAAGACTAAACCTTAATTAATCCCAAATAAACGGTCTATAAACGAGAAGACTTCGATAAATTCCTTTCCTATATGTACTTAGTAAAAGGACCCTTCCAACTTCCCATTAGAAACGACCTGGTCTCGTCACGTTACGAATCGACGAGTCAGTACAGGTTGAGAAATGTTTGGATTCCTTACATCGTGGTCCAAGGAGACAGGTACCCCTAAAAGGTCCGTTCTTATGATCTACCCAACGGTACAGGAGGAGGTCCCCTAGTAAGGTCGATTCTCTGACTTGGAACCAGAGGGAGTAACGTCCACCTAAGAAATCGTAGACTCGGTGGTCCCTTCGGGTACTTATGACCTCACCCATCAGATAGGGAAGGACTGGGTCCTTAGCGTGATCCTAGAAGACTTACCGTTCGTCTAAGGAATGGTCGACTCAATGGTCCCTTCGGGTCTAGTCCCTTCGTCACCGATTTATTATGTATTTCTATAAGAAGACTTAAACTCATACAGGAAGTAGAGATAGACCCGAAGGAACCACCTAGTCTATCATTTCTTAGACGGACGTTACGTCCTTTGGACCCAAGTTAGTGACCCAGACCTTTTAGGGAACCTCTTCTCTTACCACTGGGTGAGGTAAAAAGAACGAACCTCTTAAGTTAACTGTCTCCTTGGACCACTCGAGGTCAGGTACCTCGTCGTTTCTCAATCCGACAGACAGATAGAACATAGATAACAGTTTTAAATAGTAAGCATAAAAAATATTAATATTCATATGAATCATTCAGATTTACATTATTTTGAATGGATCGTTAGTCATTCTTGTAGAAATTCTTTAGTTTACGAAGTTTAATATACAAACTTCGAAGTATGATCGGACTTAAAAATCTACGACATACCTACTCCCACACTCAATTATATACACAAAACTTTCGTGTAGTTCTTTTAGGACAAAGTAAATCGGTTCATCGTTGTTTTAGATTGTTGTCGTTATTACAGGAAAAAATACGACCACTCCTTTGAATCTCCCCAAGTCCCTCACATTCATTACATTCCTTTAATAAGAAAGTTTGAACTTAGTGATTAAATAGATAAACCACTTACGGAGTCACCCAGTCTAAAATTAGACCTTCCACTATTACTGAGTAAAGAGGTAGTCAAATTTAGAAATAACAAACCGTCTTTGATTATTTTCTAGAAAACGGCAATATTCCTACAAATTACACTGGTAATTTTTGAGTCGAGGGAGTCACGGATTGAGATCGTTTATGAAGAGGTTCATAATTTTCATCCGTGTAAATAAATCAAAACAGATAACTCAGAGTATAAATTGATTTTGAAGTAACGACTATAAAAAGGAAGTCAACATTCGTGTTTTTGTAAAGTTCACGATGTAAAAGTGTAAGTCAACTTAATAACACGATCTTATAGTCGTTATACGATCGATGATACCGGTATCATCATTAACATTAATATTAACAAGTTTTTCTGAACCAATAATCTCGAAAAATAGTATTTTTCTATTAAAAACAACAAAACAAAGTTTATGGGAATGGTCGAAAGACGAAGTCATATCAGATACTTACTACAATAATTTTTCGTTTAAGGTCTACCACGTCACCATTTCTCAAGGGGACGGTTACGTCCTCTGCGTTCTCTACGTCCAAACTTGGGACTCAACCCTTCTAGGGGACCTCATCCTTTTCCGTCATAAAAACGGACCTTTTAAGGTACCTGTCTCCTCAGACTACCCGATATCAGGTACCTCAGCGTTTCTCAGCTTGTGTTGACTCGTGTTAGTGTCGGGTCGTACATTAGATTATTATCCCATGTTTACTTGTATATATATCAAACATTATCTAGATCTTCATTTACTCAAAAGGACTGAAGAGACTCGACAAAATCCTTTACTTAGTTTGGGGCTAACTGAAAATCGGTCGGACAGTCTTCGTGTCCATTGTTGTACCTGAACCTTGGTCGTGGACTTCACCTTCTTTCAAAACATCTTGACTCGGGAAATGACATCTTAGACTGAGATCGAATCCCATTCGTCACAGTCTTAACTCACCTAAGACCCTGAGGGACACCCACAGACTCTTAACGACAACCACACCCTTTAGGATGTGTGTGTGTGTGTGTGTGTGTGTGTGTGTGTCTCTGTGTGTGTGTGATGGGTTAAAGTATGTGTGTAACCTTAATCGAGGTCCTCGAGAAAATATTCCGACTACCTCGGTAAAGTCTAGGAGACTCCTTAGTCTTTCTATACCTTGTACTACACATTTGACCAAATCCACTTTGGACTTTAGTAAAAAATAAATTTTTACGATCTGGTGTATTTATAGATATAGATGTGACTACACGAGAATAAAACATATATTAAACTTACACAATAGTGAGGGATTTGAATTTATATACTTCAGTCAGGTAGTCAGGAATTCGTCCGTAATTATCTTATATGAATAAAACTCTTTCTACTACCCTCATTGACCGTTTCAATGAGAATTTGTTTCAATGATGTCTTGAAAACTGTGATTGATACTCGAAAGATTCTAGGGGTTTCAATCGCAATGGAACCTCGAAGAGGTCCCTTGGAAATAGTTAAGTAGAGGTTATTTGGAAGAGAGGACCTCGACACATGTCAGAGAAGTATACCTTCCTTTCGAGATGAGTCGAGGAAAAGTGTGATTCTCCCTTTGTTGACTCCAATTTCGTCATTAGAATAGGGTTCCCGTCCTGATCGGATAACTAATGTTATATCTCTTTCCTTTAGTAACCGTCTTAAACAACAGACTAAACTAGATACTGTAATCATAAATTTATATGATGATTACGTGAACGAGACTTTTGTCTTTTATTTTCTTATTAGAGACAAATGTTTATTCCTGTCGCAATCAGATCTAAATTCACATGTTAAGTTTATATATCTTAAACGATGGTGAACGAAAAGTGACGTCTGAAGACAAACAAACTGTCTCCATACTCGTTAGACGTCAAAATGTACCTATTAATTTAAAAGATTACAACATAATAGATTTCGACCTAACGGGTTAGTTAGTTAATAAAAATCCACTTTTTTTCAGTCGAAGGTAAAGGTTTACTTTCTCTTCAATTAACCGAGATATTTTCGTTTTCTCCCCCTTTTCATTATTAATTTTTTTTTTTCATGACTACCCAAACCAGGGAATTTGACTTAATGACAGTCTTAATTTCTAATCTTTTCTTATATGTACTATAAGGGAAACGGATCTTAAGGGAAGATCCTTAGGAATCTACCATTTTAGACTAGTTTAACATTCCACGTCTAATTTTTATTTAAAAAGGTACTTCAAAAGGATCGTAGATGACCGATCTTTTTCATATGTTGGATTTTCAACTCTTAATACAAAATAAACTACCTGTTTTGACTCGTGCAGTCGAACCTCCTGTTGGAGAGTCTATCGAGACTCCCTGACGAGGGTTCTCCATTCCTTCCTCGGTCCTATACATTTTGAAAACGTTGATTTTTTGACCATTAGTCTTGTGGTTTTCTAATGACGAGTTACAAGACATTATTGTATTTACCCTTTTCTTAAACTTTTATTATCTATACGTATGTACATTATTTGTTCTTTTGGTCTGTAAAGTTCAATTTCTTAAAACATGAAAAGATACATGCCCTTCTACGTTCTTAGACCGAGTAACTTTAGTCAACAACGCATACGTGGAATTGATAGAGCCCGGTCATAGGACAAGAAGAGGTGGGACTTATAACAGTCCCGTGTATCCACTCCCATCGACGACCGAAGTTACATAGGAAACAAATAAATACACCGTCTGTTATAACAGTTAGTGTGTCAGTCTATGAAAGGAAACACGGGTATTTAGGTCTAACCTGAGTCGACCTCAAGTCTATATAGTCTATCATAAAGCATTTCAAACTCCGTACCTATGTCTACCTTCTCGTCCAATCTAATTTGTAAAGTCCGACACATAATCAAAGGGTCCTGATGGGATTTTATAACATTTGACTCACCTAGTCTTGTTGTCTTTACCCAAGACAGTGTCAAATCCCGGATCTACAAGTTTTAGTTCCACAGAGGTCTCGGTGTAAGGGAGACTCTAAGACCGATTCAGGAAGGAACTCAGAAGGGTCGAAGACCACCACCGACCGTTAGGAATCGTAGGGAACCGAACGTCGGAGTAGTGAGGATAGAGACGGAGACAGACAACAGTGTTCCGGACGAGGGACTTATACGGACAGAGAAGTGTTTCGTTGGAAGAGGACACAGAAGTGTAGTATAGAATTTTCCTATGGTCAATAAACCCTTATTTCCAAGTGGGATGAGTCACACACGATACACGTACGATTCAGTGAAGTCAACACAGACTACCGGACATAGGGTAGTCCGAGGAGACAGATACCCTAAGAGGTCCGTTCTTATGACCTCACCCAAAGGTACGGGAGGACGTACTCTAGAAGAACTGGGTCCCCAGTTTGGGTACAGAGCATATATAAGACGTAACCGTCCACCCGACCATAGTGGGTCCTTCGGGGATAAGTCCTCCTAGAGTCGAAATGTTTAATATAGACGTTGTTGAAATAAAGATTTATTCCAGTTTGAGACTCCATGAAGTTGTACAGAAAACCTCCTGTGTTAAGTTGGGTATTGTTCCTCTTTACTTTCACATACAAAACAACCCCTGGGACCCAGTTTTGAAAACCGGGAAATCAAATCGAGAACCTAAACAAAGACTCGAGACACTCCTCTTCCGGACATTCGTCTGTGTCCTCCCCTTTAAGTGTACTCTTACCTATAGACACGTAGTATCCCTACCTGGACTCTCAGATCCCTTTGGTTCTACTGATTCCTAGAGTCCGGTCCAAGGTTTCTCTTCTGTCGACCTATCTCTCTTATTGTGACTTTAGACGTCGACCTGGGAACGTCATAAGTGGACTTGTGATTAGTCAAGTATACATAATCCTTTGACAGATTCCGACCTCTTTCTTGGTGCACCTAATTTCTATTGTTACGTGTCCTGTTTACAATTTCCAGCAAGAAGACAGTTCCTTTTACCACTGGGTACCCTTATGTCTAGACGTGTTTCCTTGTTCCCTGAGACTTTTACCACTAAGGTCGTCAGTTATATATTTCTGAAATGTCAACGACAAGTTTAGAAAAATTTTATATTAACGAATTTGTTCTTATAAGTTTTACTCACCTCAAAAGACGATCTCTTTCGTCAATAAGTCCTGTGAAACGAAAAGAAATTTCAAAAATAACCTTAAACAACCAAATGTGACAACACGATAAAAATCCATATGTCGTTTCACCTAGTCAATATTGATATGTATATAGGTAAGGGAAAATTCTAAGAAAAGGGTATTTCCTGTAATGTCTCATCTCAAAAGACGCGATAACGAACATTCTCCCATCAAGACTCTTTGACCTCCCGAATACCTACTATTTTTCATCTATTCAGAAATATCATTCTCCCCGATTCTCGAACGGTTTTCAAACGAAGACTGTTCCATCCTGACACCAGGGACAGTTTCCCAAGACTTAGAAGGAGAAGTTGGAACTTTCTACAGGACTCTCGAGAAAATTTGAGGAAGGAACCTGTCGAAACCTTTTGACCCTTATGAAGTGATTACATTTCATCGAAAATCGACAAGAGGGTATTCTCTAGAACCTCTTGCTACAAACATTTCCTGTAAAAGAATCCACAGGAATATCACTTGAGTTACTGAATACTGAATACTTACGAATAAGTTTATTTAAACTATCTCTATATATCGGAGTCTTTTCTTATCTATTCTTTAGTCTTTTTACCTTAAAGTTTAGATAAACTTTAGACTATTGACTGTATTTTTACCATAGTTCAAAAAAATAGGTTCGTCTACAAATAAAATACTTTGTTATTTCAAATTTTTAGAAAAATTTTTTTCCTCCTTCCCTATCCTCCTTTTGTTACTTTAGTTTGATTTTAGTACTTTGTCTCAAGATTCTGTCATCCTCTCAAAAGTATTATCTTGGGGGACTCATAACAAAGTTAGTATAAAAGTTAAATACTCGAACGAAAAGTTAATCTTTGGAAAAGTTACTCTTTAGTTTGATACAGATAAAGAAAGGAATCAAGAACTAAACCGGACTCTCACATCTCCTGTTAAAGTATTGTTAAGACATTCTTTTCGTCAAAATCTTTACAAGTTGAAAATAAAGACTCTAATTCAACCTCAAATAGTCAAAGCTCTAGTATGCTTATCATGACATAGGACATAGCACCCGTACACTTAACGGCGTTCTCACACCGTCGCTAACTCCGACCCGCGTATTAGTCTCAGTCACGTGTTTCCGTGCACTTGTGAACCGACACGCCAAGGTGTCGAATGAGATGCCGTGACCGTGGTTACGCGGTTTACTGGACCTTCACTTTATTGTTCACACTACGTCGAAAGACCTCGTCACGGAAATGAGTTTTAGACCACCCTACGACAATGTACGTTTTTCAAATTTTCCAATTATAATATTGTTTATACCGAGAAGACACCTCGTACTATAAATACCATTGTGATTCCAAATTCATGGCACCTAGACCGTCGCCTACCATTCCTACACAGTACCGCGGACAAACGAGAAGAGAGGAAAAATGTTATCAAAACTCTTTGCATTAAACCTTCAGATCTAACTTCCCTTTTCTAGTTTTAAACAAAGAAAAAATATTCTTCTCCTATTATAAACAACATGACGAATCCAAGTTCCCGTAACAGTACAACTTTTTAAAATCGACACTCTCTTGTCCTGTCTACCTCCACGATCCTTAGCTTGGGTCCCGGAACACGTACGTTTCGTGTACGAGATGGTGACTCGATGTGGGGGATAAAGATCTTCTCCAACAATTCGTCGTGGAACATTCGTTATTATCCCGAGGACTTGACATTCCCCTTTGTTTCGTCGTTTGTACCGTTTTAGTCTTCTTTTTATAAGATCTCCTATTACTTGTTAGAAGTCTAAGTCCCTTGTTACGGTCACAAAAGATAATCTAAGGAGCCAACAGTGGATGATGAAGGGACCACCGAGTCTACCATTTCGTAGACAGATGTTACGTACTCTGGACCAAAGTTAGGGACCCAACCCTTCTAAGGGACCTCTTCCTTTACCAACGGACCTTTAGGTTGACGAAGAGAACGATATCCGAAGGCTCCATAATCTTAGGATAGGTCCACAAAACCAATGAAAAGTCTCACATTATAATTAAGAGAGAACTCATGGAAAGAAACCAAAGAATCTCGAAGAGGAAGTTGATGATGAAGGACAGGTTCTCTGTCTGTCAAAGGGCAAAGTTGACGACTCGAAGTGGATGGTTCGAGTGGACGACGACGACGATTCAGCGAATCCAGTACAGGCTGAGACACGCAGGGGTCTCTCCCGTCGGGTGGTCCGATCGATTGTAGTTTGTTTGCTTTTTTGTGGGGCAATTTGTGATGAGAGAGTTAGTGAAAACCTTTTGTACGAGGTTAGCGTCTGAACAGTTTAGAAACGAAGATAGCACCAGAAGTTTGATATGAAATAGAGCACTCGACAAAATACAGACATGTTGAAGGTAGGAGAAGGATCTAGTATCGTTGTTTACTGGTTTAAATGTTTCGTTTACCAAATTTTTCTTAGGAGACAAAGGACGTAACCGTCCATCTTATATATGAACCCTTATATGTTGAACCGTTCAACCCTATATGAACTCTTTGGGCATAAGAGAGGACAAGTAAAAAAGGTTTGTCAGGAAGGGGAAGGGGATACGAATCCCCTAAAAGACTAAAAACGGTGGTATCATACTCAAACGGAAAAATTTTGAAGTGTCTTTATCTTGTAATCTTGTACACGAAGAAGTACGGACCGAAGAAACCACACAATTTCTAAGAATGGATAACAACCCAAACGGTCATTAGGTAAAAAAATAATAATAAATCTTTATAAGATGACTTAGTACTAAATAAACAGGTAAGTGGAGAACACTCATAAACTCAAAGAAAATGTCAAAAACCTATGATACACACTACGACAATACTCGTAAGAACATGTTACAAGTATCTCTGTTTAGAAAAGTGACCTTGACTCATGTATTGATCGTCACCTGACAGACTTAGTTTTCCGTCCACAAACAACTTAAAATATTTCTTTCGGGTTATCAAAAGGTTTGACAAAATGTAAAGATATACTGTTACACACTTTCTGGATAATAAGGTATAGGAACAGTTATGAATCTTGACAGTAAATGTGTATAAAATCTTAACGTGTATAAATTCTACATTTTAACTACAAAACTGTGTACAGTTGATACTATAATAGTAGTGTTAGTTCTATTACTCGTATAAGAAATAGGGTGTTTCAAAGGAACACGAGAAAACATTCGGGTGGAACGGGGAGAGGAAGGGGAGGGTTGTGAACTTTAATAACTAGACGTAAGACAGTGATTCGTAATCACACGCAGAATATCTGAAAACTTGATATCCCAGTTTGTCATCCATAACAAAAGACTAACCGAAAAAAGTGTGTTGTATTAAGAAGACTCTAACCGGATACATCAACGGACATAGTTATAAAAGAAGGAAGAAGGACTCCTCTTGATAGGGTAACGTATATGGTGTATATTTTGTGGAGACATTCAGGTAAATGGTGACAAAGGAAATATTTACTTTGATCGTACTCATAAGTGTATATTAAGAAGGATCCTACTTGTGAAGTGAAAAAAGACACATTTATACATCTTCACCTTACTGTCTCAGTATACTACAAAATAGAGATTTAAAAATTATTGTTAAAGAATGTAAGGTTTCGTTAACAGGGTAAAATGTAAGGGTGGTCTTAGAAAAAACTTTTAGTTAACTGTTGTATACCAAACTCAGATAAAGACCTATGAGATAATATCAGGTGCCTAGATTGAAGGGAATAAATTCGATCATGGTGTACAAAAATTAATGATATCAAAATTTTATTCGGAAAATTTTCCATGTATATTTTCTATATACATATGGATACCTACTAAGTATCCATGTCTTTCGATGTTTTAAGACGTTTCGTTAATAGGAAGTTAATTTTATATTTAATTTTTTATTTAGAATTTATATCAAATTCAAGAAGTTGAAGTAAGAAGAAGTGTTAACAAAACCGATGATTTCTAGGAGACGTAAAGACACACTTAAATGTTGTCCGAACCGTTACATATGTTCTTCGGACGAATATACAATTGGTCAAGTCAAGTCAAGTCAAGTCTGAGAGTCAGTACAGACTGAGAAACGTTACCGTGACTGACTTCGAGTGGTCCGAAGGGACAGGTAGTGGTTGAGACTCTCGAACGAGTTGAGTAAAAGTAACTCAACCACTACGGTAGGTTGGTAGAGTAGGAGACAACAGGGGAAGAGGAGGACGGAAGTTAGTAACGGTCGTAGTCTCAGAAAAGGTTCCTCAGTCAAGAAACGCAGTCCACCGACTTCATAACCTCAAAGTCGAAGTCGTAGTCAGGAAACTTATTTATAAGTCCAGACTAAAGGAAATCCTAACTTTCCAAACTTGAGGAACGTCAGGTTCCCTGAGAATTCTTAGAAGAGGTTGTGGTGTCAAGTTTTCGTACTTAAGAAGCCGTGAGTCGAAGGAAATGTCAGGTTAACAGTGTGGGTGTGTACTGATGACCTTTTTGGTATCGAAACTGATCTACCTGTAAACAACCGTTTCATTACAGAGATGGAAAATTATACGACAGATCCAACCAGTATTGAAAAGAAGGTTCCTCGTTCGTAGAAAATTAAAGGACCGACATCAATGGTTGGCGTCACTAAGACCTCGGGGGGTTTATTTCAGACAGTAACAAAGACAACAAACAGGTACATAAACGGTACTTCACTACCCTGGTCTTAAGTGTTAGAAGCAAAAGACTTACAACTCAAAATTCGGTTTAAAAAGTGAGAGGAGAAAGTGAAAGTAGTTCTCCGGGAAATCAAGAGAAGTGAAAGACAGTATTCCCACCACGGTAGACACGTAGACTCCAATGACTATAAAGAGGGCCGTTAGAACTAAGGTCGAACACGAAGTAGGTCGGGTCGTAAAGCATACTACATGAGACGTACATTCAATTTATTCGTCTCACTGTTATATGTCGGAACTACATGAGGAAAGAGTCAAACCTTGGTCAGACAACAAGGTACAACCAAGATTGACAACGAAGGACTGGACATATGTCTAAAGAGTTCTCCGTCCAGTCCAGTCATAAGGGTAGAGAAAGTCTTAAAAGGTGTCTAACAACACTAGGTGTGTCAGTTTCCGAAATCACATCAGTACTTCATTTACAAAAAGACCTTGAGAATACGAAAAAGCTACTAAGTAACCTACAACCACTAAACTAGAGACCAAGGAGACGGAAAAGATTTAAGTCGAACTTGAAGACCTTAAACTACAAAGTGCATACCAACTATGGACCGAACCTCTTAAAACTCGTAATAAAACGATCACACACTCTACTCACGTTAACACACCATCAAACCCGTAAGCAACCGTAACGGAAAGAAACCCTAACCTTACCTTTGACGGGAAAAGGTCAGGACACTTACTAGTGTGGTAGCACTAATAGACCCAGTACTTTGAGAAAAAATATGTCAAGAAGACACATAAGAACGGTGGAGAAGAATTATAGAAGACGAAGGAAATCCAGGCATGGTAAAGACAGCAAATAACAATTGATTCTAATACAAATTAGACTCAAAGGACCACCGAGTCTCATTTCATAGATGGACGTCGCGTCTTCTACTCTCAAGTCAGGGACCAGTCCTTCTAAGGGATCTCTTCCCTTACCGATGGGTGAGGTCATAAGAACGGACCTCTTCAGGTACCTGTCGCCTCGGACCACCCGATGTTAGGCACACCAACGTGTCTCGACCTGTGACTCGTCTGAGTGTGAAAGTGAAGTGAAAGTTGCCGTACTATATCTCGTAGAAAGTACACTGACAAACGGTAGACACATATAAGAAGCCACATCACATTCGAAAAAGTGGGTAAAATTTCAGTCTACAAAAGAATATCAACTCAAAACTCTTGTGTATACAATTCATTGTTAGAAAATAGTCTACACAGAAAAATTTGTAAAAGAGGATAAGTCGGAGATTAAACAGAATAAGAGAACTATTGTTAAAAACTTGAAACATAAGAAAAAATTAAAACTCTCCGTCAACTAGATACAGAATACAGAATTTTAATCTCTGTAAGCCTATAAGAGATCCTAAAAAATAGTACAGTAGATATTTGTCTAAATGACGTATGAAAAAGAAAGGGGGAAGAAGGAAAGACAGGAAGGAAAGGGGGAGAGAAGAAAGAAATAAGAGGAAGGAAGGAAGGAAGGAGAGAGGTGGGTAGGAAGTTAGGAAGAAAATAGAAGGAAAGAAATGAAGAAAAGAAGTGACCGATTGTGACGGTATGTTAAAGATTATGTTTAATACTTGTGTTCATGTGTAAGAACGGAAGTCGAATAGAGTCCACCTTTTGCCAAAAGACGTAATTCATACTATAATAGACATCCAAAGACAATTTATAAGTAATGGTACCATTCCCTCCAGAAGAAATAAAAATCACAAACCTCTTAAAAATATCTACTTATAACCTATAATAGTTTACGAAAAGGGAGTGTTAGAATCACCATTATAAAAAGACGATTACACCGTTTAATGTACCTAACTAATAACTCACTATTTGATTTGAACGTAAAAACTCAGTTTGGGGTGAACATTATGATAGGAAAAGAATATAAAGACATAAACCAAAAACTTGTAAAACAATTGTTAAAAACATCAATCCAAAAACTAGTAACTGATACCGATATCAAAAAAAAAAAAGAACGTTATAGAAACAGATTAAACCACAGTCCCAATACGATCGTAGTATCTTACTCAACCTATCATGACGAGAACAATTAAAAAAAGTTCTCAAACACATCTTAATTGTTAAGAAGGAATTTAGTAAACATATTAAGTGTTCACTTTGGTGTACTTAGACCTCAACAGAAGGTCCAGTACAAGAATTACGATTAAATTAAATAAATGTCTATTTCCTGAAAATAATTAATTAAATAAAAAACTATTTCCTGAAAATTTCAATAGATAAAGAAATACTCAATCGAGACATCGAAAGTTCCTTAATCATTTGAAGTAATTCAGTAGATTAAATAACTGTATTTTGTAAAGTATTTCAAGTAATAATATAAAAAATTGGTTTCCTCTTAGACGTAACAGTAGGAATACTAATAACTATAAACATAGACAGGAGAGAGCGGACTAGTCAGAATAATCTTCAGTCAGTTGTGCTGACTCGAGAAATTCTTTGATCGAAAACTCTTTCTTCTTACCTTGACCTCCTTAGTTGGACGGACTGAAGTCTGATATGATGTTTCGGTGTCAGTAGTTCTGTCATACCATGACCGTGTTTTCTGTCTTTATATCTAGTTACCTTGTTTTATCTTTCGGGTCTCTATTTAGGTGTGTGGATACTTGTGGAATAGAAGCTGTTTTCTCCGTTCTTATATGTTACCTCATTACTGTTAGAGAAATTGTTCACCACGACCCTTTTGGCCCGTTGGTGAACATTTTCTTACTTTGATCTTGTGAAAGATTATGGTAAGTTTTTTTATTTGAGTTTTACGTAATTTCTAGATTTACATTCTGGTCTTTGATATTTTGAGGATCTCCTCTTGTATCCGTTTTGTGAGAGACTGTATTTAGTGTCGTCCTAGGAAATACTAGGTGGAGGGTCTTATGACCTTTATTTTCGTTTTTATTTGTTTACCCTAGATTAATTTTAATTTTCGAAGACGTGTTGTTTCCTTTGATATTCGTTCCACTTTTCTGTCGGAAGACTTACCCTCTTTTATTATCGTTTACTTCGTTGACTGTTTGTTGATTAGAGTTTTTATATGTTCGTTGAATACATCGAGTTCAGGTCTTTTTATTGACTGGGTTAGTTTTTTACCCGGTTTCTTGATTTATCTGTAAAGAGGTTTCTTCTGTATGCCTACCGATTGTTTGTGTACTTTTCTACGAGTTGTAGTGAGTAATAATCTCTTTACGTTNTTTGTTGATTAGAGTTTTTATATGTTTGTTGAATACATCGAGTTCAGGTCTTTTTATTGACTGGGTTAGTTTTTTACCCGGTTTCTTGATTTATCTGTAAGGAGGTTTCTTCTGTATACCTACCGATCGTTTGTGTACTTTTCTACGAGTTGTAGTGAGTAATAGTCTCTTTACGTTTAGTTTTGGTGTTACTCCATGGTAAAGTGTGATCAGTCTTACCGACACTAGGTTTTCAGATGTTCGTTATTTACGACCTCTCCTACTCCTCTTTTCCCTTGGGAGAATGTGACAACCACCCTTATGTTTGATCATGTCGGTGATACCTCTTGTCACACCTCTAAGGAATTTTTTGATGTTTATCTTGACAAAATACTGGGTCGTTAGGGTGACGACCCGTATGTGTGGCTCCTTTGGTCTTAACTTTCTCTGTGTACATGGGGTTACAAGTAGCGTCGTGACAAATATTATCGGTCCTGTACCTTCGTTGGATCTACAGGTAGTCGTCTACTTACCTATTCTTTTGACACCATGTATATATGATACCTCATAATGAGTCGGTAATTTTTCTTATGTAAACTTTTTCTAGATTAATCCACCTACTTTGACCTCGGATAATATGTCTCACTTCATTCGGTCTTTCTTTTAGTGGTTATGTCACATGATTGTGTATATATACCTTAAACCTTTCTACCATTACTATTGGGACATACGCTCTGTCGTTTTCTCTGTACCTACATTTCTTGTCTTAAAACCTGAGGTTCCCTCTCCCTCTCCCTCTCTGTCTTCCACCCTACTAAACCCTCTTATCGAGACTTTGTACATATCATAGTACATTCTTTGCTTAGGGATCAGATCCAAGTTATGTCCTATGTCCTACGAACCCCGACCACGTGACCCTACTGGGTCTCTCTACTATACCCCTCCCACCATCCTCCACCCAAGTCCTAACCCTTGAGTACATGTGGACACCACCTAAGTACAGTTACATACCGTTTTGGTTATGTCATAACATTTTATTTTTTTATTTTAAATTTAATTTTTTTTTTCTTTGATCGAAAACCAAAGTAGTTTAAAGACAAAATAAATTTTTATTAAGATAAGATTATAAATAATAAAGGTGACAAAACGACCGAAATCTATCTTAAATATGTAGGAAAGGTTACTACTTCACTGAGAAAATTAGTCAAAATTGTAATATTTAGAAAAAAATAATAAAATGAAACTTGAATATACACGAAACTATACCCCCACCTAAATAAGACCCTTTGTATATTAACTGAAAAGTAGAGATGTTATACTATTGGAGACGTAAAATTAACTTCCTAAATCTACCAAATGATTAAACTATGACAAGTCAGAGATTCAGTACAGGTTGAGAAACGTTGGGGTACTTGTTATCGTGTGGTCCGAATGGACAGGAAACGATAGAGGACCTCGAACAAGTTTGAGTACAGGTAACTCAGTCACTACGGTAGGTTGGTACAGTAGGAGACAACGGGAGAAGAGGATGGAGGAAGTTAGAAAGGGTCGTTGTCCCAGAAAAGGTTGCTTAACCGAGAAACTTAGTCCACCGGTTTCATAACCTCGAAGTCGAAGTCGTGGTCCTAACTAAAGGAAATTCTACCCGATCAAACTAGATGTACGACAAGTTCTCTGAGAGTTCTCAGAAGAGGTCGTGGTGTCAAACTTGCGTAGTTGAGAAACCACGAGTCGGAAGAAATGTCAGGTTGAGAATATAGGTATGGATTGATAACATTTTTGGTATCGAAACTGATATACGTTGAAACAGTCTTTTCACTACAGAGACGAAAAATAAAAAAAAGTTTTCGTTATAGAATAAAAAATTTTGTATTTAAATAAATAAAATTAACCTTCGATTAATGAAATATTATAACATAACCAAAACGGTATGTATTTGTACTTAGGAGGTACCCACATGTGCACAAGGGGTAGGACTTAGGGGGAGGGTGGTGGGAGGGGTATGGTAGGGAGACCCAGTAGGGTCATGTGGTTGAGAGACAAAAAATTATGTGACATTCTTGTTTTTAGACGGTAAAACAAAAGATGAAAAAAGTGGAAACTAAACTATACAAGAAAGAGAAAAATCGGAAGAAACCTAATTAACTTACAAAAACACTATAGTAAAAATAGGGAAAACAACTGAATAATTAAAGGTTTACAACGAAAGTCTAAATATCGTTCGTGGAAATTAAATAATGGTAGATGAAAGTTCGTCATAATATGGTAAAGTGAATTATACGTTTTTTGAATTCTGATTAGAAGACCAGAAACAAGATAAGTACAGTACATAAATTGAAGACATATACGACATTTAGGGTACAACGTAACGATAGTTTAAAGGAATTTTCTTTATATTCGTTATTTTTTTTAAAATATACGTTTTTGAATAAAGGATCAAAGTTCGGAGAAGTAAAGAAACAACGATAGGTTTATGTATAGAGTATAATAAAAGGAAGACTGACTTCTTATACGTAAGACGACGACGATTAAACGAAGTCAGCACAGGCTGAGACACGCTGGGGTATCTGCCGTCGGGTGGTCCGAAGGAGCAGGGACCCTAAGTGGTCCGTTCTGGTGACCTCACCCAACGGTAAAGGAAGAGGTTACGTCCTTTCACTTTTCACTTTCACTTCAACGAGTCAGCACATGTTGAGGATCGCTAGGGTACCTGACGTCGGATGGTCCAAGGAAGTAGGTACCCTAAACGGTCCGTTCTCATGACCTTTCCCCACGGTAACAGAAGAGGTCTTATACGTCATTATATAGAATATTAAGTTCAGGTGGACAGACTCCCATAATATGATCTTCCTACTCGAGGATCTTACAAACCAAAACTTTTAGTACCCCGAATTCAAACCCTTTCGTGTTCTCGTTTTATCTCTGAGACGAAAATTTACGACTACTTTTTAGAGTCTACGATGTTCAAGGTCGTCTCTAAATATGCAAATCTTTTCCTGGACGTAGTACGTGAACGACTAAATGTGTCGGAAGGACACTCAGTCCTCCGTAGACCCTGAGGAAGATCCCTACCTTTGTGACCATCGTCTGAAAACCCCTAGAACAAGATGGTACGACTAGGGTAAAACTATAGGAGGAAAATCGGACAATCACGACTTCCGGAAGAGGTGGATAACCGACCGATCGTAGTTGACGTACTCCGTCCTGGAGTGCCGTCGGTACGGTCGCCGGTCGGAACAGATAGTCGTGTGGATGTGACCAACCGAGAGGGTGTTGTCTTTCCATGTACGTCAGGTGCATCCCTTGTGAGGACCTTTTAATTCGGGATTACCGGTTTCCCCTCTCACGACGACCTAGGTTATCCTACAGAGTAAGTATTCGAGTAAATAGGTCCAAGTCCTTCTCAAAATATCTTTTCGTTTTCGATTTTTTTAAGTCGTGGTGAGAAGTTCAATATATTTTTTAAAATTTTCTTGAGAAGATTCATCTTTTCTTTTACATCGATCTTTATACTTTTAATACCTTCTTTTCAAAGTATCCAACCATTTCCGTTTGAATTTCATTCCCATCACCACACACACACGAGTCTTCGAGTCAGTACAGTCTGAGAAACGTCGGGGACCTGACATCGACCGGTCTGAGGGGACAGGTACCTTAAAAGGTCCGTTTTTAGGACCTCACCTAACGACAAAGGATGAGGTCCCCTAGAAGGACTGGGTCCCTAACTCCGACGGAAAGAATACAGAGAACGTAACCACTTAAGAAATGGTGACGTGTGGACCCTTCGGGTTTACATCATCTGGTTGGTGAAAATTTCGATGGTCCTTTCAATTTTGTGTTTTCATTATTTTGGTAGAGATCGGTGTTATTCATAAATTCTCTTTGTGTACGTGTGTTTTCTACATTTTATACTGTTGTTTTTGTATTTTGGATCACACCCCTGATTTTTACATTCCAACAGTTTTACACAAACTTGAAACCTTTAGTAGTTTAATTTTATTTGTTGTATAGACACTTGGAGTACTATGGGTCTTTGGTTATTGGACATCATTTCGTAATATTTATGTGTTTTCTTTTTCTAGGTTTGTATTGTGTTTTCTATCAGTTCATTATTCCCCTGTCTTGTTCTCTTTTTTCCTTGTCTTTTCTTGATATTTTTGTTCGTCTTTTATCAAATTTTACTGTTATTTATGTACGTACGTCTTTATAAGTCAGTGATATCAGTACAGACTGAGAAAAACTGGGATACATAACATAGGTCGGTCCGAGGAGACAGGTACCTTAAAAGGACCGTTCTTATAACCTCACCCAACGGTGTCGGAGGAGGTCCCAGAGAAGGTTTAGGTCCCTAACTTGGATACAGAGGACTCAAAGGGTATAAAGTCCACCTCAGAAATGGTGACTCAATGGTCCCTTCGGGGAGTTATTCATGTATGGATAGTTATTAATGAAATTTTCATTTACCTTATTTAAAAGGTTGGTTTTCTACTTCACCAACTTAACCTAACTTTTTATTTATATACACGACGGATATTCTCTAAGTACAGTCTAGATTTCTTTTTGTCGGTTTTACTCGTTCATGTCTTTTTGTAAGGTATGTTTACGTTTGTCTTTCTTTGGACCCTTACTTTACATATATAGTCTGTATTGTAACAAATTTTTGTTTTTGACATTTCTTCCTGTAATGTATCATTATTTTGTTAGTTAGGTTGTTGTTCTATATTGCGAACATTCATGTATACGTGGGTTCGTGGACATATATATATATATATGTTTCGTTTATGATTGTTTGTATTTCCCTCTTTAACTGTCCTTTCATTAACACTATCCTTGAGACTACGAGGTGAATTAAGTTACTTGTCTAGTAGGTCTGTCTTCTAGTTATTCTAGAAACTAGACAACTAGTTATTCTAGTTGTCCGAAACTTACTGTGTTATTTCGTCTGACTGGATTACAAGGTGGGGGTTTCCCGTCTTATATCAAAGAAAAATTCGTGTCCACACGACACTAAGTACCCCAACGGTTCGCAGCTTGTGCTTACTTGACTTGACTTGACTTGACTTGACTCATATCGGAACCACTATATCACCACTCATATCGACGGAAGTTTCACGTATACGTTACGAGAGATCCTGTCTTGTGTACGATCCGGTGTTTCTTCAGAGTTAATAAAATTCTTTTAACTTTAATACGGTTGTATAAAAGACTAGTTTTTCCATATTCTGAATTTGACGATTTTTTATATCGTACGTTGATTTGATGGTTACCTAATGACTTCTTTTATTTCTTTTTTACAAAAATTTTTAGCCTTATATTTACTTTTACCTTTGTGTACTGTTATAAATATACTAAGTCGTTTTTGTCAATATTCTCCCTTTAAACATTGTTATGTCTCATGAAATCCTCTGTTATTTTTACAACTTATTTGTTATTTTTGAGAGTGGTTTTCCCTGATTTTTTTCTTGTTTGTTTTGGTTTCGATCATGTTTCTTTGATTATTATTTCTAGTCTCTTCTTTACTTATTTTATCTTTGATTTTCTTCTTTCTAATTACTGTCGTTCTCAACCACAAAACTTTTCTTTTTTTATAACTATTTGAAAATCAGTCTGAGTAGTATTTTTCTTCTCTTCCTGGTTTCGTTGTGTTAGTCTTTACCTTCTCCTCCTCAATCCTCGCTCTTGTGTCTTTTTGTTTCCTAGTTCCATTAATGACGTTTGTTGACAAACTGGTGTTCAACTTTTGAATCTTTTTGACGTATTTACGGATCTTTACTTGTTATACGGTTCTTACTTAGCCCTTCTTTATCTTTTATACTTAGTTAGTTATTGGTCACTACTTTGACTCAGTCATTAGTTTTTTCGAGGGTTGTTTATTTCAGGTACTGGTCTCACTTAAGATGGTTTATAAAATCCTTCTCAATTGTCAAAAGTTTGATTATTTTTTTAATTTCTCCTTACTGACAGAGGATCGAGTAGACACTCCGGTCGTAGTGGGACTATGGTTTTATTTTGTCCGTGGTGTCTTTTTCTTTTAAGGTCCGGTTATAGTAACTACTTGTATGAACATTTTTAGAATTTGTCTTATGATCTTGTGGCTCAAGTTGTTATGTAATTTTTTAAGTTTGTAGTACTGGTTCACTTGAATAGGGTCCTTACGTTTCTACCAAGTTATTCACGTTTATTTAATTGTATTTAGTGGTTGTATTACTTCTTATTTTTAGAACACTAGTGTTATTTCTGTCTGTTTAGTAAACTGTTTTAAGTTTTTGGTGAACTCTATTTTGGAGAGTTGTTTCACCCATATCTCCTTTATATGGAGTTGTATTTTCAGGTATGTACTGTTGTGTATCGTTTATATTATAAGTTACTACTATTTGACGTTCATAAAGGAGATTCTGACTATTACTCATTTTCTAAGAGTGATAACAAAGAAAATAAGTTGTATCATACTTTCAGGACAAACCATGTTAGTCTGTTCTTTTTATTTTACTTAGTTTCGACCCTTTCTTCTTCGTTTTGACAATGAGAGACGTTTACTACACTATGATGTAAACCTTTTAGACTTCAAAGGTGTTTTTTGATAACGTTGAATATTTACTAAAGTCATTTCAACGTACTATGTATCAATTGTATGTATTTAGACAATAAAGATATGTCATCGTTATATAATATCTTTTCTCTTTAATTCTGTTACAGTAAATATTAACGTAGTTTTTAATTTTATAGATCATTATTTAGATCCTTCACTTTCCTTCACTTTTCCTTCACTTTCCTTTTCTTTTTTCTTCACTTTTTGGGAATAGGACTTTTGACATTCTATGATTACTTTCTTCGACTTCTGTCGTGTTTGTTTATACTTATTATAACATGAGTACCTGACTTTCTTACTTGTAACAATTTTACTGATAATATAGGTTCCGTTAAATGTCTAACTTACGTTAGAGATTGTTTGTTACCGTAAAAAGTGTCTAAATCTTTTTTTTACTATGATTTAAACATACCTTAGTGTTCTTTTGGGTTAATTTGTTTCTTCAGAACTCTTTCTTCTTGTTTCGACCTCCATAGTATGAGGGACTGAATTTTATATGATGATTCGTTGTCATTAGTTATATCACACGATGACCGTGTTTTAGTTTGTGTATCTAGTTTCTTGTCTTATCTCTCGGGTCTTTATTTGGGCATAAATATATCAGTTAATTATATACTTTTTCCTCCGTTTTTATAAGTTACCTACTTTCTCGAAGAAGTTATGTACTACAACCCCTATTACCTCTCGATGTACGTTTTTTTGTGTGATTTATGTTTTATTTAAGTTTGACCTAATTTCTGAATTTGTATTTCGGATTTTGGTATTCTGAGAATTTTCTTTTGTACCCGATCATTTGTAAAATTATAGTTAGATTCGTTATATAAAAAATAGACATAGGAGTCCGTTTCCTTTGTTTTCGTTTTTATCTGTTTACCCTGGGTTAATTCGGATTTTCGACGACTTGTCGTTTCCTTTGGTAGTTGTTTTTTCTTTTCTGTAGGATGACATACCCTCTTTTATAAAAGGTTACCATACTCCCTATTTCCCAATTATATGTTTTATATGTATTATATTATGTGTATAATATATTGTATATTACTATATGTTTATGTATTATATGTATTGTGTTATATTTTTTATTTTGGTTAGAACAACATTTTATCGGTCTTTTGAAGTTATTTATACAAAGGTTTCTTTTGTATCTCTTCTGGTAATTTGTGTTTTACTACGAGTTAGTAGTCAAGTCATCGAGTCAACACAGACTGAGAAACACTGGGGTACCTGACGTCGTACGGACCGAAAGGACAGGTAGTGGTTGTAGACCTCGAACGAGTTTGAGTACAGGTAGCTGAACCACTACGGTAGGTTGGTAGAGTAGGAGACAATAGGGGAAGAGGAGGTAGTAGTAATAGTCAAGTCAAGTCAAGTCAGCAGGTCAGCACAGACTGAGAAACGCTGGGGTACTTAACGTCGTACGGTCCGGAGGGACAGGTAGTGGTTGAGGGTCTAAAATGAGTCTGAGTGCAGGTAGCTCAGTCACTACAATAGGTCGGTAGAGTAGGAGACAACAGGGGAAGAGGACGACGGGAGTTAGGGAGGGTCGTAGTCTTAGAAAAGGTTACTCAGTTGAGAAGAGTACCCTACCGGTTTCATAACCTCAAAGTCGAAATCGGAGTAAGGAAGGTTTCTTTAGGGTCCCGACTAGAGGAAGTCTTACCTGACCAACCTAGAGGAACGTAAGGTTCCCTGAGAGTTCTCAGAAGAGGTTGTGGTGTCAAGTTTTCGTAGTTAAGAAGTCACGAGTCGGAAGAAGTGTCAGGTTGAGAGTGTAGGTATGTACTGGTGTCCTTTTTTGTATCGGAACTGATCTGCCTGAAATCAGCCGTTTCATTACAGAGACGAAAACTTATACAATAGATCCAACCAGTATTGAAAAGAAGGTTTCTCATCACAGAAAATTAAAGTACCGACGTCAGTGGTAGACGTCACTAAAACCTCGGGGGGTTTTATTTCAGACTGTGACAAAGGTGACAAAGGGGTAGATAAAGGGTACTTCACTGTCCTAACCTACGGTACTAGAAGCAAAAGACTTACAACTCGAACTTCGGTTTAAAAAGTGAGAGGAGAAAGTGAAAGTAGTTCTCCGAGAAATCAAGGAGAAGTGAAAGACGGTATTCCCACCACAGTAGACGTATAGACTCCACTGACTATAAAGAGGGCTGTTAGAACTAAGGTCGAACACAAAGAAGGTCGGGTCGCAAAGAGTACTACATGAGACGTAACTTCAATTTATTCGTCCCACTGTTATATGTCGGAACTGCGTGAGGAAAAGGATAAACCTTGGTCATACAACAAGGTATAGGTCAAGATTGACAACGAAGAACTGGACGTATGTCTAAAGAGTTCTCCGTCCAGTCCACCAGACCATAAGGGTAGAGAGAGTCTTAAAAGGTCTCAAATAACACTAGGTGTGTCAGTTTCCGAAACCGTATCAGCTATTTCGTCTTTATCTACTATAGACCTTGAGGGAACGAAAAAGGTACTAGGTCACCTACAACCGTTAAACTAGAGACCAAGGAGACGGAAAAGATTTTGGTCGAACTTGTAGTCCCTTAAGTGCCAAGTGTATAACAACTTCGGACCGAACCTCTTAAAACTCGTAATGAAATGATCGTACACTCTACTCACGTCAACAAGTCATCCAACTCGTAAGAAACCGTAACGGAAAGAAACCCTAACCTTACTTTTGACTGGAAAAAGTCAGGACACCGGTGACGACTCAAAAGGTATAAACGACCGTTTAACTCACGTCGTGAAAGTGTCGTAGTAGAAAGTCCTAAACTTTATCGAGTTGACCTTAAGGTAGTGGAGGTGATCGAAACAAGTATCACTACGAAGGATTCCGGTGAACTGAAGTGTAAGGTTCTACAGACCGAGATCCACTCACTAGTGTGGTGGCACTAATAGGCCTAGCACTTCTAGAAAAAACATGTCAAGAAGACACATAAGAACGGTGGAGAAGAATTATAGAAGACGAAGACAATCCAGGTATGGTAAAGACAGGAAATAACTCGGGTAGAAACGTACTTTACAAGGGAACCATAGAGATTAAAAGAACTTCTCTATCAGAAAGGGTAAGATAACAAAAGGAGATAAAGAAACGGAACTAGTGACTTCTTCCGAAAGAATAGAGAAGAACGATAAGAAACCTTGAGACGTAAGTCTACGAATATAGAAAGGGAAAGAGGAAACGAAAAGTGGAGAGGAGAAAAGTGTCGATAAACATGCCGGAGGGGTCTGTCGGTAAAGGGAAAAAACGTAAAGAAAAGGTACCCCTACAAGAACGAGGGACAGAGGACATGTTACAGTGCTTGGAGTAAGGTATCAAGTAGTCCGTGAGATAGATAGTCTAGATCCGGGAATTTAACTAAAGAGTGAAGGTGACATATTAGTATTCCCTAAACTAAATCCAGTATGGATTTACCAGATCACCAAAANAAAAGGAGATAAAGAAACGGAACTAGTGACTTCCGAAAGAATAGAGAAGAACGATAAGAAACCTTGAGACGTAAGTCTACGAATATAGAAAGGGAAAGAGGAAACGAAAAGTGGAGAGGAGAAAAGTGTCGATAAACATGCCGGAGGGGTCTGTCGGTAAAGGGAAAAAACGTAAAGAAAAGGTACCCCTACAAAAACGAGGGACAGAGGACATGTTACAGTGCTTGGAGTAAGGTATCAAGTAGTCCGTGAGATAGATAGTCTAGATCCGGGAATTTAACTAAAGAGTGAAGGTGACATATTAGTATTCCCTAAACTAAATCCAGTATGGACTTACCNGACTTAAACCGTTATTCCTCGAGTACTAGACTCGGTGTCAGTCGAGAACCAGAACAAAAACCACTGACATATCTCGAAGAGGTAGAAACCGACGTTTCTTATATTAGTTAGACTAAAACCACAACTGGTACACTACTACAGGTACACATCTCAGAAGAGAACACAAAAACCTTCTACCACAAACGATACTGGTCACGTAAAAGAACCGTTTTGAGATAATCAGAAACGGGACGAAGTAAGCCGTAAGGTTCCTGTTTAAACGGACAATGAGGTCCACAAAGAACTGAAGGATGAAAACGTAAGGTCAGGTGATATTACTTTTCCTGTAGAAAAAACCCACAATCAAGATGTTCCAGAACATCCAGAAGTATCTTGGCAAGTTGAAGTGGAAGAAGTCGCAATGACCAAACCCGTATCTGAACCTAATGTCACTATAACATACCAAACGGTACCTCTGTTTGTCTCTAGTAAGACAGTAAAAACTCTAACGTAGGTTCATTACGAAAAGCCTGAGAAACCGACTGGTACTACCGATCAGGTAAAGAAGACTCCCTAAGGACGGACGTCATCATCTGTATTACCAGTAGACTCAATTTAAGTGGGTAAGGTCAGGTAAAATCAAACGACTAAGGATCTTACAATTGCAAGTGAGAACGGTAGAGAAACAAACTGGTGAAGGTTAAACGGAACTAAGTACCTGGACTGTAAGGTCCAAGGATACGTTATAACGAGAAATGTCGTAGACTGAAACAAAGATAGTGGTAAGTTAGGTGTCGACCCATAACAAAAACGAAACCGAGGTAGGGAAGAAAGAAAGACCTCAATAAAGAGGTCATCGTATAACCCGTGGATGACTGGAGCCCTCAAGGAGTAAGTCATAGGATAATAAAACGAAAAAGTATGACAAGTACCCTAAGAGTTCCGTTCTTGTGACTTCACCAAACGGTAAGGGAAGAGGTCACCTGGTGTAAGACAGTCTGGAGAGGTGGTACTGGGCGGGCAGAACCCAACGGGGTGCCCGTACCGAACCAAAGTAACTCAATCTGTTCCGACACCAGGATCACACTAATCTAACTGATCAATAGACACTCATACCAAAGCCACACAGACGGGAGACTACGGGAGAACGTTGTGGATGGTAGAATGAACCCAAAGAGAATGGAAACCGCACCCCATAGAGAAGTGCCGACGAGGTCGTTTCGTGTCGTCGACGAGGAATGGATCCTGCTTCCCATAGAGGAGTGACGGTGGGAAAGACTGGAAGTCGTACCCTATCGAGGAGATCCGGGAGGACGCGGTCTCGTCGGTGGCGAGGAACCTGCACCCAACTGGAAGGGCCGGTCCCTTTATATTTAGTTGATTACTCTATACTGGTGTTTGGATAGACTTACCGAGTAGTTTTTCTGTTCCTTATTGTTTACAACCGTTTCGACTCCTCTATTTCCTTGGAGGGACGTGACAACGTTTAATTACATCGGTGACCTTTTACCATACTTTTTAGGAGTTATTTAATTTTTATCTTGGTACTATGTTATAGACTCATAATTAACTCTGTTTCGTTTGTTTTTTATTAAACTTTCCAATATACACAAGAATATAAGTTCTATTGTGTATACCTTCGAAGAATTCACAGAAAACTGTCTACTTACCTATTTTTTAACCATATATATACATAAACAACGACAACAACAAATCAACGATCCGATTCAACATAAGTCGAGAAGTGTTGGGGTACCTGACATGGGGTAGTCCAAGGAGACAGGTACCCTAAAGTGTCCATTCTTGTGACCTCACCCAACGGTAAAGAAGAAGTCCGATAGAAGAACTGGGTTCCTAACTTGGACACAGAGGAAGAACCGTCCGTCTAAGAAATGGTGACTCGGTAGACCCTTCGGGTATTGATACATAGTCAAGTCAAGTGAACTCAGCGAGTCAACACAGGCTGAGAAACGCTGGGGTACTTAGTGTCGTGTGGTCCGGAGGGACAGGTAGTGGTTGAGGGTCTCAAGTGAGTCTGAGTGTAGGTAGCTCAGTCATTACGGTAGGTCGGTAGAGTAGGAGCCAGCAGGGGAAGAAGAGGACGGGAGTTAGGGAGGGTCGTAGTCTCAGAAAAAGTTACTCAGTTGAGAAGCGTACTGCACCGGTTTCATGGCCTCAAAGTCGAAATCGTAGTAAGGAAGGTTTCTTTAGGGTCCCGACTAGAGGAAATCTTACCTGACCAACCCAGAGGAACGTCAAGTTCCCTGAGAGTTCTCAGAAGAGGTTGTGGTGTCAAGTTTTCTTAGTTAAGAAGTCACGAGTCGGAAGAAGTGTCAGGTTGAGAGTGTAGGTATGTACTTATGACCTTTTTGGTATCGGAACTGATCTGCCTGAAATCAGTCGTTTCATTACAGAGACGAAAACTTATACGATAGATCCAACCAGTATTGAAAAGAAGACTCCTCATTCGTAGAAAATTAAAGTACCGACGTCAGTGGTAGACGTCACTAAAACCTCGGGTTTTTGAACGATAGTTTAACGGTCGTAGGCAACCTAGTATCTTTTCCGTTCTCTTAAGGTCTTTTTGTAAATGAAGACGAAGTAACTGATGATTTCAGAAATTGGCACACCTAGTGTTGTTTGACCTTTTAAAATTCTCTACCCTTATGGTCTGGTGGAATGGAAGAACGGAGGACTCTTTAGACATACGTCAAGTTCTTCATTGTCAATCTTGACCTGTACCTTGTTGTCTGACCAAGGTTTAACCCTTTTCTCACACAGTTCTCACACATAACAGTGGGACGAAAAAATTGAACATAAGTCTTATATAGTACCCTTTACTACCCGACCTAATTCGTGTTTGATCTTAATTCTGACGACCCTCTTTATAGTCATTGGAGTCTATGCATCTACTGTGGTGAGAATACCGTCTGTCACTTCTCTTTGACTTCTCAGATAACTACTTCTACTTTCTCCTCTCACTTTTCAACCAAATTTTGAGTTGTAAGTTTTTGCTTCTAGTACCGTAGACTAAGGTAGTGAAGTACCGAATATCTACCCCTTTGTTACCTTTGTCACTACCTGAAACAAAAGAACCCGAGGTTCTAGTACCACCTGTCACTGACGTCGGTACTTTAATTTTCCACGAATGAGGAACTTTCTTTTCGATACTGTTAAGCTCTTTCACATAAATTTTTTATCTCCGTAATGAAACCCGTGTTTCCAGGTAGACCAACTTCGACACCAAAAAGGTCATCAGTACATACCTACACTCTCAACCTGGTATTTCTTCTGACTTGTGAATTCTTGACTACGAAAACTTGACACCACAACCTCTTCTGGGAATTCTCAGGGCACCTGATGTTCCTCTAGCTTAGTCACTTAGGATTTCCTTTAGTTTGGACTTATAAGTGACCTTCCTGACTATGACTTCGACATTATGAAACCGGTGGACTACGGTTCTCGGCTGAGTAAACTTTTCTGGGACTATGACCCTTTATAACTTTCGTCCTCCTTTTCACCTACTGTCTCCTACTCTACCAACCTACCGTAGTGGCTGAGTTACCTGGATTCAAACTCGTTCGAGATCCTCTACCACGTCCCGTTCCTTCGGACCACACGACGTTAGTACCCCAGTGTTTCTCAGCTTGTACTGACACACTGACTTCTCGTTGTTGATATTTATATATATATCTCTTTATAATGAATCGGTATTTTTACTTATTGTGGAAAAGTAAACGATGTTATTCCTATCTAGATCTTATATAGTACGATTCGTTTACATAGTCTATCTCTTCTGTTTAAGGTATAATAATTGTAGAGTAATATACATCTTAGACTTTTCGTTTGTTTGTTTCTTTGTTTGTCCGTATTCCTTTGTTTTACTTTTGTCTGTCTCTTCCTTTCCTTCGAACTGTCTACTCTGACCCCATCTCTCACCACTTACTTTATCTACTTCCTCTAATTGTCTATGTATAAAGGTCCGTATTTCATTTATTCAGTGAAACATACTCTTGACTACTGAATGGTACTGTTAGACCATCAGTTAAGTATTACACAACTTTACAAATTAGTGATACGACATGTGTACTTTACTTGTATATAACATGTAATTGACGTAACGTCAAAATTTCTCACACTCTATAGATGGTATGGGGAGATTATACACTTTAGACTTGGGGTTTACAACAGAGGAATCAACTCCGTTATCCATCACTACGAAGACGATTCGAGAAACTCTAAAAGTCAACAAAAGGAGAGCCCCATTAAAGTTAAAGGAAGAATATACGTGTAAAGTTCTTGGTCCGTTTCTAAATTCTTTTAAATATACGTCTAAAATCCGAGAGCAGAGTCATCTAGAACGAAAGACACAAAAAAGGGGAGGTTAAAGGACGGGGAGACCGTCGAGTTTTGTGAAATTACATACAAAAGACCCGGTTATTCTGACGACAACAACCGACTTCAAATAGACAGAGTCCGATATAATTGACTCCTCAGAGAAATTCCTATTTGTTACGTCCAGTTCAGACTTATGAGTGTACTAAAAGAAGAAAATTGACACCTAAGGGGAGTCAAAAAGGTAAAAACTGGTCGATGGTACTTTACCCCTTCAAACTTCCGGTTTTAGTAGATCATTAGATACTTATAATACTTTCATTCCTTAAAGGTTATCTTACTCTCTATTTCAAAATGAAGTCATAGACAGTCTAACACAAACTCCACTTTGTAAACCTATAAATAGTCACGACTGATACTTAATTCACTATAATTCCTTTCTTTCGTAACGTAAGGAAAACGAAACAAGACAGAGAGTCTTATGAGACTTAAGATGAATGTCCTTCAATCTTAAAGGGGTCGTAGATGGTCACTTGTTTTATCTTTCACACCGTTATTTCTGTGTTTCATATAAAAGCAAATTCCTTATGAGAAAATAGAATAAACATTCGTTTTCGTCATCTAAGGTTCGTACAAATTAAATTTACTAGAAGAAAAATCTATAACTAAAGAAATACTTACCGACGATGTCAGACAATGAAAGTTCCGTTTATCGGATTTGTGTTTACGTATTCGGAAATATAGGAAAAGTATCGTATACCATAAAATGAATCAGAACAAAAAGAAAGAAAGGAAAGGAAAAGGGAGGAGTGTATCAGTGTCTCTATCTCATATTCTGTCCCAAACTTATACGTTTCCTTTTATGATTAAAATAGTTTCTCTTTAAGTTCCCGAAAATACCGAGATTAGTTAGTGTTACGAGAGGACAACTACAAACTCGGACTTTTTCTTTACTATTATACATCCTGTGTAACACTCTTTTACCTATTATACATCCTGTCGTACACTCTGTGGTAAAGACACAGAGAAAGTCCTGTCCCCTGATGTTTTTTCTACTACAACCCTACTCAAGTTACGTCAGGAGTCAGTTGACAAAGGTTTCCCCGTTAAAAATTTTCTTTTTTTATGTGTTTCTTTAGTTTTCTCGTTTTATTAGAGGAAGATCTTTTGAGAACAGTTTCTTTTGTATGGAGATTGATATAAGGAAATTAGTTAATGACTTTTTCTTGTTGGACACACGGTTGTTTCTAAATTACGTCTTATGTCGGTGTTTATGACAGATATCATATTTGTTCATATGGAAGGTCTGTCCCAAAAGTCTCTTGGAGTGAAAGGCGGGGGAGACTTCCTGTCGTCTATTCTTCCGTTCCAATACGAGAGGAAAACTTCCTTACAGACAAGAGAACGTTGTCATCCTTCCTGATAATTTTATTTAAATAGAGTATCTCTCCATACTCTTGGTTCAAATTAGTTTATAAAAGTAAATTAGTAAAAGGAGAGACAGAAAATTCCTACTAAAAACCTCTGGTCTCTTTCCCTTTGAAGAAATTTTTTTGTAAAAAAATATTTGTTCAATCGTAGAAACAAGTTACGTAAAATAATATTGAGTGTAAACAAATCATACTCCAATCGGTAGAATCACCCGAAGGGTCCACCACAATCATCATTTCTTCGGTGGACGGTTACGTCCTCTGTACTCTGAGTCCAAACTAGAGACCCAGTCCTTCTAGGGGACCTCCTCCCGTACCGTTAGATGAAGTCATAAGAATAAGCCTCCTCGGATACCTGTGTCCTCGGACCGTCCGATGTCACTTATCGTGTCTCAACCTGTGCTGTCTGCATTGAATCGTACGTACGTACGTACGTCGGTAGAATCACCGGCATTTCTATTTATTTCGTGTCAGTAAGGGGAGTTCGATTCACACCATGGTCGATATTACGTTCGGTATAATAAAATCTACTCTATTCTTTATAGAAATATTCTAAGATGCGTATACAACATCTTCCTCTCGAATTAAAACCAATCCTTAGATCTTCTTTTAAGTAGTTCCTACGTCGAAAACCCTACTTTGACTACCCTATAATCTAAGGCAAGTGTCCTGTTCTTCTCTTTCTAGTTCAATGTCCCCGTCTCCCTACTGTCCATATAAGTCTTTCGTCGTTCTCTTGACCAGAACGTTTCTTCGTCCGCGTATTCAATGTCCTCTGAAGGTGATCTCCGAAATCATCACGAGTGAAGTTTTAGCGAAAATCGTACTACAGGGTCGGGGGTTTGTCTAAGTCGAGGAGTTGTGTAACTGACTTTGTACTTTAATTCACTTCTAAATGTTCCCCTCCACTCCTTCTCCCAAAGGGTAGTACGTTTAGTCTCTTACTCAGTTTAGAGGGTTACTATTAAGACACAAAGTGTTCTCAAGAAGAGGTGAATAACGATGGTGGAGTAGAGACGGTGTGAGAATGAGGAAAACCTAGTTCAAAGGTTGTTCGGTCTGTCAAACAAGTAGTAAGATCCAGGAACCACTGAATAAAAAGGTGAACTTAAAGGTCATCGATTCGATTTGGTACCCTGGGGTAATACGAGTCCGACCGTACTGGTAACGTCTTTCTCATCTCGAGTCACTAAAATGAATTACCTATGTTCCTACCCAGTCGAAATAAATAAAATAAATACATAACGAAACGAATAAATTATTAGACGGACTGTCGTCTAACCGGTTCAAAAAGGACTAAGATAAGTAGGACATTGAGACCGACAATGTCCTGTGCACCATCCTGTACACCACCGGGAGTCCTCAACACATAAGAATGCTTTACATACACATAGGTTACTAAACGATACTTCAATCTATTTAATACCCCGAAGGGTCCACCGTGTCACTAATTGTTAGACGGACGGTTACGTTCTCTACGTTCTCTGAGACCAAGCTAGGGACCAAACCCTTCTACGGGACCTCCTTCTTTACCGTTGGGTGAGGTCTTAAGAATGGACCTTTTAAAGTACCTCTCTCCTAGGACCGTCCGATGTCAGGTACCCCAACGTTTCTCAGTCTGTGTTGACTCGTACGCACGTAACATGTATTTAATATATTATATATTATTTAATATAGTACAATACAGTATAATATATAGTACTTTTGTGGTCCTGAACACTACAGGACGTAACCTCCTTCGTACATAAAGAGCTATGTTCTCAGTAATACCTAAGACTCCCAGTAACTATGGTATGGTAACCAGAACTTGTGATAGTTGTTCCCGGTGTTGAACTACACGATTGTAAACAAATCTTATAGGTAGGTAATGATTCGTAGTGAAGGGAAGGAAGGTCGTCAAACAAGGTTTGATTTCGTATTTTACAGTGTAATAACTACACCGTAATAGTTCAAAGTAATACTAACTGGACTACAGTGTGACAAAGCATTGTCTTGACCAACTACAGTTAGTTTCAGAGAATATCTTTGGGTAATATTTGGCTCCCTTGGTAAACACGGTCGTTTCTTGGTAGACCATGTGAGAAGTGAAACTCCTACTAGGAACACGAATAAATTTTGAGTAATTTCAGATTTAGACTTAAAAACGATATATTTACGGAAACGAACTAGGAACTTTACAAGTCGTGAAATCATCAAGAAACTCTATCCATTTTTACAAGCCCTAAAAAGAAATACACTTTAAGTAAAAAAAAAAATTAAATCCTTAAAATCAACTCGTCCGTTGGGTATGGTCTTTCTGTTTTCGGGTCCTCTGGAGATATTGAGAGAGAACCTTTTCCCTTTTGAGAAGAACAACTCTTACTTTCTCTCTCTGTCTCCTCTCTGTATCTATCTCTGTTTCTCCCTCTCTGACTCTATGTCTCAGTCTCTGTTTCTCTAGCAAACTAATTTAATATTTTTTCCTTTTTCTCTTATGGGTCTTTTTCACTTCGTTCCTAAGGACGACTACGAGACTCTTCGTCCCACCCAAAGTGACTCACGAGTCAACATCCAACACTTTTGACTGGGGACAGGACGACACGACGAAAGATGGACTGTACAGGACCTCAAAGATGTGCTTAAGAGAAGAGACCCAAGGAGTTCCGACGGTAAAGACGACGACAGTGAGATAGAAATTCACTGGACATACACAGACTCAGAGACTTCAGTCGAGAGTGTCCTTCATGTCCCTCGTCTCCCATCTCAAACCCTACTTACACTATCTTCTACCCCCACAGACAGGTGACTACGAAAAAGGGTGAGGGAGTGATCTGTTCTCCTTAAAGAAACAAACCTACCAAACTAACATTCTCTTTTAGGACAAATAAAGGTACTTTTATCGTTCCTTGTTGAAGGGAAAAAGAGAGAAACGGTGAGAAATCCCGAAGGGAACATCGAGTCGACCAATTCTTAGACGGACGGTACTTCTTCTAGGACCAAACTAAGGACCCACCCCTTCTAGGGGACCTCTTCCCTATCCGATGGGTGAGGTTATAAGAACCCGAAGGAACTACCGAGTCAACCATTTCTTAGGTGGACTTTACACCCTCTGGACCCAATTTAAGGACCCAACCCTTCTAGGAGACCTCTTCCCTTGTCGACGGATGAGGTCATAAGACCGGACCTCTTAAGGTACTTGATATATCAGGTACCCCAGTCATAGAACTCACAAAAGGGACTGACTTTAGGAAGACGAAGGTGTCTATATTAGACTAAGAGTAAAGAGGATTACCATGTAAGAACGTAGGATTTCTTTCCAAAGTCCTAACCAGAACATGATAGAAACGAAAAAGACAGAGAAAAACAATTTAGAATGGTTAGAGTATTGAAGTCATTACTGAGGATGGGTCCACCACGATCACTATTTCTTGGTCGGACGGTTCCGTCCTCTGTACTAAGTTAGGAACCCACTCCTTCTAGGGGACCTCTTCCCGTACCGTTGGGTGAGGTCATAAGAACCGACCTCTTAGGATATCTGTATCCCGATATCAGGTATACCAGCGTTTCTCAGTCTGTGCCGACTTTGTTGAATCGTACACATGTCTATGGATTTTCTAAACGAATTCGGAACCTGTACTAGGAAATACTCCGAAGGGTCCACCACGTCACCATTTCTTAAGTAGACGGACACACCCTCCTCCGAGCTCAATACCCAAACTAGGGACCCAGTCCTTCTAGGAGAATTCATCCTTTACCGTTGGGAGAAGTCATAAGAACGGACCTTTTAAGGTACCTTCTCCTCGGACCACCCGATTTCAGGTACCCCAGTGTTTCTCAGTCTCTCTTACCTCGTGTGTGTGTGTGTGTGTGTGTGTGTGTGTGTGTGTGTACGAGGAAATACATCTTTACTCACGAGTATTAAAGATTAAAAGGTCACCAATAATACATCCCGCGTCACTATTTGACCCCGTATAATTCTCAATATCTCACTGGTTATTTTTATTATTTAGAGTTAAAATCGAAGAACTAGGTACGATAAGATGTTAGAAAAGAAGAAAAGTAGAATGAATAGGGAGACCCTCTTATTCTAAAGTTATGAATTAAAAAGACACGATTTTCGATCTCTACTTTTTATAAGTCGTTTTATAGTGTATAAGACACCGACAAGGATGTCAATTTAGTATAATTGTGAATAAATTCTAAAATTTTCATGTTAATGATCTCGTCCCTTAAGGGAACACCAGGTCGCGAATCCTGAGCCACGAGAGTGACTACCCCGGGACCGGGACCGACCCCTTGATTCTAGGGTGTTCGACACACCACACGGTTTTAAAAAAAAAGTTATTTATTTAATCTCTTGAAACTCATTTGCACTTCGAAGTTGAATTATAAAGTCAAAAAAAATTGCATGTGATATTTTAGTTTAGAAATACCGTGGAGTGAGTTATAAAGTAGTTTCTAAATCACTGCCCAAACTATTTTTAATAGTATGAAACTTTCCGTCTCTTGTTTACTGTACCAAACATAGAAAGGGTCAAGGGGGGTAAAATATCTGTCCTTTTGTTATACTGTCTTTTGAAGTTCGAGTGTCTCCACTTACACACAGACTGAGAAAAGCTGGGGTCCCTGATATCGGAAGGAAGAACACGTTTCAATGTCTCGTTCATTACTACTGACATCCTGGTCTTAGGGTCCTTAGATTAGGGGGTTCTCAACAAACAAAGTAACATGTTTTGTATGAAAAGACTCACAAAAGAGTTTCTAAAATAGTTATAGATACCGAGGAGAGACGAGTAGACTAAGATTAGAAGAGTCGATGAAGGGTTCTCAAGAAACTTCCTCTTATCCGTGTGAACTTCTCTTCTCCCCTTTTACCCTCCGGACTCTTTTAAATAGGGGTCCAATTTTACGAAGTATTCCCAATGAACAGAACTCTTGATAAAGGTCGTGGAAAAGGATATTTATACCAACGTAAACTAGGGGGACAATGAAACTTTTGATACAAAGAATTATAAACACGTACACACACGATACAGCGAAGTCATCACAGACTGAGATACGCTGGGATACCTGACATCAGACGGTCCGAGGAGACAGGTACCTTAAAAGAACAGGTAACCGTTCTTATGACCTCACTCAACGGTAAAGGAAGAGGTCCTATAAAAGGGTTGGGTCCTTAGCTTGGACATAGAGGACACAGAGGACGTACCCGACCATCCAAGAAATGGTGACCGGTGGACCGTTCGGGCAAATTATAAATTTTTATATATAAATTATTAATAAAAAGAAATATAAAAGATGGACCGAAATAAATATAAATGTATTGTAGTGTAAAAATTGAAATTTTTAATACACTAATTCCAGTAAAATTCGAGGTCATGCAATCTGTGGAGTACGCTTCTCGACTGAGTAACCTTTTCTGAGACTACGACCCTCTCTAACTCCCGTCCTCCTCTTCCCCCGCTGGATCCTACTCTACCGACCTACCGTAGTGCCTGAGCTACCTGTGCTCAGACTCACTTGAGGCCCTCTACCACTACCTGTCCCTCCGGACCGCACGACGCTAAGTACCCCAGCGTTTCTCAGCCTGTGCTGACTCGCTGACTTGACTTGACTTCCAGTAAAACGTTGTTTAAGTGAGTTGTATCAATTTACATGTGATGGAGCTGTACAATTACTATTTCGGATGTACTAAAGGTAAACACAGAAAATAAAAATAAAAAAAACGTAAAATAAATAAAAATTATATTTAAATAAATAAAATTAACTTCCAATCAATGAAATGTTATAACATAACCAAAACGGTATGTAGTTGTACTTAGGTGGTGTCCATATGTGTACAAGGGGTAGGACTTGGGGGAGAGTGGAGAGAGGGGCATGGTAGGGAGACCCAGTAGAGTCACGTGGTCGGGGTTCGTAGGACATAGGACGTAACTTGAACCTAACCGCTAAGCAAAGAATGTACTATAATATGTACAAAGTTACGGTAAGAGGGTTTAGTAGGGTGGGAGAGGGAGAGGGTGTCTCAGGTTTTCTGACAAGATATGTAGAACAGAGAAAACGACAGAGTGTATGTCCCAATAGTAATAGTAGAAAGATTTAAGGTATATATACACAATCATATGACATAACCACAAAAAGAAAGACCGAATGAAGTGAGACATATTAACCGAGGTTAAAGTTGGTGGAGTAATCTTGACTAAGTTTACATAATAAAAATTACCGACTCATTATGAGGTAACACATATACATGGTGTCGAAAGAATAGGAAAGTAGACGACTACCTGTAGATCCAACGAAGGTACAGGACCGATAATATTTGTAACGACGTTACTTGTAACCCCATGTGCACAGAGAAAGTTAAGACCAAAGGAGTCACACATACGGGTCGTCACCCTAACGACCCAGTATTCCGTCAAGATAAACATCAAAACATTCCTTAGAGGTGTGACAAGAGGTATCACCGACATGATCAAACGTAAGGGTGGTTGTCACATCCTCCCAAGGGAAAAGAGGTGTAGGAGAGGTCGTAAATAACGAACATCTGAAAACCTAGTGTCGGTAAGACTGACCGCACTTTACCATGGAGTAACACCAAAACTAAACGTAAAGAGACTATTACTCACTACAACTCGTAGAAAAGTACACAAACAATCGGTAGGCATACAGAAGAAACCTCTTTACAGATAAATCAAGAAACCGGGTAAAAAATTAACCCAGTAAATAAAAAGACCTTAACTCGACATCCTCGACGAACACATAAAAACTCTAATCAACAAACAGTCAACGAAGTAAACGATAATAAAAGAGGGTAAGACTTCCGACAGAAAAGTGGAACGGATATAAAAGGAAACAACATGTCTTCGAAAATTCAAATTAATCCAGGGTAAACAAATAAAAACGAAAATAAAGGTTATAAGACCCTCCAGCCAGTATCTCCTAGGACGACACTACATTCAACCTCTCACAAAACGGATACAAGAGGAGATCGTCAAAATATAAAAGACCAGAATACAAATCTAGCAATTAGGTAAAACTCAAATAAAAACACAAGGGACCACCGAGTCTCCAATTTTACAGACGGACGTTACACCCTCTGGACCCAAGATAGGGACCCAGTCCTTCTAGGGGACCTCTTCCTTTACCGTTGGGTAAGGTCATAAGAACGGACCTCTTAGGGTACCTACCTCCTCGGACCACCCGATGTCAGGTACCCCAACGTTTCTCAGCCTATACCGACTCGCTGAAGTGAAAGTGAAAGTGAAAGTGAAAGTACCACAATCTTTCATAAAATCAAAGTAAGAAAATGTTCACCAACTGGTCAAAAGGGTCGTGGTGAACAATTTCTCTAACAGAAATTAGGTAACATATAAGAACGGAGGAAACAGCTTCTATTCCACAGGTATCCACACACCTAAATAGAGACCCGAAAGATAAAACAAGGTAACTAGATATAAAGACAGAAACACCGTCATGGTATGACAGAACTACTGACACCGAAAATTAACAACGAAAGAACAAAAAGAAAGGTTCCCGAGACAACGAAATTTTAGTAACACCAGGAAAAAGAATAATTTGAAAATAAAAAAGAGAGGAAGGAACTCAATAGTAATTAGAGTGGAAGGAGTAACGTATAATTGACCGGATAAACGAAATTCCTTGAAGAAAATTTTCAAGAACTGTGTTAAGGTAGGTTCGTAGAGATACTTTTATCTAGAGTGTCAAAAATTGTCCGTTTCGGAGGGTTCAGAAGGATCTTACAAAAGAAGGAAGATGTAAAGTTTGTAAAGAAGGAGAAAAAATTTACTGTTTATGACACTCTAAAAAGGAGGGTACAAATGAATCGTCTTTTTTCGTCTTCCTTACTTTTATCGGGAATCTTCAAGGAGATCAAGTGAGAAAATAAATCTCCGTCGTGTCGAAGATGTGATACCCGTAATTTTGTTGAGTGAAGGACAGACTGAGGCAGGACAATCCCTCTCGGTACGAAGAGTCTATGTACCGGTGACCCTGTCGACGTCCGGTCGTATCGGGAGGGAGAGACTGTAGTTCGTTACTGAGGGATAGAACTGACGACTATGGGTCGTTTCAAGGGTTTTCATCTCTCTCCCAAGTCAGATCAAGAGTGTAACCCCTAATTACTGGGATACCACGGACACACTAGTCTGGAAGAGACGTACTACAAGACCGAGAAACCAAAACCTTCCAGGACCCTTTTCATGTCTCCTCCTCCTTCAAATATGGTACGAAGGGAGGTACTCGAAATTGTAGTCCACGTCTCCATCGACATGGACCCACAAGGGGGTGAGAGAAGTAGGAAAGACAAACTATAGTAACGTCTACAACCAAAAATTGAATCCACTACATTTTTACATAGGATTCCTTCTACCGTTTGATTTTTCCTTAATAAATAAACCCCGGTTAAGGGACAACAAAAAAAAAAAAATTACAAAACGAAGAAACAATGAGAAAGACATGACTTCTCTCTTCTTTACTGTGAAGTCTCGACAAACTCTCACACTACTTTTCTCTATGATGAGTCACTGAATTGGGTAAATAACTCAAGGATAACACATTAAACGGGGGAATCCGAGATTTCTAGTTAATTAATCTAATTACTCACTGACATGACAAGAAAGGGACCTTACAACATTATCCTCGATCACTAGACTATTCTAGATGTGCGAAGGTGAACCTTCCTACAACTTCTTTTGTTCTCCACTCGAATTCGTGTCCTATTATTAACCAATAATTGAGTTTTCCGATTTCCCAAGT
This sequence comes from Capra ibex, assembly GCA_006410555.1. NCBI lineage: Eukaryota > Metazoa > Chordata > Mammalia > Artiodactyla > Bovidae > Capra > Capra ibex. The sequence goes on along the minus strand of SJYO01026388.1, from coordinate 4,380,198 downwards.
AGTACAAATTAATGGTAAAATATGAACTTGAACGATTAATAACATAACGTGACATTACATAACATGTAAAAGGGGTTAATTTTATTTTTTCTTATCCAAAACCAATCAAGAAAAAACTGGGTAGGAGGAAAAGTTCGTCATTGACGATCAGATTGAAATGTGTCGATTTTCTAACGAACAGATAGTTGAACGGTAACGATTGTTACCTAAGTTTGTGTTTGACGGACTTGTGTAGAGATTGTTGTATAGACTTATAAAAACTTGACGTTTAATCACATCCCAAAATTTACTAAAGTGGTCCTCGAAGTCGTGACTCTTTAGAAGAGTCAGTTTGGTCCCGTACAGACTTGATACTCTTCAACCTTAGTGTCTCCTTACTTTCCTTATCCCACAGTAAATCACCTACAGGTAAGACTCCATTTGATGTTCTGTAATTCACTCAGAACCCGTTGGAGTTCACAATTCTTAAAACTCGTATTAAGTTGTAATTCCGTTTTCTCTCTCTTTTTCTCTGAAGTCCCGACAATTCCTCACACTCTTTTTCTCTTTGATTTCAGTAACTCACTCAATTGGGTAAATAACTCTAGGACAACAGAAGATCCCCTCAGTAAACGAGGGAATGGGTCAGAACCGTCTGTTTGTTTTCCATTACCTCCGGGAATTACAACTCGTTTTGTCTTCTATTTTCCGTTGGATTACCCTTATTTAAAAGTTGAGTTAAATGTTGTACATCTAATTCATTATTTCCTTATACCATCGACCCTATACACACATTCTAATATAGAAATTTTTTGAATTTTTATATAAATAAATAAGGAAACCGACGTGTCCAGAATCAACGTCGTATACCCTAGAAATCAACGTCGTACACCCTAGATGAAGGGACCGGTCCCAAATTTCGGTCCGGGGGACGTAACACTCGTGTCTCACAATCGGTGACTTGGTAGTCCTTTCAGGGAGAATTTTTAGAAAACTATTTGTTTTTTAATCTGAAATCATTCTTTCTCCGTCTAACATACTTCATTACAAACGAATGTTTCTATAAAAGTGAACTCAATGACAATCACACAAATACTAAAACTAAACTTTGTTCCGTCTATTTTTATATATAGATCAAAAGAATCAGTGTATACATCATAAAATGACATTGCGTTATAGTGGTGGACTCCTATTACACGGAGCTCAGGTCTAGTCACTACTAAAAACGGTTACTCTTTACTTCAATAAAAGACTTTCGAATTTATTATAACTCACTGACTGCAAAAACATATACATTCAAGAGTGAAAGACTAATTCGTCACCCTTTTTCCTGTTAACTGTAGTTGGGGAAAAAGGACTAAATGAATCTTTACCCGTTTAAAGGGTCAATCACAAAGTGCCCAACTCAACTAAAATCGGTCAATCATCAATATATCTGCTCGAGGAGGGTCAGAAAAGGGCGTTGATCACACCGTACTACTCCATACTCCTACAGTACTGGTCCCAGTCTACGTCACAGAGGTTAGGACTCTTGTTTGGAACCGATGGGGTTCCCAATCTCCTAGTTACACAGTAGTAGATACATAATATTAGAAAAGTTCTTATTCTTGTAGTTTCTCGAGAATGACTCTAGTACTGTGTGGATCCTCTTCAATCTAAAAAAAGGTTATCTGAAAGGGGACTGAATTGATAAACTTCGTCCTGATATATTGGGTCCATTATACATGTCTCGTACAGAAGAACTACGGATTACTACTGCTGCAAAACCTTTCTATTGAACGAAGGGGACTTTACGACTTTCACTGTACTAATAGGTTAACAAGAACTCCGATAGCATTTGAAAAAAAAAAAATTTAATAACCTCATATTAACTAAATGTCACGACGCAGTCAAAATCCACATGTCTTATCATTCGGTCTAACTCTTTCTGTTATAGTATACTATAGTGGGTATACACCTTAGATTGATTTTTACTATATTTACTTAAATAATTAGGTAAAAAATTTTCGAGAACTTCTGAAAAATTACTAGAGTTATAAACCGGTCTTATAGTATCTCTCGAGTGTTTCTTAGATCTAAACTACAAAATAAAACAACTCATATTTATAATGTTCCGTATAAAATGAAGTCATCAAGGGATCCTTTTTTAGTGAGAACCTGTCGACAATAGTCTGACTGAAAGTTTTTTCATCGTGTCTTTAGTCTCCCCTTTCTTGTTTACAATATTCGTTAAAACCCCTTGTCCACCGTAGAGATCCCCCACCGGATCATGATTATACTCCCCTTTTATAAAAGTATAAGTATAAAGTTTACCGTTCTTTACTGACCATCACCATTGTACTGTCGGACCATGTATAATTATGATTACTGAGTCTGATAAGAGACTTTCTCCGAATAACTCACGACTGACACACTCATTTAGGTTTGTTCGTCTTTATCTGTATTTATGAAAAGAAAATAAATTCGATTTTATTGATTTACCGTGTTTCGGACTATGGACTTGACAATAAACGAACTTCTGATCAAAATAGACCGGGAATCATTTGGAACTTTCTACTATTTCTCCTCGTTTCTCTTCTTTTTTTTACTCCTAACTTTTAAAACTCAAAGTTCAACAGGAATCAACATTGGGTTGACTATTAAGATTATTATTTATTATAGTCACATTTGACAAAGTCCAACTTTAGTCTATACGACACATACAAATATTTTCTCGAAAATATTGTATCCTTAATACGAAACGATCATCTTCATTATTAAGTTAGTGGTTTATTTTCTATCCAGTAAAATAAAAGTCGTCTAGAAGACATATCATTTGTTTCAATCATTTATAAAAAACAAATACAAATTGTTCTTTTAACGACTAACCAAGATAATAAATATGATCTTTCATTTCGATTGTTTACTTGAAAGAACGGAGACCCTCTAAAATATTTATAGTTCACTTAAGTATTAACTAAACTAAAATGTATTCTTCAAGAACGGAAACCCCAATTTTCTTTTTTTTTTAATTTAAGGGGACAATACATGGTTCCATATCTGAATATTTTCAATTAACTAGGACACTCTTATCCTCCTGATTTAATGAAGTACCAATGGTTAAAATATGAAAATAACACGGAAAATTTACAATGACGTGCCATATCACCCTACTTTTAACGAAAACACAGTCTTTTGACCCAAACTCAGAGGTCGAAATAGGAAAAAACTGGACTGGACTGGACTGGACTTGGGTCGACAGTTGGTGGGACGATCTATGGCCTCTATGTGTCTACTTTTCTACACGAGGGACTGTCGGTCACAACAACAATAAATCAGACATTCAGTACAAACTGAGAAATTGTTGGAGTACCTGACATCGAACCGTCTGAGGAGACAGGTACCCTAAAGGGTCCGTTCTTATGACCTCAGCCAACGGTAAAGGAAGAGGTCCCCTAAAACGGTTAGGTCCTTAACTTAGATACAGAGGACGAACTCGTCCACCTAAGAAATGGTGACTCGGTTGTGAGTTTTAAGAGGTTCGATCCGAAGTTGTCATGTTCTTGACACTTGAAAGTCTACAAGTTCGACCTAAGCCTTTTCTGTCTCTTTGGTCTCTAGTTTAACGATTGTAGACAACCTAGTAGTTTTTTCGTTCCCTTGTGGTTTTTTTTTTTTAGACGAAATAACTAATACAGTTTCAGAAACTAATACATCTAGGGTTGTTTGACACCTTTTAAGAAGTTCTCTACCCTTATGGTCGGAATGGACGGAAAACTCTTTACACATACGTCCAGTTCTTCGTTGTCAATTTTGACCTGTACCTTGTTGTCTGACCAAGGTTTAACCCTTTCCTCATGCAGTTCCGACATATAACAGTGGAACGAATAAATTGAATATGTGTCTCATGAAGTACACTTTACGGTCCGACCTACTTCGTGTTTGACCTTAGTTCTAACCCTCTCTTTATAGTTATCGGAGTCTACATGTCTAATGTGATGATACCGTCTTTCGCTTCTTCTCGATTTATCGGAGAACTACTTTCACTTTCTCCTCTCACTTTTTCAACCGAATTTTGAGTTGTAAGTCTTTTGATTTTAGTACCGAAGACCAGGGTAGTGAAGTACCGTTTATCTATCTCTTAGTTACCTTCGCGACTGTCTGAAATATAAAACCTCGAGATTTTAGTGATGTCTACCGCTGACGTCGGTACTTTAATTTTCTACGAACGAGGAACCTTCTTTTCAATACTGTTTGGATCTTTCGTAAAAGTTTACGTCTCTGTAATGAAACGGTTGTTTCCAGACAAATCAGTTCCGATACCAAAAAAGGTCATCAGTACATACCTACACTCTCAACCTGATATTTCTTTCAACTCACGGCTTCTTGACTACAAAAACTTGACGCCACGACCCTCCCTAACCCCCGTCCTCCTTTTCCCCTGCTGTCTCCTACTCTACCGACCTACCGTAGTGGGTGAGCTACCTACACTCAAACTCACTCGAGGCCCTCAACCATTACCTGTCCCTCCGGACCGCACGACGCTAAGTACCCCAGTGTTTCTCAGCCTCTGCTGACCCGCTGATTTGACTTGACTTGACTTGACACCACAACCACTTCTGAGAACTCTCAGGGAACCTGACGTTCCTCTAGGTTGGTCAAGTAGGATTTCCTCTAGTCAGGACCCACAAGTAACCTTCCTGACCATAAATTCAACTTTGAGGTTATGAAACCGGTGGAATACACTTCTTGACTGAGTAAACTTTTCTAGGACTACCTGACTCCCGTCCTCCTCTTCCCTTGTTGTCTCCCACTCTACCAACCTACCGTGGTAGCTGAGTTGACTGCACTCACACTCGTTCGAGGCCCTCAACCACTACCTGTCCCTTCGGACCGTACGACGTCAGGTACCCCAACCTTTCTCAGTCTGTGCTGAACTTACTGACTTGACTTGACTCGGGGATCCCTTTGGTGTAGGGAGAAACTGATGTCGAAATTACTCCAACCGAGTGTGTATAAAATGTGGAGGTAGTGGAGTTATCGAACTCTAATGTCCTTATCATAATATTTATAGATATTTGTGTGACTGTCTGTTTTATATTCTTGTGATGAACAAACGACACCCAAACAGTATCTATCGAAAATAATACAACTCCATACAAGGAAGATAAGGACGAAAGACCTCTCAAAAATAGTATTTACCTACAACTTAAAACAGTTTCCGGAAGAGACGTAGATAACTCTATTAGTATACCAAAAATAAAAAGTTAAACAATTACACCACTTAATGTAACTAACTAAACGCCTATAACTTCTTAGGAACGTAGGGACCCTATTTCGGGTGAACCAGTACCACATACTAGAAAAATTACACAACAACCTAAGACTAACGATCTTAAAACAACTCCTAAAAACGTAGATACAAGTAGTCACTATAACCGGACATCAAAAG